>JAUESF010000050.1:18501163-18516648 GCA_032274765.1 Malacoctenus tetranemus
CAAAAAACCACACTGCTGGATTAAGTAAAGCGAAGACGCGAGGTGTCGGTGTCAACACGACATAAAACGTCTTGCTTCGGTGTTTAGCTGGAGCACACACCTCCTCGCCCTCCTCCTCCCACTCTGCACATGACAGCCAAAAGACACAAACAAAGGTAACCTAAGCAGACGGGGGCTCTAATAGCAGACCACACGTTTCACTCCTGAGCAGTAGGGGTGGTGGGGGGGCGTCGGTGACCATGTTATTGCTGAACCGTGAAGCCGATGCAAAATATACTGACAAAAAAACATCCCAGAACCACAATAAAGAGCCGGTAACGCGCGCGGTCCTCCTCACCTCTCGGATGCAGGTCAGGCTGCAGTCCTGAGGGCTGACTGCGCCGGCGGCCCCGGAGCCCTCCTGAGCTCCGAGCCCCCCAGGCAGCCCCAGGAGCAGGTACAGAACTAGAGGTGGCCTCCACATGCTGCTACAGCCGGCACGGCATGGTCCCCAACGAGCCCCGCGGACCTTGAAGGCGGCGCACCGCACGGTGTGTTCGCAGCGACTGGCAGGGTGGGGGTGAAGAGTCTGACGTTGGAGTGCGAGTGCGTGAGAGTAAGTGACAAGAACCTGGAGGAGGGAGGAGGGGGAAGGAGGAGGAGGAGGAGGAGGAGGAGGAGGAGGAGAAAGACGAGGAGGGGAGTGGTGTCTCCGGGCTACGGGTGGAGGTGCAGGGAGCGCCTCGAACATTCACGCTGCCGGACGGGTTTGCTGGAGGAGGCAGCGCGACGTCGGGTCGGTCTGAGCGAGGCAGCGCAAGCGCCAGTTATTGGCTCCGCTCGAACCGCGACCGTTGTGTCATCGGCGAGGCGTGTGCGGCGCCGACATCATCAGAGAGAGCAGTGAGTCACAGCCAGGTTGCCTTTATTAAGCACAGACAGTTTGACATGTTTACCAGACACGAGTTATGTACATATGAACGTGGGGTCATTTTACACAGGCGGCTCCTGTAAGCTGGTGGGACGCAGCAGGCTGAGAGAAGGATAAATGAAGTCGCTGCTAAAAAAAAACAAAAAAACAAAAATCAAAACAAACAAAAAAACTAAATAAAGAATGAAAACCGTCGCCGTCCAAGAAATCCAGGGCCCAGAGACGTTGGCTGCCTCATCGGATCTGGAAGACAAACAAGGCATCGGGTTACTCAGCCAGAAGCCAGACGTGCGTCCCAACACAAACAGCACCTCGTCGGAAGATCCAATGTAAGATCCTCTGGCGACTGTCCGACAGAAAATAATCATGCCCTCCATGAAGACTTCTTCTGTTTCTCTCTCCATCGAAAAAAACAAACCTGCAGCGCGGCCGTGCCAAGTCAAACAGAGCTCGCAAAGGCCTTCAGGAAGAGAAGGATCTGGGAGCCAACAAGCCTGATTAGCGGAGATCATTCATAGCAATGTCGGGGAAATCAGCAACAGGTCGTGTCGGTTTGCATATGGCCCGGACTATTTGATGTAAACACATTAGAAGCTGCGAGCATCAAACTGAACATGGCCAAAGGTCACAAGTCCATCGGGGGCAGGGGGGGAGGGACACTGCACTGGTCTGACCTGTTCAGGCTGATTAAATATTATGGCGTTTGCCGTCCTAAAAAAACTAAAGGAAATATTTGGGGAAGCCTGCCAGCAAGTTTTCAGAGTAATGTGCTGTTGACGGATAAATCCGAACTGATGCTCTGTGGAGTTGGGGGGGGGGGGTTACGGCGAGCCCTGGAGATGGAAGAACTACCTCGCTCGAAGGACCTCAGATCAACTGTGACCGAGGTCGAATCGGGTGAGACGCTCCGGGTTGATTCACTGCGGCTGGGACTGGGCAGCTTGGAGTGATCGGTGTAAATCCTGCAACCTATCACGCGAAGCTTTCACGCAGTTTGAGGGGAAACAAACAATGAGCGGCGCAGGCAGGAAAAAACAACCCGTAGAAAGTTTCACTGAGTGCTGAGCGAACGAGTGAATAAGATGTGTTCCCTGACAACTGCTAAGAACTCACTCATCCTCTGATCAATATGCTGATCAAAACAAAGCTTTGTTAGTGTTAGTTGTTTAAATCTGATCTGTGCTCTGTTCACACGAGGCCGTGTTTTCTGATTAATTTTTGGGAAACAGCCCCAACAGTGGGTCATTTCACTTCACTGCCCCCATGCATCTCTGCTGGGATTATGGAGGATGAATTCTGATCAGTTGACCTCATGACCCCCAACGCTTCGTCATCGGTCCCCATTTTGTTTTCATCCTTGTGCATGCCGCTTTATGACATCCCCATGTTTTGATTCTTCTTCTTTTTCCTTCTTTTGCTGTGTTCAGTAAACATTGCACTGACACCCCCCCCCCTTCACAGAGCAGCACCCTGACCACGGTAGGCCAATAATGCCGCACCTCTTCAGTCTTCTTCCCCTCCCTGTTCTGCGGCAGCCACGATAACACCTGGCTGACAGGAACTCGTGGAACCATTGTCGTGCTAGCCCCCACGCGACACGACCGAACGGCCCGCAGGGACTCCTGGAAACGTGTTTTCATGAAAGCCATTCGCCCCGCGTTTCTTTATCTGGGTCTGGAGCGCGACCGTCTGCAGAGGGCTGCAGGACATCGACGCTCTCTCCACTGGGAATTATTAAAAGGAAGAAAAAAAATAAAATGGGAACATGTAAATATTTGGGCTTTTCAAACTATTACGATGACACCAACTTCAGGTAAACACGCCTAACTACTCAAATGTGTTCTTTCCTCAGGCCAAAACTAATTGAAGTCTGTCAAAAGACAGTAAATTATCCGTCCTCCTGTTGTGTTGGAGCTACTTGGTGCTCTGCACTTGTTTGTTCCCATGAAAGAAGCTGGCAGCTCGCGAGTGAATGCTCCATCCGGCACAGGCTGGCACGGTTCGGCTTTCTCATCAGTGTTTGGCGTTCGGGGGGGGGGGGGGTGTTGATTTGTGTGTTAACGTGTGAGTGTAGCGCTCAAGAATTCAAGCACTGGTTCACAGCTGTGTCCAAACAGAGAATTAAAAAGAGAAGCCAAAGAATCGACAGTGTGTTCTCACAGCTCTGAAGCTGTTTTCCAGTAGTGCTCGATAAAAACGACAAGCCCGCCGCGCACCACCAACAGTCCTGATTGATTCGCTCCGAGGGTCCGTCGTCGGGTGGGAGCAGCAAGAGTGCGTGCCATTAGTCAATTTCCTTTTGATGTTGACAAAGTACGTAAACGGTTTGGATTTGTAGCATGAGTCATGTGCAGATGCGCGCTCTGGAAAAAAAAAACTCAATACAAATGTGTCGTATTCGTCTCCCCCAATTCGATTTGAAACTCCACAGCGACAGCAGCGCGAAGCTGAACGTCAGTTATACAGACAGGAGCTTCACGCAGAGCTGCAGGGTGATGTATGTCGTGGCTTTACCGCCCCCCCCCCTCCTCCTTTGAGGGGAAAACAAGTGTTTACATCTTGTCAACAGAAGCCAGCGCTGCCTCCTTACATAAATGGGATCGTTTTTTGGGTGTTTGTGTTCCTCCTCAAAATGATTTGCGGTCATCTTGCTGTGATTTGGAAACGATTTAGCGATCGCAGTTAACAGCTGCAAGATGTTGGAGGGGGGGGGGTCTCTTTCATTTGTTGCTAGTTTGAGCCCTCCTCACATTTCATCGGGGTGAACTTGATCCAGGAGCATCATCATGGCCCAAGTTTCCTACTCGGGTCCAGGTGGGAGGTCTGCTCATGTCGCAGTTTGGAATTCCTCAATTTACTCCAAAATCCTTCCCAGAAAACCAAACAAAGCTGCTGAATGTCACTGGTTGCAGGTTGTTATGCACGTCTGAGAGACTGTGATGGACTCAGGACAGGTCCAACGTCTTCCTTATCTTAGAACCACCGAGGGATAATTAGCTGCTTCTGTAAGCTGAGGAAAGAGACTGCGGTTGCTTTACTCACCAAGTACTGAAAGCAGGTTTTGGTTGATGAAGACAACGTGTTTATGTGTACATAAACAACAAACAACTACAAACTTCTCTCCAGTGGACATTCCTTGTGTTTCTTGTGAAGACGCGTTTCTCACTGCATTTGTTTTACAACGGATCTTGTTGAACTTTATTGTCTTGCGTTGCAGCACCTCAATGGGAGCATTTGCCCACCGGGCAGCTGTAGCATCACAATTGAGGTGTGTAAAACAAACTGCTCATTTGAAGAAGTCGTTTGGAAGATTTCTGTGTTATTTTTAGGCCCTCAGTGTAACGTCTGCTGAAGGGTTTTTGTTGTATCTTGTCAAACAGGGAGTCAAATTAGAGGAAAGAGGTGGAAATGAGACGACAGTTCCCGTGTTCAGTCGTGTTAAAAAGCGAAGCCAAAACCCGTTCTTTAACTTTTGCAACACTCCAGCTGCCTGCTTCTCCTGCCTGGCCAAAGTCTGCTGTAGGTCGGCCCCTCACCTGATAAGTATCTCATAAAAATTGCATTTCAATTAATCCAAATTCCACCTTTGAGGTGTAAACCACATTGGAATGAGTCAAGGAGCTTTGCAACATTTTCCGTTTGTTGTTTTCTTTTTTTTCCCTGGGCTCTCTGCCTGTGGCACTAATAACTCATTAAACCTGGCTGATAATCTCACCAGTTTAGTTGTCAGCAAGCAGCTGGGGGGGCAACTGTCCTGAAGTCGCTCCCCAATCGCAGCAGTGGCAGCAGTGGCAGCAGCAGCAGTGGCAGCAGCGGCAGCAGCAGCAGCGGCAGCAGCAGCAGAACATGTTCAAACAGCTTTCACCAGCGTCTTCAGATACTCAAGCAATGTGTTTTACTACGTCACTTTGAAGTGGGACTCGCTGCAGAGGGCCGCGCTTCATGTGCTCGTACAAAGGTAAAGGAGACACATGACTGTTTAAAAGCAGCTAATTCCTGAAAAGGTTTTCCATCTCCTCCTCCTCCTCAGGCAAAAAACTGATCAACTCTATCAAATGACTATAAATCATTCAGTCTCTTTGTATTGTTATTTACCTTGTCGGTGGGAGTTGTTTATCGCCAAGCAACCTTGAGGTAAAACATTGGCGACTTTCAAACAATCTATTCACAATAAATAGTATGTTGGGGTTTTGGTTTTTTTCTAATTTGAGATCACTGGTGCATTTTAATGAGTTCATATGAAGTAAGTCAGTCAAAAATATCCTCTCTTACTTGAGGAAGGTTAATGTGCATGTGTGTATATTTTGGTGAGGATCCCACGCCTGTTTGGCCCCATCCATCTCCACCGGAGCGCCACCGGAAGTGTCAGACTTGTTCAGCATTTCCCGAGCACTTGAGGGAAGCGAGGGGGAGGGGCTTTAAACAAACGTTAACTCTCGGTGCCACCGCCGAGTTTTGTAGTTTAGAGCCAGGAGCAGATTATTCTTCGTGTGGCGCTCGACGTCATGGTTCAGCAAAAGCCCCGGGTTAAACTCCAGGCTGCTGGGCGGGCTGGGTGGTTGTGTGCTGTTTTTTTTTCTGGTAATTTGAGCGACTTTCATGTACAGGCCTCGGCTTGCCAATCGCAATGGAAGCCAAAGGCGAATATCAGCAACCGGTATCGGTTTGAAAAGCTTAATTGTCCAATAGACAGCACCAATTGTGAACTCACATGAAATGGAGCATGTTGAATAAAAGTACATTGAAAAGAATAAAAACCCTGCTGGTAGATATGTCGTATGCTGTGAATGACAAGATGCTTCAGGTTTGAAAACCAACTGAATTAGCTGCAGCATCTCTGTCATAAAAGCCTTTTATTTCTCTCTCTGTTTATTTCTCACTTTGATTCTTCATTATCCTGAAGTCAGTCGAAAGCACTATCTTTTGCTCCTCTTTAATTTTCCCACCTGTGTTTTTTATTGGGCGTTTCATGTGTAAGATGATGAAACTGAAGGTTAAAGGCATAAACTTAAGCCGTTAACACTCAACCCTCTAATCTCAGTTAGAAATACGACGTAATTGGTTCTTTAAAATGAATTACAAAAAGGTCGGCGTACAAGTGAGGGGCGTGGGTGTAACCCCCCACACTGCTGGGTTGGGGTCAGTCAGGTTACCACCGGCTTTGGCTTCGGTTCACTGCAGATGGTTCGTTGTACCGAGTTTTAAAAGGCAAACAGAAATCCACAGAAAAAAAGTGTTATTAAACTCTAACAAGTGTTCTCGAGTGTTTGATCTTTAGCACTGAGTGAGTCATTTCTGTTTCTAATGTCAGACGTTTTTCCCACTTCTTGTCTGCTTTTCTTCCCCAAACGCAGGAACTGATCCCATCGCCTCCCCGCAAGGTTTGAGTGCACCTGGTTGTTTATCTGGGGAAAACATGTGCTTGTTAAGCTCCAAAGTTTTCATTCCAGACTAGCTTAGTGGGTTTTTTTTTTATTGCAGATGGTTAGTTGTTCTAATCTGAACCAGAGCGGTAGGAACGGCAAAGTTGTTGGTAGTAAAACTCGGTAAAAGGATTGAGAGGCACGCGGAACGCTTCCCATCAGGGAGATTGATGTCTTCCATCTGCATTTCTGCGATGAACAGAAAAATGAAGAATTCTTTTTTTTGAAGAAAAAATACTGGTTATGGGCTTTTTTTGGGTCAATTTTTCTCATGGGTGAAGATGTGAAATCCTGACAGCAGCTTTGACAGTGACGACCTGAACGGCGGCTCCTTTGTTGCTTGAGTTAACTGCAAGGTGACGCTCCAGTTTAACGGGGCCCCGGCGCTCTCACTCACTCGCTGCTGGTATGACAGGTATGTCGCTTCAGGCATCAGAGCAGAAGGAGGTTGGGTGGGCGGGGCTTGTCTCACACCTTTGGCAGCTTTACTCTTTTTTTTTTCCTCTCTCTTTTTGTTTTTTCCAATGTTTACATCTTCTCTCACGAGAGCAATAAAATCTCTTCTCCCATGATGACATTATCAAAAAGCCTCCCACGACTTGACAGGTGACAGTTTAGGAATCACATAAAAAAAAACAAAAAACAAACAAACAGAGAAGGTTTTCGGAGGTGAGCTGCAGCCCCGCCCACGGTGACCGTTTGTTGTTCCTCCTGTTTGTTCCACCTGAACTGAGCGGCTGAGACACCGGAGGCCTTAAAACTGGTGCTAGGACCACCCCCCCGCCCTCCCCCGCCCCCAAACGGAGGAACCACTGGAGAGATGAGCTGCGACAACACTGGCATGGACTCGCCTCCGCCGTGTTGAAACCAGCCACTGCTTTTACGACTGAAAACACACGTTTTCCACAAAGGGGAATCTCACCGTGTATTTGTCCCACTTCTTCTCGGGGTCGTAGGGCTCCCAGCGACTGGCGGGGAAGATGTGCTTGTTCTTCTCGTACCAGCTCCTCAGCACCACTTTACCTGCGTGAGACTTTGGAGAAAGGAGCAAGACTGTGTTCACATGGCGTGGACATCAAATGGGAACTTTGATTTTGACTTTCACACTCAAATTCGCTGAAACACCCGACTCCTCCATCGATTGAAAGTCCAATGTCCTGTCGGTTTATAAATCATACACTGGTGAGCGTCTTAGTTGATGCATTCAGCATTAAAACCTCTGGAAAAGCCACTTCAGTTGCAGTAAATATCATGTTCAGACTGATGCTGTCTTGGTTTTCCTGCCCGCGCTCTGTCAGCAGCAGTTGCCGGATCTCTGCACCCATGGGTGTGTTGGTTATAAATGGAGTTGCAGCCAGGCCCATGGTTGGCACATTACTAACCTCAGGCAATGGAGACTTTAATTTACCAACTAATACCAGGTCTTAGGTTCACTAATGGCTTTCATTTTATGTTAAAGACGCATTACCAGGATATCAGAAAATACTTGGGTGTGGAGGACCAACGCGTTCTATAATCATCCCTGGTTAAACCATTTGCGATCAGTTGTTAGGCTGTTTATAGGAGGAGGTTTTAGACTTTTCTGCAGGCTCACCAAAATGACAGGCTCGCTTTGTTTGTTTACGGCACGGCACGATTGATCCCTTGTCTGGTACCTTAATGAATTTAGCTACATTATGCTAATGCAGCATGACTAAGGCAAACAAAGGAGCAGTGCGATACTTTACGACATCAACCTTCAACCCATCAATCAGTCTCTGCCCTCGGGCAGTCCAAGGTTAGCCTGCAGTCCTGTTTTGTGGTCAGAGTCTGCTCCGGGGATTTTCACATGATATCGCCATTTGCATCAACGTTAGAGGTAAACTGTGGCAGCTTCAAGCTGCGAAACGCCACGCACCCCCATCGCCACTTCCAGCTACTAAAAGACGGGATGAAAACTTTGGTACGGCGGCACACTCACTGCCAAAATCAGAGAGCGCAAACGAGCTGCACACGTGCAGTTGGGTGTGCGAGTCTATTAGCCACCTGAGACATCCCGTCCTCACAAAGCCAACTATCCTCCCAAATGACTCGCCTGCAGCATCTTTCTGCTACGCCATCAACATCGCGGCTCGAGTGGAGAAAATCCTGCCTTCAGGATGTGCACGAAGATGAGACCACCATTTACCGGCGTAAAATAACGTTGGTCTTTCACAATATGGGGGATTTTTTTAAAACGTTTGTTTAGTTCAGTTCTTTCTGAGTATGAGTGAGAAGCCCATTTAAGCCTTAAGCTTCGAATCAGGAAGTGAAAATAATGAAGGGGTTAATTAAGGAAGAGTTTGACAATGGAGTATATTCAGCAGACTTTTGGGGATCATTAAGTTCTCACGATATGTGATTGGGTTCCTGTAAACTTCCTTCTGACCTAGTTTGGAGAAAACGTGAGAAAAGCTACGAGAAATCAAAGACACTGAGAAGTTTTGTGTCTGTCTGTGTGTCTATCTTCCAAGTTTTTTCTTTAAACACCAAACCTTCTTTGATTGGGAGATGCTGCGTTTTTAAGACTTTGTACATCAATTTTGGTGATTTATTTGTGTGAATTTGAATCTAAATAAGCCCTTTTTTTGGAGAGTGGCAAAAACAGGTACCTCAGGTACATCTTTTCTTCTACCGAGCTTCATTTTGTTGATATTATTCAGTTTTTTTAATTGAAAAACGTCATTAGTTACTCCATCAGCTGTTCATTAAATGTAACAAACAGTGCAAACAGATGTCTTAAAGACACTAAGAGCTCTGTTGAAAATAAAGAGGGCAAGTGAATTAGCTGAGTTCCCGTAACCGCCAGTGATACATCCAACCAGCGTCCACCTGGATGCGACTCTCGGTGTTGGCAGCGAGAGCAGCACGACTGGTTGGCAAAGATCAATGGAGGCCGAGCGACAGCTTTGACGGCAGAAAGGTTGACATGTCATTGCAGGTGTGACTAATGACATTCAAATGGGGACACCGAGTCTGTGCTTCAAAACAAAAAGCTTGTTGTGTGACAGCATGGGAACCAGAAGAGCCTTCGAGTGGCATCGGCCCTGCTTTAATGGGACAGCTGGAGTGAACCAACACAGAACTGTCCCACCAGCAATTCTGCGGACCAACAATGGGCCACTCAGTTCCTCTGATCGCTGCCTTTGCAAAGGTTCTCCCTCAATCAGCCGTTTGTGCTGTCAAGTGCTCACCTCGTCTTTCTCCACGGTGGCGTCGTTCACCAGTCGGATGTCATCGTGGACGTCGAAGCTGAACAGAGGACCTGTGGGGAGGGAGTGACTGAGTGAGACAGCGGGACACCGATGGGGCCCATGCATTCACAGAGGGTACACAAAGAGATTTGGCTGTTACTATGGTTACAATATATAATGGAGTTAGTGGTTAATGGACTTGCCCTCCCTCAAAAAGGTTGGTCAGAAGCTGCAGGAAACAGATGAACACTGTGGCGTCGTAGCATTGTACAGCCAGAAACAGCACACTCAGTGTAAGCACAATTTACCAAGTTGACTAACAAGATTTATTAGGTCAGACAACATAACTTGCACTTTAAGCTTCATGAGTGGCAGCACCTTACTCTCAGCTCAATCAGTGTTTGACAAACCAAATAAGTAACTAAAGGTAGCAAAAGGAAAACCAACAGAGAGCGAGCGCGTGACCACACAGTAGTCGAGTGCAGATACCGTCTCCATGGATTGACGCGACCGAATCCAATCAAAGACGGTCTTCAGTTCACACCAACCTTTCAGCGCGACACCACCCATCAGGGGAGCTCCGGTTCTCTACTGTGTTCACGAACTGGCTGCTCAGTACAATATGCTGGCAGTGCTCACATTTGCTTCAGGCATTTCTGCAGTAAAGTGCCCAATTAGATTGGGATTTATTGACAGAACTTGTTCAAAGCTGATAGGCTTCATCCTCTAACCAGTACCTACATTCATCGATAACAAAACTGAGATTTCCAGAGCAAAGCTCTCACTCAGCTACATGTCGTCTTCAACCAAGCTGTGAAGTTTGAATGCAACTCTTTGACTTGAATGAGAACGAAGGATGATTGGGGGGCAAAGACCCTGGAAAGTCCAGATTTTCAAGATTGTTTCAGTTTCACCGGCTCCGCCATGCTGAGCAGCTGGTAAAGAGGTGAACAGATGATTCAGTGTTCTCTAAAAGGTTCAAGGCTGCAAAATCAATGCAGGATCCAACAATCTAATGAAAATGTGGAAATGTTCGAAGGATGAGCTGTTTCCATTCCCAATAGACTGCAGCTCCGTCGACCACCCACCACGGCCCATTTTACTGGATGACACGAGGACACGCAGGTGTTTTATCTTAAAAAGCCCTCGCATGACTATAAAGCCTGCAAATGAAAACAGTTTGATGTAACTGGTAACTGTCTGGGAAAATGCTGTTGCTCACTTACCAGATTTGCCTCTGGCTTTGGTCACAATGAAGTCATAGAAACTGTGGTGCTGAACGAGACAAACAAGCAAAACCATTAAAACCAGAAAAACAGTCAGCAAGAGTGAGAAAGGTGTGAGGGCAACACACTCAAGCTTCCAACAACACACTGAACATAAAAATGAAATCTTAGGTTTTGTGTATCTTTTTGACACCAACGTGTTTCAGACTGTGTCTGTCTTTTCCTTCATCCTAAAGTGATCAGCAAAGAGCTCTGACGGAGCAATTCAAAGTGCCGATTCAGGAGAGCTGAATCCGCCTGCTGTTTGTTTAAAGGAGCTTGAACGCATCACAGTGGGAGAGGTAGGAGCAGACCGGTTCAAGAGGTCCTAAACTCTCGGCCCCCCTCTTTCACCTCTCTGTGGTGGCTTTTGATCGGCTTCAGTGCAAAGAAATATCAAGCTGTCTTTGTTTATCTTCTTTTGGGGGGTAAGTTGCAGGGCAGATCCTCTTGATCTTAGTTCAGGATGGCAAATTTGGACACCAGGGAGGTCAAACATGCAGCCTGTGAACCAGAACCTGTCTGCCACAGGGTCCGGTCCCGCCCGCAGGACGACCCTCCATGCTGCTGTTTTGATTTTTCCTTTTTAACCCAACATATTTTCTAAATTTGTACCGGTTTGTTTCATGGAGCAGACTGAACAACACAACACTGAGACCCAGAACTGAGCAGCTGATCAGACCCAGACTGCATTAAAGCATCATGACATGTGGAACATCTGGCCTGAGGAGCTGCAGGCTTTCGCCAGTGACAGTGTGAAAAGAGTCACTTTGATGGAATGGATTTAGGTTTTATCAACAAATTTTGGTTAACTGTTGATTTATGGTTGCTTTGTTTTTTTAGCCCATTAAATGTGTTTTGCTATCATCACTTTGTATTTGCTTAGTTCTTTAATTGTCCTAAAGGACAATTAAAGCTTTACCAAAGCAGGGACGACCAAAGCTTTACCACAGAGGGCAGCAGGAGGGAGGGGGGGCATTGTAGCTTCTGGAACAGCTAAACAAAACAATGACAAAATGCTCCTGAGCCTTCCAGCGTGTTTCACTTGTGAGCACAGCAGCGTGTCGACTGTGTCTGCAGCCTGCTGAGAGCCTCTCAGTGAAGCCAAGTGAAGCAAATCTAAACACAGCGGCGTTGCGGTTTGGTCTGTGTGTCACAGCTCTTACGTGTGGGATGATCAGATCCTCTTTGATGTACATGAGCTGCTCCACTCCGGCAGACCTGCAAGGGCAGAGAAATTACATAACAATGAAGTGGAGTATGCCTCATTTCAGGCTCCACAGGGTCTATGTGATGGCTAAGCGATAAAGACTTTGGTGACATCTAGTGGCAACATGAAAAACTACACCAAAGAGTTCCAAGGCTCGAGAAACATTGACATCAGAAAGATGCAACCAGACATGGCCACGTTATTAAACTGGGATACAAACCTAATGCGTGGCCTCACCTGAGCTCACTGAAATCCTTCCTAAGGACCTCCAGCGCCTTCTGCAGGAAGTTCTGGATGGTGTTTCCCTTCTTCATCTGCAGGAACAACAAATACAGCAATACAATGACAAACGGGACGCAACCATTGAGCCCGCTGTCAGTGGGAAGAGGGACGACATGAAGAGAGAGAGAAAAAAAAAAACATCTTCTCATCGGTATGCGGTGTGAACTCTGTGTCATACGCCACCTTGACAGTCTTACGATGCCCAGAGCCGTCCCAGTAACTGAAGGTGATCTCGATCTCCTCACCTGATAACAACAGACACAGCAGCATTAAAACTTACACCACAGCATGCAGCCATTCTGTTTGAAGAGATGGCAAAAGTACTCATATTCAGTTTATACATAAAGATACAAGCTTAAAAGGGGATATTTGGAAAGTAAAAGTACTGTATCAACTTTTTACTCAAATAAAAGTTAAGAAAAAAGTACAGGTGCTAAAATGTACTTTAAGTACAAAAGTTTTCATGAATTTTTAACTGTGATGCTACACAGTGGTTTTTGGATAAATCTGCCAAATTAAAAAAAATAGTTCTTGGCACATGAAAATTAGATTGTTTCCCTGTTGTTTCCATTAACGATGATGAAAACACTGCGTCGTCATTGTTGGGACTAAAAAGAGTATCAAGCTCATTTTGACAAAGCAAGATATTTGAGTTGAAAAATGTTCAGAAAAGAGTAGTGAAGTAAAGTGCATCTCCCTGGTGACGCTCCTGGTGACACACTGTTGTTTGCTAGTCCTCATCCTCACTTTTGATCTTCTCCTGTTTGAGCTCCCACTCCTGCCTGAGCTCCTCCCTGAGACGATTCTCCTCCTCCTGCAGGGACAGAGACAAAAGTCAGCTGAGTGAGACAGTCCTCACCCACCGTCTGTCCTCCCACAGCTCAGTGCAGCACTGCGGGTTTGAGGTATTATCACAGTACAATGTCATACGTTTCCTCTGAACACATGACCGAAATTCGTCTTCTTACACATCACAAATCTGGCACATTAAATCAATTTGTCAAAAAATTGACAAAGTCAAAGGAATGATCAGTTTAAATAGTTCCAGCTCCCACTTACACTGCTGAAAGACGGTCAGCATTTAATACACAAACTTGTAGATCTGAAACATTCACCTTTAACGTCTCCACTACACTGTGCTCCCATGTACACGTGATGTCACTTGCTCTTTCACACTGTGATAACGATGTCACACGAGAAATTAAAATACAAAGAGCAGCTCACCTCTCGGTCCCGGTCAGGAAGAAAACTCGTGTCCACGTCGGGATTTTTGCCGAGTTTTTTCTTCTTCACTGGAGCATCTGTGAGACAAACACAACATTTCACGTGTCATACAACCTGTAGGCAATGAATGGATGTCACACTGTCTCAAAACACACTCTCAACAAAACAGGCATTGAGGTGTATGTGTGTGCATTTGCATCCCCAGCATCAAATACTCACAGTCCACCTCCTCTTCTTCGTTTTCCTCCTCCTCCTCTTCTTCTTCATCTTCAGGATTGAAAGACAAACTGGCTATTTTCCTCTTCTGTTCCTCCTTCCTCTTCTTCTCCTTTTGCTTCTCAAGCTTGCTGGAAAGACATAATGAAATGCCCCAATAATGCTCAACATCTCCAGGTGCAACAAAAGTGCCGCATGCTGCCATGCAGGACCACATCCCACCAGATCACTAGATCTCCCCCGGAGACAGAGATTCAGAGAAAAGCAGGCCACTTACAGCTGGAGCTCCTTGGACTGCTCCTTCTTGGCCAGCTGTTTCTCTCGCTCCTTGACCAGCGCCTCCTGCTTGGCCTTCATGTCGTTCAACGTCACCAGACCTGACAAATAAAAAAGCAGAGATCCCAGGAAACACAGTCAAACAGGATTTCACTGTGACAAATTGCTTTCAAACTCCACAAGACAAAAAAGCACACTTACCCACTGTGCTCGACTTGAGCTCTGCCTCCACAGCATCATAGTGAGCCGAGAACTTCTTGTCAATGTTGGCTTTGACCATGTTATCCTGCAGAGGGGCAGATAGATTACAGTGCTGTTGGTGAATCACTTGGAGGAATCAGTCAATAGTTACAGATCCTTTGGTTTTGTTGTTAACTGCTGACCGACTTCTGATTATGTTTTGAATGCTGCTAAACACAAAATACTATAAAAACATGAGAAAAGTATGTAATTATCTACAAGAATTAAATCTGTTTGCAGCCGTGGAAGTGTGAGGATCATTAAATGACCTGGAAACCACAACAGACATCAGAACTTTGCTGACTTACCCACCCGCCCCGTGTTCAGCCAGGGGGCTGTGGAGGGAAGGTCTGCCGTTGTCCCTAACAACAATCCCTTCCCTTCCACAACCTCCTGGTTGGACAGTGGCGCAGCCACAGCAGTCGGCTGGCCTCACTGAGTTACAGGACTGAACATCTCAGAGGATGGACCCCAAGCAACGAGACCTTCAGTTCCCTTGTAGACAGTAAATACTGATTTAATTGGAGTCTCTATTCATTGATGTAGTCAACAGTTACGAGGAAGCTCGCGAGGAGCTTAACAACTTTTAGTACATATCTATTCTGTTGTATTAAAGTGTAAACGGGTGAGTCGAGGAAATATATCTGTGAACTTGTGTTTTTCACCAGTTTTTATCTTAATAGCTGAAAATTTGCTAACTCAAGCAGCGCCAGTTAACGAGGGAACCAGTTGATGGTAAACACACGGCGGGGACCCCTTCACTGTCTGGTGGTCTTGGGGGCTTGTCTGTGCACTGGTTGTGTCACTAGTTTAGTTGTTAAACAAAAGAGCATCACATTCAGTCACAAGCATGTCATTCGTGGTGGAGGTAAAAGCCCCACACCTCTGCAATCTTCGCCTTCAGCTGCTCCAGCTGCTCGCGCTCCTTCTCTCGCTTCTTCATCAGCTGCATGGCTCTGCCGGCCTCGCTGGCCGCTCCTTTGTACTGCGCCATGTCGCCTCCTCGCTGCTCGACGGGCGCTCAGAAGAAATCCCACCGGAGCGAACGTCGGAGAGACGAACCGAAAAACTCTCAACTCCGACTCAAATGTTGTCAGAGCCGCGAGGAGCCTGCTCCTTCCTCGTAATCACAACAAGAAAGATGGCGGCTGCTGCAGTGCATGCTGGGTAAGTGCGAGGGGTGAAATGGTACCTTCATGTGCTTCAGGAAACCTCGGAATTATTATT
>JAUESF010000050.1:18621806-18641323 GCA_032274765.1 Malacoctenus tetranemus
TGTGTGTGTGTGTGTGTGTGTGTGTGTGTGTGTGTGTGTGTGTGTGTGTGTGTGTGTGCGTGTGTGTGTGTGTGGCCGTGATGTTTCCCATCAGCTGACAGTGGCCAGGTCATCAATTAGATACGACCGATGATCAGCTGATCCCTAAGGGGCTATTTTTTGCCAAGTGGGCGTGTCCCATAGAGTAGGTGTTCAGAGGGACATTGAACAGACTCCAGGTCTGTCTTGATAACGAAAGCAGTGATGGACTGATGTAAAATGATCACTCCAGTCACATTCCTTCAGATATCCAAGAGGAATTCACCATACGCATAAAATTCAAACAGAAGTCCGTTGCCCTGGTTACCTGATGCTGTTACAATGATAACCTGCTATCATGCAAGCACGAGGGCAAAACTATTTGTTTTTGTTTACGGTGACATGGTTTCAGTCTGTAGATGATATCTTCTCAATTGATAAGATTTGTTGGTGGCAGGTGTTCATACCGTTTAATAGCTTACTGGCATGTGAAACAGTATCAAGCATGGCTGGAAGGAACCAATCAATTGCGCTACATAAGCTTGAACATAGAAAAAAAAAATCTTGGTTGTTCTGCCTTTTTACGCCCTATTAACAAAAATCATCTACTGAGTCCTTACTTAGCATCATCTGAGTGGTGTTGGTGGTCCTTGATTTCGGCTATTTTCTGATGGATTCACTGTCACTGTGGATCCACAGAGATTTTCTGGTAAACCCTCCACAAGCTGCAATACTTAACTGATCCTCTTGACAATCAACACTTTCACTGAAACTGATTTTGGTGACTTTTGTTTTTATTCATTTATTTTTTTAGTCTTATTTGGGACTTTACTGTATCAATAGCTGGAGCGCATTTGTGAACATTCTACAGACTTCCTAACCGATGCTTCTAATACTCCACTTATTGGAGTATCCCAGTCCAGGGATACACCTGTGTTTCCTCTGTACTTTTCTTCGAGATTTAAATAGACAAAGTGGGACAAAATAGACTTGGGAAAGTCAAACCGAACAGTACAAGAATCGTTTTAGTCTTTTGAGATAAAGATTGACCAGAACACAGTTCAAGGAAACACCAGCTTTGCTCTTTTAAGCAAGCAGAAAAAAAAAACCTTTCGTTTGGGGTTGTTGTGGTTTACGTTTTTTTTCTGTTGGCAAAATCAATGGAATGCTGATTTCTTACTTCTCCAAATGAAAGAAAAATTTTCGCAGAGACAGGCTCAACAGAGGGAGGGGGGTCATGTGTTTATGCATTATGCTGACATAGCCGATGCATTTGCGTGCCATATGTTGCGTGCATGCAGAATGTACATCAATTATGCATATTTGCTCCATATATTCCGTGTATGTGTCAGTTTTTCTGCACAAGTTTGGAGGGGGGGGATAACCGAGCCTATTGCATGATACTTTAATAGGCTGACTGTTATCGCGTTTGACAGCACTGTAATTCCGATAGCACTTAAAAATACAGACGAAAAACCCCACAATTCCACTGAGAGAACATAGATCTGACAACACACACTCCTGCGGTTTGATGAATTTCCCAACATTGTGCTGGAAATTGCTTGGTGGAGATGTTGCCATTTATTGCTGCGTCTGGCTTCTCTAATTGGAAGAGGATGCTGACACAATCATCCGCTAATGAAAGCTTTCACATGGCAACAGGAAGTGGTGATTTAGTGCTTCTACTGGAAGGCAGGAAAGCCGACGTGAAGATTATTTTTTACGCTCATCCGTGTGTGTGGTCGGCTAAACATATCACCAAAATGGCTGGCAGCAGTATTATGTGATTATGTGTGCACCAATACGCGTTCATTTGTTATGTCTTTTTGTTGGGATATTCCAATAATCCCTCAGTAGGCAGATTATCTGTGTCGCTCGCTAGTAGCTGGCCAATTATGTGGTTTCACATGTATGCAAACTCCATCAGCGAGGACAAACAAATGTCCTAATTGCTGACGAACGTCAAATGGACGGAACGTCCCGTTTGCCCCGAGAAGGCAAACACCCCCTCCGATATCATTTGAAGCACTGAGCAAAGTTTGCACTGTGTTAATTGTGTTTGATGTCGCTTTCGAGGCAAACATCATCAGACGTCCCCGACCCTTCCGCTGATCCACTTCGCCACCGCCTGTCGTGGGCTTACTTCTCCACCCCCCCATGTCCTCCCCCTCTCCTTGACCCCCTTTTCGCTCTTCTTTATTCATACGTCCTTTCCTCTGTTATACAGCGGCTGCAGGCATGTAGGACTGCGGTCAACAACCTGCCAAAGGCCGGTCAATTGTGCCACAAACTCACTAATCTGTGTACTCAATCTGATTCAGGTAGCGATGACTGACTTCAGTTACTAACCCAAAGTACTGAGGTAACTTGTAGTATAGGACAATAAAAGTTAATGGTGAATCAACCTGATCTATTTAAAGCCTTTTACTGCATTAAACAGGCTTAACACCCTTCACATGGTCGGTCACAATCAATTATTTGCTCACACAGTTATTCACACACTTGTGGTGACAGTTGCAATGCTACGTGCTCGCACATCATTGGGGGCAACTAGGGGTTCAGTGCCTTGCCCAAGGACACTTAGACAAGGTGAGATCATGGAACTTTTGTCTGCCTTACTACGGCCTGTCTAAATGGTGTGCACATTGATGTGTTACATCCACGTGGCTGTTAGGTTCTTGCCAAAAAAGAAATGTTATAAACTGACAACAAAAAGAAGCACCTGATAGAAATTGGAGTGAAGAGGTTTCCCCTTGCAAAAGGAAGCCACTGTTAAATCAAAACTTCTGGTGCATCATAAGTACAGTGGATACAAGTTCGTGCTTGAATCGACTCTTAAATAGACGCATGAGGTGCAAGAAGTATTGATGCTTTGATTTCAATCCAAACATCATTTATTTTTAGTTATGAGACCGTTCAAGATCAGGCTTTTGAACTCTTAAACCTCAAAGCATTCTGATTGGATGTCTTAGGCAAAAACTTTTATCATTTCTCCAGAACCAAGACTGCATGTTGGCTAACACACTCCTTCCACTACTGCCTGAGAGCATCCGTCCTACATTGAATGAACCCATTGACCGTCTCAGAACATGGAACCACCGTCAGCAAGACCCCTCCATCATTGTTTCCGTGGGTTGCGGCGTGTTTTGAGACATTGTACTTTAATGTTTTTTCCACGAGGGAAAGGTCAAGAGTCAGGGTCAGACCCAATATGGTTGCTCTTCAGGGACAGACACTCACGCTGAGTGCAATACGACATGAGGGCGCAAACTGGTCGCATTGTGTTGAAGGGCAACCTCCTAAAAAAAACATGCAACCCCCCCACACACACAGTGCACAGCCTGCACCTCCCAAGGGCTCGAACCCACAGCAGTGCTGGGTGCTCACTGCATGCAATCTGTCTCTCACACTCCTATGCACCATTGCACACGCACGCTTCCCTCCACCACATGTTCGTCCGAGATTACGCTGAGCGACGGGAGATGAGAAGTGACGACAGATTTGTCATGCCTGTCACCGCCGGTAGAGAGCCATCTCTGTTGGCATTTCATATCATGATGAATGGCCTGCACGCACCCGGCCATGAATGTAACCATTCAGACATTACAATCGGTTAATTAAGGGGAGCACACCTGCTGGTGGAGCTGCTACGACCTTGTATTTCCCCGGGTTTTCTGCATGAGCGTCAATGTCTCTGCGGTAACGGTGTTGTAGATGTCTGAGAAAGACAGGACAGAACGCCAAAGCTGTGCTCATGCATTTCCGATAAAAAGGAAATGAGGGAATGAATTTAGAGAAAAAGAAAAAGAATCTATCAGCTTGTAGTTATTGGGGCGAAACAGATGTTTAAACTTCCTGCTGACTGACTTTTGTGGAAAGAGCCGAGGCTTCCGATAGCACTGAGTACCAAGGCCGATCCGTGTCTGCCGTCAGGCCTAATTTTTACTTCTGCCAGAGACGGTATAGTTTCCACCTCGACAAGTTCTGGGTTGGTACCAGGAACAAGCTAGAGGAGGTTCGTGTTCAGTGGTACTTTGACTTACGAGTTTAGTTCATTCTGTGATGTCAAATTACTCAAGGTGAATCAATTTTATTTTACTCACTGGAATGATTTGAAATGCCATTTATGCATTCCAGCCCCCTCTCTCCCCCCTTAAAAAAACACCACAATTTTAAATGCTCTGTTTTTGTGGGGGGGTTTTATCGACGCCTTCTGCTTCAGTATGTTGCAGATTGTAGAAGTGCAGATAAACAAAGTTTAACGAAATAGCTCCAGACATAATTTTGAGTACAACACTGATGCTTTTGTCATGTGCTACAAAGTGTATGCTGGTCTATTTATCGAGTGACACGGGGGATGCTACGCTAGCACCTATGAGTTTAGCTTCCAACCTCAAAGCAAAAAACAAAAACAAAAAAAGCAGTGATGCACAGCAAGTATTGCTGGTTTGCCACTGTGTTGTTGACATGTATGTGTTTTTTTTTTTTTTTAATTTAAAGGAACAACACGGGCCCACTTTGTGTTGACAATAATACAGGCAGAAAATGTCCAGGTGTGTAATAACACTGCTGTGCTGTAGCCTCTTGTGTAACAGGTGGGCTCTGACACTCGTGACTCACTGCAGGCAATAAAGAGGTGCGAGCAGATGAACGGAAACCAGGGCAACGGGATATTAAGTGCATTTTAGAGCATCGGTTTCAGCAAACAGAGCAGCTTTTCTTTCTGGAAGTTTATCAGTCGTATTATCAGGGACACAAACATACAAAGCGGTGGTGCGACCTGACCCAACCAGGGACCCAATCACACACAGCCAACTGATCGCACCGTTCTCTCACTACTTTGTCATGTGTTACGCACAACAGGTGTTAATCAAAGGAGCTTTGGTGATCTGTTGTGTTCATCAATCGTTGGCTCAGTCGAATATGCAGGCAGTGGTCATGTACGCTCCAGCCATTTACACAGAGAAGCACCTGAGTAGCTAATCACTAGAATAATCAAACAAAGACGGGCTGTGACATCAGAAGTATCAGTTATGAATTGCAGCATACAGAGTGTTCACAGGAAAATCTCCCAAGAATGGAAATCCATAATCGATGGGCACCTTGTCTGAGGGTTGATTGAAGTCTGATCCAAACACAGTCCAAATACAGTCAATATTTAAGGCTCCACACATAAGTGCTTTGGTGATACAAACAAAGAAATGAGCCATTTCTACAGATGACATTTCTCTGGACTGTGAGTTGCAATTGTGTTCTGGGTTCAAGCTGTACCGAGAAGTCACGGTTCTCAGCTGATAAGCCACCGGATGGGACTTAAATGTCTTCGGTAGCCGCTCGTCTGCCATCACAAGGTTCTCACGGAAAACCTCAGAAATTCCATGTTACAACGTGAGCCTCGTCGTCATGCAGCAGCCGGAGCCCACGGCCAGCAGCTCCTACCTCTCACTCTCGCACAGTGTGCGGCGATGAGCAGGAAGCCCGTGGCGCTGCGCAATTTCACCGGCACTTCCAATCACTTGAACACGCTGAGAGTGGAGCATTGTGGGGGTTTTACACGCCGCTGCCACTGAAAGAGCGTGTTGTATGAACAACCTTATGAAGCTCCGCGCTGTCGGCCCCTGGGGCCCCAGGTCACATGTGCTCGGGGGGGGGAGCGGCCCCACTGAAGGGCCACCTTTGTTCACCACCCGGCGGTACCGCAGCTCGACTCATACAGACACACACACGTGCACACGCTCGGAGCGGACTTCTGTGGACGGAAGTCATCCTGTTCTGAATGAAATGCATTTTAACTTCCACACAGTTTGTATTTCTAGGAAATGGAGCTTGAACCTGATGACTCTTCTTGTCCCATCAGATGAGGGAAAGACCAACAATTTTCCATAGAGCATCGCAATGAAACATTAACTGACAGGCACGTGCCAAACAGCTGCACGGGGTCCTAACAGAGCTCTTGTCATAGATCTGAAGCTAAATCTTGCTAAATCTGGTGACTTTTCAAATCCTCCAGGTGACTTTTCTTGTCAAAAGCGACGAGTTTCTTTGGTTAGTTTGGAGACTCTGGCATTGAAAACGTATCATTCTGCACAATGTCACCACACAATTTGTAGTGCTCATGTACAGCCAGTCCAGAACCTGCCACTCGTCCTGCTCCTCTGGTAAATTAATCATTATGCAAATTAGGTGATGATTTCATTTTGCGATTTCATAATGACAGCCTACAGCAACTTTCCCCACTGTTGTCATTGAAGTGATTGACTCCTTGGTTAGAGGGGGGCAGCAATACGTACCCACCCATCAATCGATGGGTTCTTACTGCTTATTTAGGCCCAAGGCAGCAGGGACACCTAGACTTCCCTCTCCCCAGACGCCTCCTGGCGCACTTTCAGGTTGAGAAACAGCAGCTCTACTCTGAGCTCCTCCTGGGTGACAGAGCCCCTCCACCTCCAAACTACATGTTTTCTCGAAAATAAAGCTAAACTTGAAGCGGACATTTTACTAGCTAAATATATTGTCAATAAAAACACACACCCACTAACCAAAGGGAAGAGGAATCATCAGAGATTGATGAGACAACCTTGTCAGGCTAAGTTTTGAAGAGTTCTTTGGAAAGAAGACAGAAAACGCCCTCAGGCTCTCCACAGCTAATCGAATTTTGACCAGAACAGCGGTCAAAAAATTCCACCGAGCTGATATCACAGATCGGTCATTATCAACCACAAAACCTACAAAAACGTCTTTGTACCGACAGGAAACTCTCAAATTAAGGTGCCAAGTTTCTCAGTAGCTTTTTCAGAAGATGAATTTCACATCAGCTCATAAAGTAATTGATATAATTAATTGAACTGGCCTGATTTTTCTTAGAATTATTCATCTAATTACAGTCAACCCCATCACATTTTTGATTTTGCTATTTCACAAATAAATCACAACTGGACTCACTTATTTATGATTTTTTAAGGAAAATGCAATAAGCAACTTTTTTTTTTCTTGTGACAAATGTGTTATTTATTCCTTTTTTCCCCTTTGTGCTCATATTTTAAAGAATAATCAAGGCGCCTGTAGGGGATGTGACTTTTTTTCCTTTAATGTTGGGTAGTGGCCAGTATCTGTCTTTATCTCTGTCTTTGTCCTTCACAACACACTCACTGCCTCTGACCAACACACACACGCGCACATGCGCACACACACACACCCTCCATCCCCTTAGAAATCTCAAATTCAAATATCCCCCCCGGGGTAATCCGCGCGCATTGTTACACCATTGAAAAGGCGGGCCATGCACATGCACTCACGGGTTCAACGAGGGCGTTTAAAGGAGGGGCACCAGGAAGGGGTGGGTGGGGGAGGTTGATGCGAGTGTTTTAGGGCCCAGGCAAGGGGGTTTGTTGTCTCTGGAACATGCTCTGGGGAGATGATGGGTGTGTGTGTGTGTGTGTGTGTGTGTGTGTGTGTGTGTGTGTGTGTGTGTGTGTGTGTGTGTGTGTGTGTGTGTGATTCCTCGAGTGCGAGCAACTGGCTGCATGTGTGGATGTCGCCAAGTCAGCAGCAGCAGTCTCCTTGGAGGGCGTGCTGACTTAACACTGCAGAGTTAACAAGGCAGCCAAGCATCAGCTGGGGGGCGGTGGGGGGCAGGTTCGGAGGGTCCGGGTGCATCGGAGCGAGAGGGCGTGTCCGCGGTCACCGTCAGAAGGCTGCCCTCCCGCACGCCACTCCCGAAGCGCACTGCAGCTCCCACTAAAGCAGAGCCTGGCGTGAAGTCGAGCTCCTCTTCTTCCTCTTCATTACTTCTTAACCCCTCCGCCCCCACCCCCACCCTGCATGCCACCTCCGCTCCCCCTCCCCCCCTTCATCCACCGCCTCACACCAATTCCCCATCCACTACCCAACTGCTGAAGAGTATAGATGCGCACACGCCTGTATAGACAACAAAGAGGGGGGCGCCAGCCCTCCGACATCACCACCACCACACCAAACCACACGGAGTGCTCTCCTTTCATTCCACCCTGCTCCCTCAGCTCATTACCACACGGGGGGGATTAACTATCAAGAGAGCTGCACGGTGGAGCGCAGGTCCGGCGACCACGCAGGCAAGCCACGCGCACGCGGCGCGCGAAGCATCGCCACCGCCGCCGCCGCCATCATAATTAGCATGCCGCTCAGGCAGGAGGAGGAGGGCGATGCGTGCGCGCTCAGACCCATAGATTTCCATTTTTTCCATGTACACACATTAACACCCCGCAATACCGATTCAAACCCAATTACAGAGTCATTAATTCATGCATGAAGAAATCAATGAGGCAGGCAACAAGAAATTAATCTCGCGCACGTTTTAAAACATGTTATCTTTTATCAGCTGAGATACCGTAATTGGATTTATTGCGCGAGGGGGGGATTGCTTTCTCGTGTGGCAGTTTCTAAGGAAAATTTATCATTTCAAATATGAATGTGTGAATAATTGTGCACACAGAGGGGAGGGCGGGGGTGTGTGTGTGTGGGGGGGGAGGGGGGGCGTAAATATACAATAAATCACAGGCTGCATGCGGAGGGAAAGAAAAGCTTGTTAACCCAACGGATGGCGGCGCGGAGCAGGGAGGTTTCCAGCTTCACACAAAGTTGCAACAGAGGGTACGCGAGGGTCCAATCAACGTGGCCTAATCAGACAAGAGTGGGAGACCAAAAGATACAGATGAACTAAGGAAATAACGTTTATTTATCTCACTAAACTACACATAAATAATCTCATTTAAAGCCCTAATCAAAGTCCTGACATTACCACCAACAGGACAGGAGGCATAATTTCCCCAATTAACCACTAAAATGTTTGAAATAAATACTCCACTGAGATTTTTGACTCATCCAATCAAGGCTTAGGAAAGTCAGGCAGTCCATTTTGATGAATAATCACAAGGCATAAAATGATCTCATACTTCATGCCTACATGTGTGAAAAACACTCTGTCGGTTCTGAATGCGCTGACAGAACAGACTCATCATGACATCAGACAAAGAAAGGCCTGGAAGTGGCCTTTGTGGCACGCGAGAGACCAACAGGATGAACGAAGCGATTGATGCCACATGGCTCGGCCCCACGATGGAAAGTTTCAGTTCAAGACGCTTTCAGGAGAAAGCGGAGATAAGGGCGTGAGTGTGTACAATCAGCCAGGAAGACGAATCCAAGTTCACGGGAGTGTGTTTCTGTAAGTCCTCTTGTTTTTTGCCCTCCGCCTGTCAGCTGTCGCCCACCACTTGTCCCCGGAGCAGCTGTTCTTACCTTTTCCTCTCAACCAGAGACTCTGGTTCTACTCCTATCATCCATTTTTTTAGATACACACCGTTTTCTGCCTCCGCTTCCTGTTTCCTGTTTCCTGCCATCCTGCGCACCCCTCTCCGACTCCCCACCAAACAGCTATGTCAGCAGCCTGTCTTTGAGTTTACATACTGACAGCAGAACATCACTTTCTTGAACATACTTGAAAGTGATGAGATTGTGCAAAGGGCCTCAGCAGTGTGACGGTTGACTTCTACGGCAGGGTCTGTGACGGGGCCTGGGACCCGGACTGGTGTGTAAATTCCCGTCTTTGGCTGAGGCGCCTTAGAAAGGGAGTTGGTCGCACGCAGTTGTCAGTGCAGGCTGTGTCACACACTTCAAAAGCCTCACAAAGTGAGGAACTCTGCAGAGGAAAAAAGCCCAAGCCCTCTCTTTTTTCCTGCCTCGTCTCCACCTTTGCTCTGACACAAAGCGGCTGTAAAGATTTACTGCTAATTTGACGGCAAACACATTTACCAGCCGTCCCGCTGCACCGAGCGAGAGGAGTTCCCTTGTGCTAACTGAGCTCTGAAGAGAAGCCGTCCCCAGGGTCACCCAATGCCCCCCCCCCGCCCCTCCCGCTTTACTTCCAGTCCCTGCTCTCGCCCTTGAGGACAGGCCATCAGGGTTAAACTGTGCCCTTTTTCAGATATTCTTTCTCCATTTTGCCCGTTCCCGCTCCTCTCTCCAGAGGACCTACTGAAGCACAAACGCAGCTTTCTGCCCCTCCATCGCTTCCTTACGTTGCCCCCTCTCCGGGTTCAGCCTGTGACCTTGTCCCTTTCACCCTTATTGACCCCGAAGCTGATTGTTCTACTGCCAGCCTCTCTGTCAGCAGACTCCTCTAAAGGTTTGATTTATTTCACTAACTAGAACGCTGGCGCTCGGGAGTCCGTCCGGGTTAAGCACTTCGCTCGCACATTGTTACAAGTTAATGTGGCCGCTTGAGTGATCTGTGACCTCTCGTCACCTCCCCAGCTCTGCTGCTGATGACTGGGTGGCGGACCCCCACAATGATTACGTGTGAGGTGCACCTTTATAGACTATATTGAGCCTTTTTCTCAGCAATGCAGCAGAAATTTAGTGCCTCGTGCTAAGATCTATGCTGAGAGTGAGACGGTTTAGGAACGGTGCTACGGAAAGCATCATTTGACCCATCTCCCAGATCGCCTTGCAGAACGCCCATTTAGAAAATCAAACATATCAAGGTGACATTTCAGAGAAATGCCAATCTGGCTGCTGGCTGTTGTGGAGTTCCTCAGGGTTCTCCCCTGGGTCCCCCGTTTTTCTGTCGACAAGCTTCCACTGGGTTTATCAGGGCTGTGAAAGGTGCATCTTGTCATTGACATGCAGATGACATTCAGCTGCACATGTCTTATAAAGCTGATAATGTCATAAACCGTATTCAGGCCGGATGGCAGAAACGTTTCTCCAGTTCAACGCTGGCGGAAACAGATGGTCGTATCTCAGCTCCCTGAGCATGTTGTTCTAAATCAATGATAAGTCTTGTCTTATTCTCGACTGGAAAACTGAACCCTCCCCTGCCTGTCATCATTTCATCTCATCCGGGCTATTGTGATTCTTTGTTCACCTGTCTAAATGTCGCTTCTTTTAGCTGCCTGCAAGTGGTTCAAAATGCTGTGAAGCTGAGCCAGGCCCATCTTGACCTGAGAGCTGGGATACTGGATGTCAAAGTGTCTTAAAGAGTTGTTAAACGTGTCTTTGTATCACCAGGATTTGCCTGCCATTTCTTTCTGCTTGTTATGCTGTTTCATCCTCATTCAGTTGATGCTCAATCAACAAGGATTCTAAATATAACCAAACAATTTTTTTTGATGAGGTCCCAGACTTCCTTTCTGGGAAGTGGAGGTGCAGTGTCGCGTTGGCTGTATGCGCCTCCATACGCCGCAGCCAGCGAGCCGTCAGGAGCTGAGCAGTGCGACTTCCTTACCTCACCATGCAGGGTCATGTGTTACACTGACGCACACGGGCCGCCCTCTGATCGCGCTATAAAAGCACCATCTAGCTGTCCAATAATCACAGATTTATAAAGTCTATGTGCTTGGTCAATTATATTTCACCGGACACTCAATGACTGTTGTATTAATATAGTGCGAACTAATGGAAATAATCGCTTATTCGGATCCTCCTCATAAAGCGGAGGCCCGTCCTCTCTATGGAAGCTCCTCATTGAAAAATCCATACTGTATCAATAACCTGTATTAACCTTTCATTAAGTTCATGCAGGGGGGGGGGGGGGGGTGCAAATGGTGCGTCGGGGATATCATCTGCTGCAGTCAGGTGTAGAACAATTTCCTGGGTGTACTTTTGAAGACAGCAGTGCTGTGCACACAGAAATAAAGTGCACCTGAGGCCTTTCCCCACCTGCTGGGTAATAAACCAGTGGGAATGAGGCCGAGCCTGGCACACTGTGGACACGACAGGGGGGCTTGTTGCGGCACCGCCCGGCAGGGACCCCCACGCTGACGCTCGCACATAATCAACGTGGCCCGCTTCGATTTTCACGTGCTGCCTTCACGTGGTTGCCAGATTTCCTCGTTACTCAGAGAGAACCTCCCCTCGTCTCAACCCCGGACCCTGACCCTGCTCTGTACCCACCACCCCCACCCCACTCCACCCCCCACCACCCCACCCACAGCCTCTCTTTGAGATTCAGTTGCCGTGAAACAAGATTGGGGAGCGAGGTGGCAAAGTGGCGGGAATCCCACCACACAGGGGGCGGGTGGGGGGTGGAGTGGGGAGTGGAGTGGGGGGAGAGATGAGGAGTGACAGATACAGAGTTGCGGGGTGACAAAGAGACTGAGGATGACTGAAGGAGACAGAGATGAAGAAAAGAGGGATGGGGGAAAGAAAGAGGATTGGAACAAGAGGAGCGGAGGGGGGGCGATCAGGGTGGGAGGTTTCAGGCTTTTGTTTATTCTCTCAGTGAATTGAGGCTTTAAATTTATTACAATTTTGTCAAAAAAGATATAATTCCCCTTAAAACAAAGAATATTGATATACTGAGCTTAGTGAAATTCCTACAACTCAAACGTCTGAATTGCTGCTGAAGTAAAACTGATGAAGACAATTCGTGCAAACTAATCCCACACTCAACATGATGAATCCAGCAATAACAGGTGTTGTGTCACTGATTCAGAGCACATTTGGTTTTTATGCTGTTCACACACGTGAAGTCTGATGTTCATTGATCCAGATACAATCTGGGAGGACAACAATCAGATCTGGTGCTGCAGTCACACTGCTCAACTACAAACACTCGTTCTTAAGTGGTCACAACCAAAATAACTGATCATCTCATCGCCGTCTTCAAACATCAGCAACTCCGCCATCAGCAGCTCTGATGTATCACATTTTGTCACCGTTACGGGACGAAAGAAAGCAAAAAGGCGGCCGAGGTTGCCACTGCAGTCTCGCACCTGAAATCAAAGACTGGAGAACAATGCTGCCGAACCCCCGCACCCCCCCCACACCCCCTCCCCGCCCTTCAAAGGGGCCGAACATCATTGTACACAAAGAAGAAACGTTGGCACTCCACTCATTCTTTCAAATGGCCATTAGCAAAATGGGCCCTCAGGCTTTACAGCTCCAGGAAGAGAGAGAGAGAGAGAGAGAGAGAGAGAGAGAGAGAGAGAGAGAGAGAGAGAGAGAGAGAGAGAGGTGCTTTAGATCCAACGCCAGCCATCACGGCACAGAGAAAGGGGCTCCAGCCTGTGATCCCGTGATTGATGAGCGCCTTAATGGAGCGCTGGAGAGACCAAAAGCCAGGGGAGGAGGAAATGCTTCCCCATCGCGCAACCACTCATTAGCAACAAGTGGAGGACAGAACAGTCCTCGAGCATCATCGCGGGCAACGCGGCGTGCGCTCGGGCCCGTGCACGCGGGGGGATATGAACCTAGCGTGCGCGGGCCTGCTAATGGGAGCATATTCGATAAGAAACACTTACACCACTCAGCTGGACTGTAATGCAAACACTGATCCATCCTCCTGGTGGTTCTATTCCAAGATGAGCAGCTTTCTTGGAAAGCTAAATGGAGCATTAGCAGATGGTCTGTGTATTTCACTGGAGGTTTTTTTTCCCCTTTCCCCACCATAGTGGGAAGCGGTTATTTATTTCCAGTGTAACGAGATAGCAGGAGAGGAAGGAGGGGAGGATCTGATTGGATGATTGTTAATGCACGTGCGATTCCCAGCTCCAAGAGCAACAAGATTAGAGAAGTCATCCGCGCTTCCTCACCTAGAATGAACCGCCGCTGCACACTTTAGCGCGAGCACACACCCTGCACTTTCTTTCTCCACTACTGTTGCGTCTCGGCCTGTGTCTGCTGTCACTTTTTTTTTTTTTTTTAAGTTTTTTTAAACTGCGTCCCCCGCCCAAACTGGTGGAGTCTAAGCATGTGTGACAAATAAAGCCCGGGCTTTTTCCACGCCGCCCAAAACGCCAAAGCGTGATGAGCATTCAAGTGCCGCCGAGCCGCCTTTGAAGTTTCACCACCCCCCCCCCCCCAAAAAAAGAGAGAGAAGCATTGGGGAGAAAAGAGTGGAGGGGGGAGAAGTAAAAAAAAAAACTGTCTGCCCTCACTTTCCCTCCTTTTTTCCAGCCTCTTTGTGCCACTGTGAACTTGCTGTCCTTGGAAGAGACACAAAGGCTCCTGAGAAGAAAAAAAAAAGAGAAGGCCCCAGAACGACCGCGGCCGCCACACACAGACCTTTTCACTGAGGCCGGCCGCCGGAGCCACAAACCCACTGCCCGCTAAGCCACCCCCCTCCCCCCCCCCACCCTCCAAAATGCCCCTCCGTCCCCCTCACCTCGTGTAATCTACAGCTTTGTCTCCCCACGTAAAACAAAAAAAGGAATGTGACCACCGCACAAAGCCCACTCCCATTGATCTGGCAGACAGATACTGTCATCTTTCAAGGATGACTTGGAGAAACAAAGGAAGGAGATAAATGAGGGTTAATGGACCCGCAGTTGCCTTTAAAAAGTGACACCGGGGCGCGTGAAGCTTTCATGTGTATTGCAACAAGCTGTTCAAAAGCTGATTACACACAATAAAATGGTCAGTTTGGCAAATGTTTTCTGGTCATTTAAAGAAAAAGGACCTCCAGAGGAAAAGAAGTGGCTTCCACCATCTTAATTGCATTACGACCGTCTGAACTGTAATTAAAGTAATCCTTTTACGGGAAGCCTATTTTTCCTCCCTTTTCTATTTTTTTCCCCTCTCTTTCTGGAACTGCAGCGTGTCGTGATTAAATTAATCATCTTTCATTGACCCCTTTTAACAGCCTCTCGGTTCATGCTTGGTCCGAAGCTATTTTAGCCCGTCTCCAGGCCCCTCCCACTCGCTGAAGGCTCGTCCGATGGGGAAGCCACACCGGACCCTCTCTCTAAAACACGCCGAGCCTGTTCGAGTGCATCGAGTGCTTCTGATTGGACACCCACACAGCAGCTGAGAGTCGATGAAAAAAAGTGCAAACTGTTATCGACCAAATACATTTTTTTGAAATGAAACTTTTAATTTCTTGAGAAATGAAATAATCAAGCATCGACTTTGCCAGTGACTCTCTTATGTTAGCTTGTTGCTAACCGTCTTGACCAGCTCACCCCTCTGAGTGGCTCGCATAGTGCCGCTATCTAAGGGGGCAAGCCTGGGCACAATCACTAGTCTAGAGTTGCTTCTCTGTGTTGTTTTGTCTGCTGATAGACAACAAAACAAAACCCAAATGAGGTCAAACTGAGTGTTGCAGTTTCCAGGGTCATCTCTGGGCCAGGTCGGACCACTGGGTGGGCTGGTTTTGGCCTGCAGGCTGCATGTTTGACACCACGGGCATAGAGCCAGCATCCAACCACAACTATGTTTAGAAAAAGATCATGTCATAAGTCTGATTATAGAAACAATCCGATTGTTTGGGGTGCTGCAACTGCGCAGCTAATCCAAAGAATGACCATGAAAAGGCACATTGAGTCGTTCCCTTTAATGCATATTATATTTCGTCATGATGCATTGCGACAAACAGAATGAGGATTCTCAGCACGTTGACACAGATGACAGTGTCAGTCCTGAGAGTGAGGGACGGCCCACTTTGACACCTCCAAGACAAAGTTGAACAAACATACTGAGAAACAAGAAGCAGCACTGGAGTCTGCAGCAGTCAGGTGCAGACGTTTAGGACTGATGTTGCGACACAGACCTGACCAAATTGACCTGAACTCAGCCAGGATGCATGAGCTTCATTCTCCGAATCGTACCAACGTGCATGTAAAATATTGCAGTCTGTATCGTGCTCATAAGAGAACTTTTGAGAGTTGCAAGTCCTAATGTTGCATCTGCGAATTTAAAACAAACGAACCCCTTCTTTTCTTCAACAGTGTTTATTGAGCTCTTTAGCCCAATGCTGGAAACATGCGATATCACCCTGTTCTTTCAGAACAATCGAACACCGGTGTCCCTTTCTGTTCCCAACAGCGCGATCTGAAAGCACCATGGAACTATTTGCTTGCTGGAATAAATCCCTCAGAGGCCCGGCGGGCTGGGAAGACGAGAGCACCATTGAATGGCTCCATGCATCGCCTTGGCGGAATGCAGAAGACGCTAAAACTCTTGTGAAAACTTCCTAGTTCACTTCCTTGGCTGTGACCTCCGCTCGTTCAATCCCACCCACAATGACCCAGCATGGGAATGCCACAGGGGGGAGGCTGCTGGGCTGCCAGCAGCATTCCACGGCCCAGACTCCAGCAAAGCCGGGAGACAAAGGCATCGCGGAGACAAGGGGAGGTGAAGGCATAAAGGAGGAGGAGGAGGAGGGGAAGATAGCAGGCTTGAGAGGTCCTTCATTCCAGATGGGCCTAGACTTTGGAGGAAGGGGGGGAGAGGGAAAAGGGACTGAGAGTGGGGAAGGTGGACAAGATGAGGTATGCACGCATGTGTGTGTGTGTGAGAGAGAGAGGGAGAGAGGGAGGAGGGAGGGAGAGAGAGAGAGGGTGGGTGGGTGGGTGCAGGAATGGCGGGCTTGGAGGTCGGACCCCACTGCTCTTCCCAGGGTCTGCGCAGACGTGGGACCGCAGCGGACCACGCTCTCACACAGCAGCGCTCTCAAGAATCCGTCACATCCCATTACTGCTGACGCAGGGCTCCCAAAGAGGGCTGGAAGGGCATGATGGAATTGGGGTCAAAGTGAATTTAAAGGCATGTGATGAGGGCTATTAAGTTATGGGGTGTCTTGTAGAGCGCAGACCTTTGTCTCTCCATCGGAGTGGCGTCTCAAATTTAGCGCCATGAAGAGGAGAAGCCATCAAATGTTGGTTGAGGCTTCGCTTTAATCTCGCTCGTCAGTCCACAGAGAGAAATTGGGTGATAATGTAAAGTCCTGCTGCCTACATATTCACTACAGACTGAATGCAGAGAAAGAATGCTTCATGGAACTGCTCAGAATAAGAGGTTCTACCACAGAGGAGGGGAGAAATCAAGTTTTCTGTTTATTTTCTCCGTATATTTCTCCAAAAAGTTGTAATCTGTTGATACAGAGAATCTGTTGCCCGAAAACAAAATGCATGATTCAAAGTTTTGACCTGAGCAAATACACCAAGTATTGGTCAGCTGACAACCGTCTGCCCCAAATTGTGCAGATTTAAAAACTGGTTGCTCTGTCAACCAAAGACAAATAAAAGTAACTGCACTACACTGCGATATGGAGAATCTTGAGAATCTAAAGTTCAAACCAGCATAATTGAAACAACAGAGAGAAGGAAAAGTAACAGGTAGTGCAGTAATTCGTTGGACATGTATCAGAATTAAAGTATCCTTCTTATGGAGATCTCATTGAAGTGAAAGTCAACGGTTACATCAATGATTGAGCAAAATACTGAAGGCTACGGATCACCAAGGCAACCACCTTGTAACGTTTGATTTCCGGCATTGAGTCTATTTTTTGACGCCTTCACCCAGCGAGAGCCGGGATCAGCTCCAGCAGCCTCGTCACTCTGGTGGAAAGCACGATGCAAAAGACTAATGTGTGAAATGAGTGAATGAACTCTTTCGAAATATCTCCAACACAGAGACTCTCTGATCATTAGCTTTGTGTCCATACATCCTGGTGGGTGACGGACGCTTAGAGTCATTTCATTCACAGCTCCCTAATATTTCAGGTTCTGCAGTTTGTTCATGACGCTGATGATTGCACAATAATTTCTGACCCCCTCCTCCAAGAAAGGGTTGGGACTTCACTGGGATCTGGTGAACCCCCACTCCCTCGCTGCCCACTGGGCGCCCCAAACAAGCATGTCTCCTGACAGAGGTCCATGGCAACACGTGCACGTGTTTTTTTTCTTCACCGAGCCCGAGCTCCAGTGTGCAACCGGGTGTGTTCGGACACCCACATGTGCCTGCCGTTAAGGGAGGGGGAAGGGGGGTCAGGGGGACCTCATCAGTGCACGTGAGCTCAACCACGTGGCTCACTTTACCGCCTCCTCTTTCAAAATCCTGCCCCCTCCCCGTCTCCAGTTCCTCGGCCCCCTCCGTGACACAGAGGATGACCTCGGGAGGTCAACTTCAAGAAGCTCAGACAGACAAAGCAGTTCCCTGAAAAGATGGGAGGGTTTTTTTTTTTATTCTTGTTCTTTTTCCTAAAAGCCACCGACACCCCACGGTGTCCGCTTTCACATGGAGAACCACATCATTAGCAGAGACATGACGCAGAGGTTTTCAGGTGCTTTTTTTAAAAAACCCAGCTGCATTTTTCTCACGGGGTGACACCAGTGGTTGCTGTGTGTCTCTGACCAATCAGAGGCTCCAGCATGTTTGTACATAAGTGAGGTAAAAAAAAAAAAACGAAACTAACTGGACAAATGTGACATTTTCTGGCTTTGTTGTCTCGAGAAGAGAATGCATTTATTCCAAGCTGAATAAAAACGCCTTCGAAAAAAATAACCATCTAGATTCTCTCATTGGTTTTCCTTCTGCAGTAGGAAGAACACACACAGACACACCTGTTGACCTTCCTGCTCTACTAGTGCGGCTAAACAATGCAGTTAATGTCAGAGGTGGTAGGCAACACCGGTGTATGACTGGACGATTGATAGAGGAGAAGGGGAGGGGACACGTCGGACAGCAGCCTGTCTGGACCTTGCGTGTACTCCATATCTGCACACATGAGTGATGCTTAAACACCGTCCCGCCTGTTTGGTGAGATTACGCGCAATCTGGCGTCCGTCAGGAGGAAGCTCTGAAATGGGTTTATATTTGGGTTCGCTTGAATGAGGTGTGACTCCACGCTGCAGCCTCTGGCTGCCCGCCAAACACTGCTGCTGCTGCAAACTGGCAGCAGAGGGGAGCAACCCAGTGGAACTGCTTTTGGCCTTTGGCCTGTTTTTTATTGGGCAGTGGCAGTGTAGAGCTGGACACACAGGCAAAGAGATTCTGCACACACACAAAGACGCAATATACAGTGGATCATTGCCTCTGATGCCCCCCCCCCCCCATCGAAAACTCTGACTTCTCAAGAACATTACAGTGAAGCTGAACACTATTGGACACACCTGTTCTCACCAACATCTCAAGCAGGAGCCTTCAAAATGAAGGCATTTTGCCAATTTGCAGGTCTGCCCAAACTGCTAGAAGATATACTGTTGTTTGGTATTGACAAGGTAGAACAGGCAAAGCCACAGTGACCCCCGTCTGGGACCTCCCACCCAAAAGGTTTGGAACTACTGACTAGCGAACAGTGGAGGGCCGAAAGGCTTTGCCCCCTATAACCCTGTCAAAATTAGACTTATACGCTTCAAAGAAGAAATATAAGTAAAACGCAGAGACACTATGAAGTGCTTTTATTTCGAAGGCTTCTACTTGTGAATGTTTCTGTTCAGTGTTTGGCTTCACTGCAAAGATTTGCCAAATGAAAGATCTTCTTAGAAGCCATTTTTCTTGGAGCTCCTGCGATTAAAAAGGTGGAAGGACTGCAAGGTTTTTTCCTACTTCTAATGGGTAAAAAGAGAAGAAAAGGTCACACAGTAGCGCAGTCGTTAGTTAATCAAAGACTAGTCCAGAACCCTGAGTGAGCAGCTCTCATTAGAAGCATAAGAGTTAGCATGAGTCAAAAGATGACACAGGAAACTGGATGAAATCATGACTCACAAGAAGCAGGACAGAGCAAACAAGCTGACACGATTAGA
>JAUESF010000050.1:18728338-18739243 GCA_032274765.1 Malacoctenus tetranemus
CACGCACACACGCACACACGCACACACCACACTGGCCATGTTTCCGATTTGATTTGTCTGCAGCCTCTGTGCCTCTTTGGTCTTTGTGATGGTGGCTCGTGAATGCTTTCTTCTTGTGAGGTCTGATTGTTGAGTGTGAACTGACAAATACACGTCATCAGCCAACTCATTCTGAACATTTGAGTTCTTTCTTTTTTTTTTTCTTTTTTTTTTGACACTTTTGACTGTTGAAGATACACAGGACCAGGTGGATGCTGCATTTACTCCAAGTGACTGCTGTTAAAATGCAGCCAAAATGGGCCAAAAGCAGGACTTATGACTTCCTTATGACGAGCTTAAACTGATGACACTAACATCAAAATGTCACAGTCCTGTAGAGTAGTAACAGCTTGGCGACACTTGGTGCAGTGTGAGCATGCAGAACCATGACCAGAGTCCAAATCTTGCTTTAACAAAAAAAAATGCCATAATACAGGTGTTTCCATTGGCTGGTCTGTAGAGACAGTTGTCAAGTGGCTTTCAGCATTCAGAGGGTTAAACACTCTCCCAGCTTGTGGCTCAGCAGTGGTGAACAAGTCACTGCCCTTTCCTTCCAAGCTTCCTGCTGAAGCTCCCCCTCTTGAGCTGGGGCGGACCACCATTCTGTCACACTTCAGCCAGCCCCCTTTGCCCCTTTTACACCCACTCCTATTCATAGGCTCAGGTGGGTCGAGCTGGGAGTCTACTGCCAGGGAACTTTCCTATTCCCCGTATTACTGAGGATTTCAATTGTTCTACTTTTTGTTCCTACTCGCCTGTTGCGAGATCTACTGCAAGCTGATATGGGCTCTACAGAAACAGCACCCCTCATTGTTCCCCCTGACCAAATTAGTGAAGTCATCTTACTGCAAGGACAATGTAACTGACTGAAGGTGTGATAAAGAGAGCCACAAACACCTGTGAAGGGTCACAGAAAACTTATAGAGAAGTACACCAACTGCTGAGTTGTTGCCTCAGAACTGCTGTGGTCCTCAGCTCGATGCTATTTTACTTATCTTAAGCTTGTACCGACTTCAATAAAGTGTTTGATCTCCGGCATCTCTGAGGGCGACTCTTAGTGAAGCAGCTGCTGGTACTTGGCTTTTTTTTTCCACAACTGTCTTCCTATGGGAACATGAGCTTCACTAGGACTTTCTTCCCCTTGTGAGACCATTGAAAACGGTCTGGTCTCAGTGTTGTGAACGCTGGACCTGTAGTCTCCTTCCCAAGCTGACTCTTGTCTTTGGTTGTTGGAGCAGCTTTTCCTTTGCTTCACAGCGAGTGTGAAAATGTAAAATCTTCTGTATCGATACCACGACCTGCCTTACTTATACTCTAATTGGCTTTCAGTGATGTTTTCACCCGACTCAGTCATTATTCCTCATGTCTAAACCTGACCAACCCAACAGTTTGCAGTAGTGACTATGGGCCAGCTAGTGGTAAAAATGGAGCAGGTCATTGTGGCAACATTTTGGATTTTTTTTAAAAACAGTTAGCAAACCTGATTTGGGACCTGCAGCAGTTCTTGTACTTGATAATCATCCCCAGCTGCAGCCTGTGAAACAGTGTACAGACATGAGCACATCAGTACCAGCAGTCTGACTGTTCCTGTCTGCGAAAGTGCTCATAGCATCCCTAACAATCCTACACAATCATAAAGCTGATTATTTGCAAAACCAAGAGTTGAAGCTCGTGTAACTTAAAGGTACCACTGCTAACCACAGGATGGTGTCATGAGTCTCTCCAGTCCGTCCTCTGTCCAAAAAGGAAAGCGCGTTCTCTGCAGCTTGAACAGTAACAACAACAGTTGGCAAAAATGCAGCAGGCTGATTTATCACAACGTAGGTGCAAAGACTGTGCGTTCACAGCTGAATGGTCACTGGAACTTTACCTGGAAACGAGAGAGTTCCATCAGTCGAGAAAATGGTGTTCCCTAAATGCCACAGTGTCTCTCCCAGTGGTTTGTTGATGTAGGGTGTTGCCACATGATCCTCTGAAACGTGGTGGCATACAGCCCAAATCACAGCCACACGTTCCCCCCCAAAACTTGCAATAGCCATGGCCTTCAGTTTACGACGAGCCAGGGAGATTCTTGCCCCAGTAAAAGGCCCTGAATCTTATGGGAGCCTGGATAAAGTGTGCTGTGTTATGCTTTCTTGAGCATTGAGGCTATGAGTCCTTCAAACGTAGCACCAATTATAGGCCCTGACTGACTGTTGCCACCTGGTCCTGAGTGTCTGTCTGTCTGTCCATCCGTACGCTGTCTGCTGGAAGACACACATTCGCCACTGGGGTCTCCCTCATCCCATTTCCCTTCCCTTCTGACTGATTTTTTTCTCACTCCTGTGGTGTCTCCCTTACTTTCCTTCCTCTTGGCAGATGCGAGTGGTGAAAGCGTTCCGTAGTTCCTTGTACGAGGGCCGGGAGAAACCAGAGTCCCGCAATTCCATCCACAACTTCATGGCCCACCCAGAGTTTCTCATCAACGACCTCATCCACAATATCCCTCTGATCGATGACACCGATGTTGACGACGAATCGGAGCTCAGCAGACACCAGCACCTGCACCCGGCCCTCCGCAAGCCGCCGCCCCCTCCCGCCCAGCCCCCGGCCCGCACCCGTCCCACCAGGCCCTACCGCCAGCACAGCCTCCCAGTGACCCCGTGCAACAGAAACAACAACAACAGCAGTAGCAACAGCAGCATCAATTCACCGGCTCCCCAGAGCAACAAAAACCCCCGCGACGCAGCCCCGCCCAACAGCCGGAGCCCCTCTCACCGCCATCAAAACCATCACCACAACCACGATGGCAGGGACAAGTTGGTAAAACCCTCTGCCCCTTACCTGGCCCACCTTTACTGCGTGGAGACGTCCTTATAACTGAGCTGAATGTGGGCTGGCGTCTCAGGGATGCAGGTAAGGGGAGGAGAGGGTGAGCACAGGAGAGGGCTGAGGACATGCACATGACATTTTCATCCACCGTTGACGATGAGCTCACCGGAAGGGAGCCGAGGATGAGGGAGGCAACGAGGGAGTGGACAATGGTGGTAGACTTGTATTTCACCGCTCCCCGAGAGCATTGTGACTTTTTTTGCCCGTGCTCCAGCTCTCTCCATCGAAAACCGACCACCCCACCTTCCCCCTCTTCCTGCTGACAGCTCGAGCGCCTCCACCACCCTCTCAGCCACGCCCTCTCCCCCCCACCCACCCACCCCTCTCCCGAGGAACGCCCGACTCGAGGCCTGACCGACCGCACGCAACCACTCATCGCACATGCACAGGTCCTCTGTCGCTGTGTCGTCACGGTCGAGAGGAAACGGTGGGAGGGGGGGGAGGGGCGCCGATTCGCAGAGAGAAGACGCATTTCCAGAAGCTCCAGTGGCGCAGGGCCATTCGGCTGGGGGGGGGGGGCTGACTCACTGGTTTGCACTGCAGTTCTTCATCAGTGTCGTTTTTCACCTACCTTGCCTGCTTTCATGCCTTCCGGTTTTTTCTTCGACTCCTGCAGCCACTTCAAAGTTGCCACTTTCCTTGTGATTCGAGCGAAAGGCTTTGAAGCTTCAGCGGAGGCCTCATATTCAAGCCTGCCTCTCCGTTTCTTCTTCCTCAACCCAAATGGTGCTCATTCACTTTTGATTTCACACTGCTTCATTGATATGAGCTTTCCTCTTCTCTCTGTTTTCGTGTGTGTGTCTGTGTGTTGACTTGCCTCGACAAAAACAGCAAGATGACAAACTGTTGAAGGAAATCTTTTGCGAAACAAATTGGCTAAAATAAGCTCTTTATATACCATGAGATGTGTATGTAGCCATATTAGGGCTGTCAAAAATGATTTGTTCATAATCTGGTGGGGAAAAAATGAATCACTTTTTAACCATTAAAAGATTTAAAACATTTCAATTGACATGATGAAAGCCCTGTTCAGCTGTAACAGTCCCATTCCATCAACTGTTTTGACTGACTTTCAACCGCTTGGACTTGACAGATTGTCAGGTTTGGGATCCATATCCATACATAAATGTACTCATCAAATACATGAAGAAAAAAAATCCCTTTTCACGTGTGTAGAGCCCAACTTGACATGAGAACGGTTCACCAGTTTAGCAGAGCGCAACCAGTTGGACACCTCATACTGGCAAAAGGGTCGTAGAAGAGAAAGTGAAGGACCACCGCCTGTCCCCGCCCCAGGTAACCACCACTGTGGTGCCCTTGAGCCAGGCCCCTTAACTCCTGGCCCCTCCCCAGGTGAAGCCTGCTGCTCCCATTGTGTGTCGGGTTAGGGAATTTCCCCAAGAGCAATTAGTAGTTTTCCAGATTGGTGTAAACCCCCTGTGCACCACAAGCTGGAAAGTGAAACCCATGCGGTTGCTTCAAGTGTTGACCTTTAGTCCAGAGAGGGTTTACTTTTGAACATAGTGGTGGCCGATGCTCCTGCAGCATCAAGAAAGCCTCTACTGGCTGGCTGTTCATCATTGTGCATCTCATTATTTTGTATCGCTCACTCAAACGACCAGTTCTACAGCTGTGTGTTATAAAAAACCCTTTGCCATTATGGAGCTGATGAGAAAGACGTCCCTATCAAATTAAATCATTGTGCTTATTTGAGGACAAGTGAAGCCATACGATTGCCTTGTGTAACTGTGTTAGTCATTATTTATTACTCAGCTCTTCTATGACTTGGTTTGTGTACTTCACTTTGGAGTTTGACAGCCCTAATATGTATCAATACAAATGTATCAATTGATGACAACACAGGCCAAATCATGTTCCCAATCCCTCAACGTGAGTCCATGTGGCCTGTTGTCAGGCATGGTACTCTGTGTGTATGTGTGTGTGTGTGTGTGCGTGTGTGTTCATGTTACGCTCGCTGAAAACACACCCATACCGCACAGACTTGTGTGACATGTTGATGACGTGATGTCCAGGAAAACATCAGTGGCCTGTTGGTCACCGTTGCATTTCAGTTCCAGGGTCCTCTCTCCTTGAAGGTTCCCATTCCACTTCACTACAGGCTGTGTGTGTGCGTGTGTGTGCGTGTGCGTACGTCAGCCTTTTTCTTTTTGGAAAAAAGCTGTTTCGCTATGTGAAGCATTAACCCTTTAAATGCCATCAAAACACAATGCACAGGCGATGGCCCTTTAAAGATGAACCTGCACTGACTTTGAAGCCACTCCTGCTCACATGCCATCAGGTAGTCCTCCTCGCGTCGGTCGCCCTCTTCACTGACAACAAGATTGTTCCATTTCAAGCCGTTTCAATGTTCGGTTCTGGTCCTTTTTCACTGAGGAGTTGACAAATGAGGAGTCGCTGTGTTGTTCTGCATCCAAATGGCAGGGACGTCAGAAAGAATGGCAGTGGTGTAGACTGGACCAAAGGGAAACAACCAGTCTGGATGTTCACAAGAGGCTTCTGAACTTCATATCAACCCATGATGGATATTTAAAGAAGAAAGTGTAATTTGGCTTCAGTCGTGACACACTGGAAGTTGCTCTGAGTGTAAAAGAGTCTAGAGCATAGGCTGCTCCTCTGGACTCTCACAACCTGGTGGGCATGAATGAAGTCAGTGAATGGCCTCACTCACTGCTGCAAAAGTAAGACACATCCCAAAGCCCCCCGAACAACATGTAAGCTTACTTGATCTCTGAGAAGAACGTGTGTGTCCCACAGGGAACTGACATTGTCTCTTGTGTTAGCTTGAGCTATTTCCCAAAGGCAGTGCTGGTGTCGTGGTGGTGCTGCGTGACAAGGACAGAGAAGCTTTACTGAGTGCAGAATTAGGCCTCGTATCATTTGACTCCATGTTACAGGGAGGAAGAAGAGGCTAGGGACAGGAATAAGAGGTGAGAGGCTCGCTTTTTTTTTTGCGGATCCACGCTAGCAGTTTCTCCTTTGTGTTCAGCCTGACAGCAGCTCGACTCCTGCAGCCGGTGACGCTCTGACACCCTGTGCTCAAGCTGCCCCAGTGGAGAAGGCCAGAAAGCACTTGCATGAGCACACACACACGCAGACAAACAAGGGCAATGCCAAACCGACCCCATCGCTGACTCTGCCGGGCTCCACCTTGACATTCCACACCGCACCGACATTCCAAACTAAACGCATCACATTCCAAAGTGGGGCTGCTTGCAGCGCCCGCTCCCATCATCCCATGTTGCACTTGAATTCATGTGGCCCCAGAGCGCGCTGCCACCGCCAAGCCAACTCTCTCCTCCCCATTCCACCGCCCCCCCCTTCCCCCAACAACCCCCCCCCTTCCCGCCAGCCCGGGTTAAAAAAAAAACAACAACAAAAAAAAAAAAAACAACAACCGTGACTCAGTCCTGCTGCCAGCAGAAGGCAAGGGCAGACAGTATGCAACAAACTGCCATCGCGGGGTCAACACGTGCACCACCCAGCTGTGGGGTTTGGCCTATGACGAGGGACCGCCATGGTGAGAACGCGCACGTTGTGTCCCACTGTGTCTGCTTTCATGACGAGTGCGGGGGCTCTCTGGGAAACCTCCCAGAACTGTACAGAACTCTGTCTCTTTCTTGAATGCTCATCATCCTTGTTGTTGTCACCCCCTTGACCCGACATGTGTGTGGGGTGGGGAAGGGTGGGGGGGCGGGGGGGGACACTGTATTGGTCCGTCTGTTTTTAAAAGCATGCATTTGGTATCATTCTTATCACTCTTTATGTGTTGGTTACTCATTTAGGCCACTGTCACTTCTATGTGCTTTGATCTCTCCACATCTGCTCTTTGTCCTTCTCTCTGTCTTACACACACACACACACGCACACACATACATACACGGACACACACGCGCGCGCACACATTTTCCACACATTTTGTTCAGCCTGTTGTACTTGAGCACCACTGAGCTCAGCTCCATCAGTGCTTTCTGTGCTCCACACTGAGCAAATTGCAAAAAGAAAGTGAAGGGAGGGAGGAGGGAAGGAAGGAAGGAGGGAGGGAGGGAGGGGTGTATTTCCCAGTGAACATCATTGACTATCCCAGTTCCAGCCATCTCCGTTCATGCGTTCAGCCACGTTCCCATTCTGATGTTGTGAGACAGAAGGCAAAACAAAAATGTGAAAAAGAATATATTCTATTTATTAAAAATAACAAATTGTACAATTACACCAATACTGTACAGATCGCCCAAATGTGCACACGTGCATCTTTAATTTTACAGGAACTATGTTCCTGTTATACTTCTGATTCTTTCTTTCTTTAACTCCTGTGATTTTTGTAAAGAGGAACAACACAAACAGAAGCGCTTGTATATTATTATTATTATTATTATTATTATTATTATTATTATTATTATTTTGGTTGGTTTGATTTTCTCCACCGGTGTTCCCACTGATGGAAACAAGACGGCTACACATTCTCCCGAGCATATTCCCAGGGCTGTGTTTTCTGTCCAACGAACGGCTCCTCAAGTGTGTGCAGAGGTTTTTGGAGAAACACGCAGCTCACTAAACCCCGAGACGCCACTCTGTAAATAGACAACAGGGGGATACAGAGAACGCGAGGAGATCACGTGTACCTCATTTAATATCTCGAAGGACCGGACACAAAGAGGTGTGGCGCTTGTCGTGGAGAGAGCCGCATGAGGACGGAGAGCCGGAAGGGTCGATGCAGAGCTCGAGAGTGCAGAAGTTGCAGTGCCGCCTCGCATTGTTTAGGCTGCCCTTTTAGATCTGCCACCAGTATTTACTGCCACATTGCTGACGGGGTAGGAATGAAGCTTTTACATTCTTTTCATTATACATACTGTTGTAAATATCATGTGTGGTCCAGTCCCCTCCTGGCACAACGCAGTGCTGTTCTACCGACAGAAAATGCAGCCTCAACTGTGCCGAAATAAAAGAAAAAAAAACACCAAAAAAGAACAAAAAAAAATCCCATAAAGACTATTGAATATATTAAAGAGTTACCTGCCTGTTATTTAAGCGAATAAATATCTATATATGAGAGAGAACTCACCTGTATACTGTAGACTAAATCTGTAATGAAATCTAAGAGGAATTTAATGGGAATTAAGTCCAACACTTTTTGTCTGTATGAAAGAAAAAATACATCAAAGTATTCTACAATAATAACTTTGACAAAGTCGCTGTTGTCCTGTGTTTATTCATCTGCTTCCTTCAACAGGAACACGCTAAGGACAGAGCTGCTCTGACCTTGAGGCGTAGAAAGTGAGAGGACCAAGGGTGGAGCCCTGAGGGATGCCACAGTGTTTACTACAGATTTATAGTGGGATTTTTGTGGCTGGGAGCTCGAGATTCACACACCAAAGAGTTGGGTGTCATCAGCATAGGTGAAAGTTGAAGGACCAAATATGGGACCTTTTAGGGACACAACAATGTACCAAGAGTCATGAGTGGTCAGTCATTTTGAAACAAAACAAGCTGTAACTGAGTTGATCATCTGACTTATGGTTCGTTTATGAAGGACTGGAAGTTACCACTTCAGAGTTCTTCAGTTTGACAACATTCAAGTTTGTTTGTCCCCAGTAAATCATGAACACACCTTCTGACCACCAAAAAACTTGTATCCCACTGTTTGTTCATGCATGCCAAAGACGAACATGAGACGCTAGAGAAGTGGAGCGCTTTCTTTCAGTGTCCAAGAGAGCATTTACGTGGACAACATTAATGTGTCTGTCAGTCTGGTAGGATTCAAACCAGTTCAGTTCTGCTCCTCTGGTCCTGAAAATAATGCAAACATGTTGTCGGCAGTAAAATGCTGCGATGAGCGGCATCAAACGCAGCACCGAGGGATAAGAAGCGAAACAAGTCGTCCATCCGAAGCCACGAGGAGATCATTTTGTCACTTCGAGTAGAGCTGCTCCCGCGCAAGAGGAGAGTTTGGATCCCACCTGAAGGAGCCCAGAGAGGAGGAATTCAGTGGAAGTGATCTCACACACCTTCAGAATAGAAACCAAAAAGGTCAGAGATCAGCCTGAAACAGGCTGGGAGGCCCGAGCCCACTGCGGCTTTCCAAAAAGAGGTTCATTAATGTTAGAAGACGGTGGGGGAAAAGCCTGCTATCAACAACAAGTGGATCTGCTCCAGTATGGAGGGGCTGAGCAGAGGAAAGACGTCTGAACAGCTCAGGGTTAGATTTGGACCGAACCAGCATGTTGTTGGTTTTTGAGGAAGCAATAAGTGATGGTGAAGACTCACTAAGATGTCTCAGATAGAAGCAGTACTTCATGTTCTACAGACATTTCTATCCAAGAAGTTCCTGCAAGATCTGGAGGAGCTGTGCAGGCTGTATTGCTTTTATCAGTGTTTTATAAATTAATATTATGATGCCAGCTTAGCTGGAGGATGTGTGGTCGTACCATGATGCTAATCTCAGAGTTGGGGCACTTTTCTTCAACTGGAGCCCCAGTGTCAATTGTTGTGTGTAAAGAGGCTGCACTGCCTTAAACAGGAAACCAGTGGCTCATCATCACGTCCACACATTGTTCTGAGGTGCGTGCTGATGGAATCCTGTCCTGGTCGTCACCTCCACCATCGTCACGCAGTTTGTGTCCTGAAGGCTGAACAGTCAGTTTATTTCAAACCCACGGATAGCAGGAAGGAGGTCAGGCGACGTTGTATTGACGAAACACTGACCAGGCTGCTGATGTTGATGACTGAAGACAGACATGACCCAGAGACCACATCGGAAACTGAGGAGAGAAAGGACCAAATCGGTGCTCAGTGGGCCAAAGATCTCTTCAGATCTGAGCGTCAATCGTGTCTTTCATTGGGAAATCGAGCTCCCACAGTCTGGAGGACTGGAGACACTGGTGAGGGTCTGTGAGATGCTTCCACTGCCAGTGATTGTTTATGCAGCCATGTCATCTGCTGCTGCTGCTGCTGCTATTATGTGAAGTCAAAGGTCAGTGTGCCCGTCTGCCCCGGGGCACTGTCATGCTTTAGGACCTGCACACACTGTTGCTGCAGCAGCAGTACCAGGTTTACTCACCGTGTTGGACCAGCAAACAAACTGACCTGAACCCCACAGAGAATCCAGGAGCTGTTGTCAAACAGGGCTGCAATAACACATCTGCAGGACAACAGGCTGGTTGCCTCGCTGCGCTGATGCTGTAATCTATGTAAAGCACCCAGACTGAGTCACGAGTACAGATACACTTGAGATACTTTTTGTCCAATCAGCAATAATCATCCAGATTGAGCAAAACTGTGTGGGATGAGTCCACAGGGTGCAGGAAGTTTCCCTCTTGTAATTGGGTTTCCTGAAATAAACCCTATTTCATCATCACCCTAATTGCATGAGATGCACCTGTGTTTGCTCTAACCATTGTTATCCTTTTCCCTGTGAGAGAGTCTGAGGTGTGGCGAGTGGAGCTGTAACACTGCGTTCTGTGTTCAGAGGTTTGGGGAAAAAGGAGGGAGAGACAGTTCCTCTCCAAAAAACAGCACAAACCCACTGGGCCCCTGGTCCGTCCCTCTGAAGCTGGTCGCCTGAGTCACCCATATACTGTACATGTGCCTGTTGACAGCCGGTGAGGAAATGCTGAGGGGTTTTTGGGGGTTTGGACGTGGACCCCAAACCAACAACTAAAGACGCATGTTGGGAGCTGTGGAAGGGGGGCATTAAAGTAGAGAATGAAAGATTCATACCTGGCTGTAAAAAAAAAAACATGCAAGGCCACAAACTAGGAATCTCCATTCATGCAGCCTTTGAAATTCACGGTGTCCCATCACACACTCTGAGGGGCAGAAGGCAGGGAAGTTTTTCATCCATTCACCACCAGTGAAACCCGCAGGTGAAACAGACTGACATTGAACATACTCACTCCTGATCTGATCTAATCTCATGCTCAAGGGGATTCAGAGGAGAAAACTGCCCATTGCGACAATGTGCTCATTTCTCTCAGCTTC
>JAUESF010000050.1:18740959-18758673 GCA_032274765.1 Malacoctenus tetranemus
AGCCATGGAGGCCACGGCTGGCTCAGCCTCAGGACGATGATACAAGCAGTCCAGATGGCTGTTGAGATGTGTGCTCTAAGGAAATGTACTGCATTAAATGTGTAGAGGGGCTGCTGCGGGGGTCACGACTCACCGTGGGAGAAGCTCTCGGCAGCAAAGCAGCAGAATGAGCCGTGAGAGGAGAGCAACCCCTCAAATCAGCTGTCCCCACAGCATCTCCCTTCTCTGCTTGTATTAAAAAAATCAAACCCTCCCAAGTTGCTGTTGAGCAGGGGGAAGCTTGGGACCCCCCCGCCCTGGGACAGGCAGCGCCACTGCACGCAAGCTGAAAGGACGGCAGGTGTCACCACAGTAACACACTCTGTCCAGTGTTCCAGCAGCTTCCCAGACAGCACAAGCCCACAGTCACACACTGAGCGGAGTTGTTGAAATGTGCTGGTGCAGAAAGAAGGGGGGGGGGGCACCAGGTCACTAGCTTTACATGACCCTTGCTGTACCATCAATCCACAATGATGAACATTACAGTGCACAGCAAAGTAAAATGTACTTGAACTAAACAGGACAACAAAAGCTGAAAGGAAATCAACTAATTTACACAGCAAGCACTGACTGGCTGTTGTGGCGCCTACATTGGGGCGAGTCCTCAGCAGGAGCATCCAACCTGAAGCAGCACGGGGAACCCACAGGGAGCCGCGCTGAAAGGATGAAACCTCAGTGGAAGCTTACCACAGAAACGCAAACACACGCAGACACCTCGTTCAAGGTGTCGCTCATCTGCGAGCTCCATATTCAATCCGTTTGCAGGCCAGCATGTAAACAAATGCAAAATATTAAAATCACTCATTTATTTTGATTTCTTATAGGCATTAAGTTTGCCCATTTTTAGTCAATTGCAACTGTATCTTAAATATATGAATACCACAAACACTTCAATGCTGCAAAGCTCCGGTAATGACTTTTGTAAGACTAGATAGAGGCCAAAAGGTTCATGGGAAATAAGTTCCTGAAGTGAACCATGGAGCAGCAGAAGTGATGTCATGGCTGAAGCAGCTGTGACTGCAACATGAAAGCAGAGTGTGAAGACCCTCACTGGTCACCGAGCAGCTGTTTCATGGCAGTGATGGGAGATTTGTTGAACAGAATTCACGGTGGCTCCCGGTGGATCCACACCAGTCTGACACTATGCGACATCCAATTCACAACACTATACCACCGTGATGGGCTCACCCTCCATCCTTCCTTTACCAGGACTGGAAGCTTAAAAATACACGAGAGCTGAATGATGTGGATCAGTCGGTTGGTTTCTGTATGTTCGTTACTGCTGTAATCAAAACACTCGCTCACTGCAGGGAAGCCTTCTAAATTCCTCCCATGTTAGCAGGAGGAAAAGCTTGAAGCCATGATGTCAGCGTATGGTTTTAGCTGCTGAATTAAGTTTAATAATTGACATGAACGCTAATCCCCCCCCCTCCCTTCAGCTAACAAACATAGAGACCCGAACAGTAGCGAGGTCAGGACGGACCACCCAACGGTGCTGATCCGTCAAACTCTTCAAAGCTTTGTCGTCAGCGGTATCGTTAACTAGTAGTAAACAAACAAAAACGTGTACTCCACCACTTCTTACAGCTTGGTGGGAGCACGTCTCTGGTCCTAACATCTCGTCCCCAAAAACCAAACGCAAGCATGTTTGTCGCTACAACCACAAGGGTGCACAGAAATGTATTTTACCACCTACAGAGAAGCTTTGTTGTAAAAGCGGCTGCACTTTGAAGTTGACGGATAAATGGGGCCTGGACGACTGTGTGCACTGAACTTCCTTCAAATGAGGTTTCATTTGTTCTGATAACCTTTACCAGACTTGCCCAAATGTTCACTTTACCGGCAGAGCTTGCTGTTCAGAGAGAGAAAAAGAGAAGCATTAATATCAACAGCACACAGCACCACTCAGCAGATAGTTGTAAGGCAAACATCATGAAAATAGGATTTATTTGTTCAACATGTTTCAGAGGCCAGTTCAACTCCGACTGAAATCAGAATTATGTACACATTTACAGTTGTTACATTGGATCAGAACTGGGAACTCCCTTTACTCACAGCAAACTGCCCTGTGTAGATTAACCAAAACATTACAATATATTTCTATAAACAAGACATGTTTTCTGAAGGAATAGAGGTGCTGCAGTCAACTCTCAGATATGCTCCAAAATGCTACGCTGACAGCATGAGCTGCGACAAGTCCTGGGGACAATATTGGGGAAAAGAAAAATACAGATACCGTTTGTTACCGATACTACCTTTAAAAAAAAAAAAGAAGAAGAAAAAAAAAAGAAGAAAAAACAGGCCATGTGGTGGCAGCTTGTCCAGCGTCTTCACCTTCCACCAGCAGAATCCACTTCAGCATAAAGAAAAAAGGTTGCGCTAAATAAAGACATTCTTATGTAAAGTAGTGAAGGTTCACAAAGACGTCCATTCTCGTCAGAACCAATTGTATCCGTCCCCCCTTTTTTTGGGGGGGGGGACATGATTTTAAAGTCCAGGACCTAATGTCCCGTCAGTCTTTGTGGACCTTCATTTTTTAACACTTTTCAATTCTAGGAGCTTCTGAGCATGTGTTCACATTCAGGGCGTTTAGCTCCACCTCAGTGGGCTCGGTCAGGCTGTTTTGGTGCACACCAGGGTTCAGGTGGCAAAGCAAGGAGATCCAAAACAGGAGAGAAGCCTCCAACAGCTACTGAGCTTCCCAAACAAACAGCGAGGGCAGCACAGAGCTGGTGTGTCCGTCAGTATGTAGAGGGTGACAAGGAAGGAGGGTGTGTGTGGTTGGATTATTTCTGTTTCTGCACAAAGCTCAATGTGACTGCATCAGTGAGGCTTCACTGAGCCTCAACTTCATGTCAACAACTGGCTTGAAACAGAGATGTGACGCTTAATTGACCTTGCGTGAACAGCTCACCGTGTGTGAACACAGCTCAAGCAGCTTCGATACAACATTTCAAAGCCAAAAACTCTGTCCTAAAAAAAAAGTTCTTAGCTGAGGACAAGTTTAGACATTGTGCATGTGTAGATTTATTATTTAGCAAATGTAATATGGCAACTAAAGCCAGTAAAAACACAAGATATCAAGAGTCTTTTCTTGTCTGATCCTTACCATGAAGCCAAGAAGGTAAAGATGTTCTCAAAGCCACTCATCCCACAACGTGGATCAATCAACACCTAGAAGAAACTGTCAACAAGGTTTAAAAGTAATGTGTACTCAATCCAACAGCAGTCACAAGTTACATGCACATCCTGCAGATCTTTAACAAATTCATCTGGGTGCATTTATCTGCCGTCTATACGTTCGGCACACGAACTAAACAAGCTCAGTGCCACTAGCTGAAAACAGAGAGTAGTACTTGACCCTACATTTGGAGCGATGTGCTTGCTTTCTCTGCACACTTGGTGCAGAACTCCACAGAGACGTGGTTGTTGTCTACATGGAGACACACGCCACCAGATGTCTCTTTTTCCTCCACTTTCACACGCTTCCTTGGAAGGGCATAATCATGGTCATTGGAGCTGGGGCCCTGGAAAAGCGAGGAAGATAATTTCATCCCATTCACACCGCTCAGCCTGGAGAAGAGCTGGGCTAACATGCTTTCATTGGCCAGCACAGCTCTCAGGTACCTGGTCTCATCCTCCAGCTCTTCCACTCGCTTGGTCAGCAGAGTATTTTGCTGCTTGAGGGCCCCATTTTCTGTCACCAGACTGCCAACTTTATTCTCCAAGCTGCTGACGTATTCCTTCTTCTTGAGACGGTTCAATCTGGCGGCAACAGCATTTTTGTTCATCAAGTGGCTCGACTGATTCGGCCTGATGGTAACCTTGGAAACTGACGTCATTCTCTCCGGAGGTGCGACCGTCGAGGCTTCTTGTGCAGGGTTTTGCCTTTTGGTGTCATATGCTTCGAAATCTGTAAACTCCATATTAAAGAGTGGCGACGAGGAATCTCTGTCTAATGTCCAGTCCAGGTCTTCAATGCCTAACAAGTCATTTAGCTCATCTAGCTCTGTGGCACCATTATTGTCAGCAGGAGAGCATTGTGATGGATGATGCAGGTCTACAGCTTCTACAACGTCTACCACCTCAACTTCCTGACACTGCATGGTTGCGTTGTTGATGGCACGACCTCTTCTTCTGGTAATCATGGCTACTTGATGGGTGAAGTTCTTTCTGGGGGACTTCAAGTGTCCTCACCTGAGGAGAAACAGAAATGTCAAGATGCTGTAGACACTTCCAACTCATGAGATGCATCATTGATACAATATTACCTTGAGACACAAATGTTGCGCCATAGTACAAAAACATACATCAGTCTGTGTTGAGTTCAAGCACCCAGGGCCAGCTTATCTGGTCGGTGGAAATGGCTTTCCTGGTCACCTATTCCGACTACGCAATGAGTGTCATGTACTCTGCTCCCACTGCTTCAATTCAACTTTAGAGGGTTTCTGTTATTTTATCAAACCAGAAACAAAACCTATGGAAACTAAGGCCAATATTAATTTAGCTGAAAGATGTACCATCACAGCATGACAAACACAACAGGCTCAGAATAAGTGCTACGACTTCGAGGCTACTGGCGTCTGCATTATCGGCACAGCAGACGCTGAATGCACTCTCATCTGGTTTGGTCTGCCGCATTTTCCGTAGTGTCGTGAACTCGCAGGCATTCAGGAAGCGTTATTTACTACTGTTTGGCTTTAAAAACATTCTAAATGATTTCGTTGCCAGTCAATTATGGACGGTACCCACTCAGGACACTTGGATTAAAAAAGTGCTTTCGTGTTGTTCATTATGGGGGTGAGTAGAAAGTAAAGGGACATCATTGTTTGGGTGTACTATTCCTTTCTAAAAGGCGAAAAACAAACGAGCGGTTTAAACTGGGCCTTCCTTCTTATGACTTTCATGCCCCACCTGTTACCAAAGCGTGAGCTGCCGGCAGCCTCCATTGTCCTTGCGGTGCGCGCGCACCACTGAAACCGGAGCGAACGTTGTAGCAACGTCAGCGCCCACTGCTGAAACGAAGGCCTTGACGGCTCACGTAACATCTCCTCACCGCGGACGAAGTAGCAAGTTGGGCCTAAGCTGGCGTGGGACAACAGGAGGCAGCGCGACTATCCGTTGTCTATGCAATTCTTTCTCTTCCACCTAATGAAAGTCCAGTTTACTGCATTAACAAGGAGGCACCTAGAAAAAAAAGCAGGCCTCAATATTTCTCTGTTTCTGGAAACTTGTAACAATGCTCAAACGGGAAGGCGCTAACTTCGCTGTGACGCAGTGTCCGTCCTGGAACTTACCGTCTTGTTGAAGAGTGGATCAGCATACGGGGGGACAGGGGGGTCCTGACCGCTGTATGCTTTCTGGATCTTTCCCGAACTTTAGCGATAAAGGCCTGGCGTGAAAAGATTTAAGCGAACAAACGGAGGACAAAATCTTCCCTCCTCCCTCTCTTCTTCTTCCTTTCCTTCTTCTTCGTCCTCTATTTCTCTCGTTGCTTTGTGGCAGTTTACAAACAGCGTTTTGGCTCATTACCGCCATCCTCCGGAAAGGAGGACTCCTACTTTCAAGGGTCCAAGGAGGGAGTGAACAAAAGCGAACAGCTTGACTCGTGTTTTGTCAGCTATTCTCCTTTGCTCAAACTCGAGTTTTCGTTGTTCATCCCAAACTTATTTATTTTATAAAATATTTACTTATTTTATATAATATTTTTGACCCACTGAGATAGTCAGAAGCCCCCCCCCCTTGGGTCCAGTGTCACCATGGCAACATTTCTTTCCTCAGCTGTGACAGAGCATCACCCACCTCCACCTGCTGAGGTGTTGCTCATGTTTCGGAAGTCCCAACTTCTTTTGTTTCAGCTTCTTCCACGGAGGAGATTGATTGACGCTGGCCTACAGTCCTTTAGCCAATCAGGACGCAGAACACAACACACGTTCACACACACCTACAAAAAAAAGCATTAAAACACTGCACTGCATTAAATCCGCAAAACAGCTAAATGTGAACCGCATTCAATCGTGTGATTATATTTTTGTAATCTTGACACACCATCATGTCTGTGTGACCTGTATGTCCTTGTTCCTCTGTGTTCTTCAATGCGGCGCGTATTCATATCTGTCCCATGAGGGGTCACACACGAGCACACGCTTGATCCTACCGACGCTGCTTATCTATCAAACTTAAGACTCAAAAACGACAAACCCCAACCACTTCTGTCAATAAGAAAAAGCAAACAAAAACTTTACTGAACATGAGCATGTCAATAAAATGCAAAAACATGACGCGATACACGTGTGCAGAGCTCCGCTTACTTTGAAACCTGCATGAAACTTGCTGTAAAAAGTGACAGGAACACATTACAAACAGGGAAAGGTGACATGTCCAGATGTTTAGGATATTTCACCTGTTTCATGAAAACATCAACATAAAACAGAACGAGAAGAAAATGTTCTTCTCGTACAAGTTCATTTATGTCCTCCGACTCTGTCCTTGTATAAACTGCTGTTACCAACACTTCTCAGACTCGCTCCAGGACATTACGGCAGCACTGCAGCCCCCCCCCCCACAACCCCGCTGCTGCTTTTTTGATAGTTACTCCTGTTGCAGATGCTATTGTGACTGAATCGATCGGCGACCTTAAAGATGTGACGTTGGGGTTTGAGGTGTTTCACTTTGCAAAGACGTTCTCGTTGCAAACCGATCCAGCTTCAGCATCAGAGGTCCCCAGCAGGAATCAGCAGCTTAGAAACCAAACGGTTTGCACAGGTTAGCTGAATAACAACTTCAACCTCATTCTGGGGTAAAAAACAAAAACCAAAAACATGTTGATTCCTGTATTACAGTTAGTCATCTGTCCTATTGTTAAAATAACTGTTTCAGTCCCTGTTCGGCCAGATATATTTTATACAAGCCAATTTCTCAGTAGCTCAACACCAATCGCAACATTGCTAAACAATTAACCACAATGTTGTTTCGTCCGCTTTGGGTGTTGAGCAAAAACTGTTTTGGCAGGTCTTCAGGACACAATCAACGCTGACTTGACTTTGCTCCGCCTGCACATCTGCATCGACTTTGAGGTTCCCCTAAATTTAGTGAGAGTTAAAGCAAAAAGACTGCTTATCTGTACCCACATCAATCTTTAGCTGCACCCTCATTAGGACTTATTCAACAAAAGTGTTGGACCATCTCTCTCGCTCGATCATTTTTGACACAATGAGTCAGTGTGTAACAGTTTCATAGCGTGCCTCAAAAAAGCTGCAGGCCAGCTTTCAGCTTGGTAACTTCGCTGTGGTTCCAGACGAGGCCTTCAGCAGTCCGGACCCCCGTGGGGACTCCGAGGACACTCTGCGACGAGCTGCTCTCCAGCTCCACTGGCTGGTCAAAGACAGTTATCGTCGAGTAGTTCTCCAGCATGAGGCAGGACGGTTCATCAGACTGCCTGGGGACCTTCCCCAGAGGATAGTTCTTCCACAAAACCTTGTCACTGCACACCTGCCACGGAGACCCCCTGAGCTCTTTGTCCCTCTGCGCCTGGACGTTTGCCCACTTGCACTCCTGGGACGTGTCCTTCCTCTCGGACTGGGATTGGCGGGAGAGGCCTTGGCTACGGGAGTGCTGCAGCTTCTCGTGCAAACTTTCCAACGTGTAGATGGGACGCTGCCTCTGCTCTGGAGGGTCGCCTCTCGGATCGGAGAGTTGGGATCCAGTGTAGATGGAGCAGAGCTGAAGCAGGCGCTCCCGGGTCTCGACGGGCAGAGGGTGCTCCATGTCATCCAGGATTAACTGGAGCAGGCGAGATGTGCTGATGCAGGGTGCATCCAGGCATGCGGAGAGCAGCTGCTGCCACCGCAGCTGGATGCGGTTCACAAAAATCCTGTCCTTCATTCTGCTCTTCCTCTGCACTTTGGTTTCAAAATGATACTCAAACTTGTTGTTGTTGCAAAGGAAGACTTCCGAGATCCAGGCAGAGATGTAGAAAGCCCTGTGGTCATCGCTGTGCTCGGCGACGAGCTTCAGCTCGGCAAACAGCTTCTCCAGGAGCAGGTGGATGAAGGAGATCGAGTTGAGCATCTTCAGCAGCGGCAGCCAAAAGCGCAGGAAGGGCTGAGGCAGTCTGGGCTCGGTGGAAGTCATGTCATCGGGAAGGTCACAGCCAAGGGTCTGCAGCTGCTCCACGGTGGGGACAAGAAAACCGTCCTCCAGCAACACGTCAATCAGCAGATGACTGTACTCCACATCCAGCTGCTTGATCTCACCCAACAACCAGCTCATGTCTGCAAAGGGGGGAGGCCACAGGCTCTTTGTGGTGTCTTCAGGGAGCCCCCGAAACACCTCGTACTGCTCCTTCTCATAGGATACAAGAAGCTCCCGGGCATTCTTGTAAGCCTCCATTTCTTTGTGCCGCGCAGCAGCTTGGTCCTGCTGTTTGACATCTGTCTCTTCGTCCTCACCTTCAGACTGGGACCAGTCCTCTTCGGGGCCTCCTCCCATCTGCCTGGACCAGTACTCCTGCTGGAGCCACTCCAGGACCACCTTACAGCCCTTTCGGCACCATTTCAAAGTCGGCAGCTTCCGGTGGGTGAAGTCGTGCCTGAGGTCCACCACCCACTCCGGGATGTTGAGGTTGCCGGCCAGCCGCCTCAGCGGGCGGGCCACTCTGCCCTGCTGTCGCTCGGTGATCAGGTTGACGAACCTGACGAGTGCCGCCCCATACAGCAGCACCAGGTCTTCTCCGCCCAGCTGTCCTGACCGGTCCAGCACCTGGCACCGGACCAGGTCTGCCGTGCAGTCCACCGCCACCGGGGAGCTGCTGGCGTAGCGGGCCTTCCACGCGGACACCCTGTGGAGCGCGTGCCTCTGCAGCGCGGGGTCCTGGGAGTACAGGTACTCCAGGACCTGGTCCCACTCCGCTTTGTTGACCCACGCGACCACATGGCGTCTCTTCTCCGAGCTTTTCTTCTTCATAGTGACGCTCCGCCCCTCCTGTCGAACCGCTTTCACGCGCCGAGCACCTGCTGGCCTTCACAGACGCTCCCTCGTCCAAAACACGGCGATTAATAAGCTCCCACAGCCACAAATATCCGAACACAGGTCAGCTTGTACCGCAGGGAAGGCACACACAGCTTCTTCTCTTGGTTCATGGTGGACGCGACAGGGAAAATTCTGTGTACTGCCACCTGTTGGTTTGGCGGTGAAACCCAGACACTGTCTGAGTGGGCAGTCGTCCTACTTCATGATAGGTCATGATGAAGGTCTGATAATTGTACACATGCAAAATGAACACATTAACAAATAGTTACATGAAATTACTAAAAATAAATCTGAGATAATGAACTTGTTTACAAGTTTTTCAGAGATTTAAGCCTTCTAATGTAGTGGGTTTACATAATTCACCCATGACACTAAAGCTCCTTACACGTGACACTTAACTATTAACTGGACTTTCAACACATAACTCGTCGTGTCACGTTTGTTCGTGCATTTATTTGTCGCTATGTATGTATATTGTAATGTTTGTCTTATGTTGTGGTTTGACTGCGCAGTCACAGAAATGAACTCACGGTGGCGCTGAGTCCCTGCTCGGTGACTGAACGGAAGAAGAAGAAGAAGAAGTAGCAGACGCTCGTTTGTAAAATGGCGGGTGATTCGGAGGAGGAACTGCTTGCCCAACATGTTTATGCTTCATTGAAGGTAAAAAGGCAAATAATGGTGAATTGATACTCGTTTTGTATATTGACAAAGAGTGACCTTTGCCGTTTCCGGTGCACTACAGTTTTAACCTCGACTTGTCGTGTCCCCTCCAAAGACGGAGCAATTCTCCCTGCACTCTTTGATTTGTCAACATCGGTGCAAAAACAAGCTGAATGTCAACAACATTAATAAACCCGTCAAGCTCGTGATGAGCAGCACACTGAGACGGAGGGGCTTGTTTGTGTGCGTGCGTGCTTGTGTGGGCTCCTCAATCAGGTTGAATCCATGGTGACCCTCTGAGGTTCCTTCTTTTCTCGCGCTGTGTGACAGGCTGCCTCCTGCCCCCTGGTGGAGGGTCTGTACCTGCAGGATGCCCACCACATGCTGCAGCTGCTGTGCTCGCCCTCTCAGCGCCGCACTGACATTCTGGTGTGGATCTTCAGCAGGTAGGAAAAGCTGTCGTGCTTGGTTGTGATGGCAGCGCTGCACGTTTGAACTGCTGACTGAGCCTGCCTCTGAAATGATGTCTCTTCCCCCCCAGGATCAGTGGAAGCTTTGCCAGCAGCAGGACAACGGCAGAGAGAGCTAGCGACACTGATGGTTTGCTGAAAGGTAACAGGCTGGTCGACTGCAGCATGGGTGAAGGCTGGTCTGTAGGGTGCCCCCCCTCTCACACTGCTGGGGGACCATGTGCTTGTGTCACAGAAATGGCTGTGCTGGGACAGGAGCTGCTGCTGTGCAAGGCAGATGACGTGGACCTGATGAGGGTGAGAGCAGGCTGACTGACGGCACACAAAAATGGACAAAACTCTAAATATGGCGACCCTTCCTAATGTTAACCTGTAGCAGGGAAAAGTGGGCCTGTGTGGTTTCATCTAGATGTTATTTTTTTTTATTTGTGTTGGTGGCTGTGGTTCGAACTTTGAGCAGCAATCAGGTTTGACATTTCCCCTCCATTACTGTGTGGAGCCCAGACAGAGCAACAGTGTTTGACAGCGATAAAGCCCAAAACACCGAATGTCTGTTGATGAGGGAGGTCTTCTGCCACTGTCTTGTCGAGTCCCGTCAGCAAAGAGGAAATAGTTTGATTTGGCCAATGTGTGTGTGCATGTGTGTGGGCGGTGGGGGGGGGGGTTCTGAAACGAGCTCCTGTATTTGAGGGGGTGTCTGATGAACTCTGAGATTAAGCAGCAGTCAGAGAGCTTCAAGCTGAGCAGACGGCTGTGGAGGGGCTGTTCCCTCTCACTGCTCTTCACAGCTGCAGTTTAAGTGTTGTTTGTTTGCGCTCAATGCTCGCAGCAATGTCCACGTGTTTCCACGAGCTTGGATCAGGAGCACTGCAGGCTTGGTCGGACGGTGTGCAGGCTAATGTGAAACAGGGAATTTCATAGTTTGTGTGAAAGAGCCGAATGACAAGAGTCGGGTCTGAACTTCGCTGCATCTTATTTGCACATCAAGTTTTTGTCAATGTAGGGGTTTGTTAGTGAGGCCAAGTCAGCTGTGCTTCTTCGTGTTTCTTCATGTTGCATTTGTTAACTTTGTTTGTTTTTTATTCAGAAATGTCCCATTTATGCTCACTTGAACCCTAAATAAGATAAACACTGAATCAGTCCCATTTGGCTCTCGAGAGGAGTTGCACTAATTGCAGCTTCTGGAACATTCTAGACCAGGGTGGCCTTAGATGACTGAAAGAGTACGTTCCTCCTCAAAGTTAGTTTTTCGCGAACGTCTCACAGCTGTGTGTGGATCCAAACGTGGCGAACGCGTCATCTTGTACCTGTGATCCTGAACCTCCCTGTGGGTCTGTGTAGGGGGACGGTGGTCCTGTGCAGCAGCTGGAACTCCTGCGGCAGCTCCTGACTCTAGTCACTGGCTGCCAGCAAGCCGGGAGGCTGCGGACTGATGGAGAGAGCCTCATCGACCAGCTCTTCATGGGAGAGAATCTTCCTCAGCTCACGCAGATGCTCCAGCCTGTCCTCCCAGCCTGTCCCGAACACATCAAGTCAGTGTCCGTCCTGATCTCGCCTGTCCTCTCTGCTGATTCCTCGCGGTCTCGAGTCTGAATTAACTCTCAGTTTGCCGGGCATCAGGTGGTCTGATGAGCCCGCCGATGTGGAGGCATCTGACGTTGAAGGCCGCCTGCGATCAGCTCAGGCAGAACTGGAGCAGCTGCAGGCGCAGGTGAGGAACGAAAGCTGATTTTAGTCGTCCTGTAAACATTGAGAGCATTTTCAGAGCGAATCCTCTCAGCTGTCAGTAATTTACAGGCTACTGTTACTTTAGTGAAGATGGAATCTTCTTTGGTTGCTATGGTTTGAGTCCTGCAGAGCCCCCCAGTTTTCCCCACACGCACAGTCCTCATGCCTGACTGTCCCCATCCTTCTGTCTCGTCCATCCTGTCCTCTGAGCAGTGCCAGTTCGTGAGCCAAGCGGCGCAGGTTCCTGCTGCTTTCCCACCGAGCTCGCTGCGCGTGGCCTCCAGCGACCTGCAGCAGCTGATGAGGACCTTCAGCCACATGTACGAGCTGGACCTGAAGGAGTACTGCGGCAGAGAGGCGCCCAGCTGCAGCGCAAAGAGCCCCGTCTTCAGCAGGGTGCACCAGCTGCTGCTCGCCTGCAACACGGTACTTGTCCTCGCTCTGTATGCGCACTGTGACACTGACACAATGTACGTTGGAAAGGAAATCCTGGACCTATGGGACTGATTTTTAATCACAGCTTTCCTGCATCTTGACACGCTCTCCACCAGTCTGTCACATTGCTGCTGGGTGACCTTTTGCCACTCCTGGCACAAAAAAGTCAAGCAGCTCAGCTTTGTTTGATGGTTTGGGCCCTTCATCCACACCTTGACCAACCTGGCTGTCTGACAGCATTGTCCTGCTGGAAACTCCAGTCCTCAGAGTGGGGGAACAATTGTTAGAGCGGAAGGAAGCCAAGTTTTCATTCAAGGATGACCTTGAATGTGGTTTGATTCGTGCGTCCTTCACAAAGATGGAGCTGCCCAATCCCAGCCTTGCTGAAGCACCCCCAGATCGTCACAGATCCTCCACCAAATCCCACAGTGGGTGTGAGACACTGTGGCTCGTAGGCCTCTCCCGGTCTCCATCTAACCATTAGATGACCTTCACCCCAGCTGCCCTTTCACATTCTTTCTGTAAGTCACTTGATGTCATCCTGCGGTTTCCAAGTGACATCTGAATGAGATTATGGTCATCCTGGTCAGTGGAGAGTGGTTTTTGCCCTCTGCCAGCCTGTAGCTTTGGTGTCCCCAATGTCTCCTGCTTGATGTTGTTCTTATAAACTGCTGGGTTGGAAATTTTAAGGATGGAAGCCAACTGACGCTCACTGCATCCCTCCGTCAGTAAAGCCAGAATTTAGTCCTTTTGCTCACTCAAAACTGTTTTCAATTCTTTAGCCATGGTCAATGGTTAGTTTAATTGTTCCAGTTACTTTCGAGGTACTACTAGCACTGTTTTCACCATCCAGCTGGTCCTACTGCAAGAGGATAGTGATGACCACAAGAGTTTCTTATTCTTTCCCTTGTTAAACACGATTGGGTTCAGGTGGTCACCTCATTAATGCCTCATTGAGTTCAGCATTTCTATCCAACCAATGAATTTTGTACTTTTGACAGTAAAAGAATGCATCAAGATGAGCTTCTGTGTGTCTCATATATGTCTCATAAATGTGCTTATCGGTAAGGAAAGTAGGCAGAAGTATGTACTTATGCGTGTGTGTGCTGTTGTCCTCCGTAGGAGCTGGAGATGCTGAGGGAAGTATGTGAAGCTTCTGTGTGTGTGACAGAGGAGGTGCAGCAGCTCCAAACGCAGCCTCTGTTCTGGAGCAGAGAAGGGAAACGCACCCTGCGTAAGTTCTCTCTCTCTCTCTCTCTCTCTCTCTCTCTCTCTCACTCTCTCTCACTCTCACAATTTGTTGTATGTTGTTCAAGTTTGAAGTTGAAACTGTTTTGTTTGTCTTCCAGCGGATCAGTTGGAGGAAGTCAGCAGGACAATCAGAGACGTCCTCAGTCAGCTTGACTCCCGAGGAGGTCCCTGAAGTCATCACACCACGCAGAGTATGTGCGTCCGTGTCCGTCACAGAGTGTCACGATTGTGACCACTTCAAGGCACGTGGGGACTGGGAGAAGCGAGCGGAGCCAGAGCTGGGACGCTACGGTCCTGGCTGCGCTCTGTGGTGTGAAACTGAGCCTGTCTGTCTATCATCATGTCCCACTGGCACTCGGCAGCCAGTCACATAGTGTGTTATTGGTACAACAATGTATTGCTGCAGGTGTTGGATGGCTGTGACCACCAGCATCCTTTTTACTTCCCCTTGTTAATATAGTCCAATATTTAAATATGTATATACACACACACCTGAATTGAATGAAATTGAAACATGTTTTTGCAGATGTATAAACCTGACTTTATGAGATTTCCACTCCAAATAAAATCTACTGAATCATCTCTGTGTTGTCACAGTCTGTGTATGTTGCAGGTGTTTACCTGTTTACTCCTTTGCAGTACATGTTTGAATAAATACTGTAATCCTGTCTCCATGAGGATGGTATCACTGTCCATATCCATGTTTAGATGTGTTGCTGTGACTCACTGAGGCTCGTTGTTAAAGTGCTGCCCAGCATGACAACCACACAACATTGTGCTGGACGCCATTGAGCTGATGTGTACTGGCAGCAGGAGTCCTCGGTCCTCTTTTGGACGACCCACACCAGCTGCTTCCAGACAGCATCCAGCAGGTGGGGCCCACGTGAGGTGTCTCAGCTCTGTGCTGATCTCTCACTGTAAACATGTCTGTCTCCTGTCTGCATGCATGTCTTCCCTTCCTCTCTGATTCTGACTGGTGGCTGGAGCAGACTGGGACCAGTGAGGATGAGCTGCTGCTCGGCGTCACCTCGTTGGCCGTCTCCTGTTGTCTTCCAGCGGCAGACAGACGGGACAGCTGAGTTGAGCACCAGTTCCAGGGGAGTCTAGCCTCCTCACAATCCTGTCACCTTCATGGCTGGAATCAGCACGACTGTGCAGCAAACCTCTAGTCTGGCAGCCGCTACTGAGCGGGCTGTCTGCTTGTCTGGGCCCTGAAACATCACGCAAGAAAAGACTTTCCTCAAACACTTTATTTTCACTTGATTACAAGTAACTCCTGCTTGTCGCTTGTCAAATCAATAAGTTGCACAGCATTGGTACGAAGACAGCAACACAGTCAGAACAGAGTCCAGGCTGAGCAGGAAGCAGGCCTGTGGTGTCCACTCGGCAAGCCAGCACACAGGTCCTGGTCCAGGTCAGCACAGGCGGAGTGGTCCCTTCAGGTCCGCAGCTTGGACCTCAGAAACCTTTACGGACCAGCCAGTCTTTCAGCTCCACATCAAAGTGACCTTTAACCTTCAGGGTCATCTTGACCTCGTTGACCTGTGTGGGCAAGTCCTTCCCCGTCACTTCCTTCAGGAACTGTCTGACGTCCTTGTCCAGAGCCCAAATGTCCCCCTCCACTTTACGTACAAGCGTCATCTTGCGGCAGCCGTGCGTCAGGTCGGTGTACACCGGGATGTTGTGCATGCGGGAGCGCCGGATCATGTAAGGGAGAGGTGGTGGGGTGTCGGCAGGGGGCGTCCAGCCGGACGGCGCGGCACCGACGCGCGAAGGCGGAGTGGGGACGCGAAGTGGCGGGATGAGCCGTTCCACGTACTGGTACTCCTCCGCTGACTCCACGAACCCCGGCCGCTCCTCGGGAGCCGCGCTGAGCCCCCCATCGCGCGCTGCAGCCGCGTGTGTTCGCCGCTGCAGGCTGAACGGTCTGCGGACAGCCCGCAGCAGCAGAAGCCGAGTCGCCATTTTGTGTGTCCACAGGAGGAGGAAGCGACCCGGAAGTAAAACCCAGAACATCCGGGAGCATTTAGGCGAGCCATTTAAAGTAAAAGACACAAAATAAAAGAAAGAAACAAAGTAAAATAGTAGAGGGGTGATTATTGGGAACACACACACACACACACACACACAAACTTTGTGTTTGTAATTATGGGTCTGTCAAAAGTTGGTTATAACATGCAGTCTTCTGTAAAGTTAACCATATGGTGGAATGAGTGAATGAGAGGTCTCAGGTTGAATCCCATGCTATGACAACATTCAGAGGTTAAAAAAACCCACTGTGGTCACACTGTTGCTTACAAACATCTGGGTGAGCATCTGTAACAGAAGTGATAGAATTGCAAACTCCCCTCCACTGACCTTTCTGTACAGAGTTTGCATGTTCTCCCTGAGCAAGTGTTGGTCCACTGTAGTTACTCCGGTTTCCACCTCCAGTCCAAAAACATACTCCAGCTCAGTTTATTTACTCTAGAGGGTATGTTGGTGTATGGTGGAGTGTCTCTGTGTGATGGACTGAGGACCTGTCCAAGGCCACTCCAGAAGCACTGTCCCCCACTGCCACGCCACGTTGCAGAGGTGCGTCAACCAGGACAAACCTGCAACATCCACAGACTTGAGGCACAGACATCCACCCCCTGGTGCTCTGCTTGTAGAGCAAGTTGGGAACTACCTCAGTGACTGTAGCCTGGCTGATGCATGAAGCCACCTTCACATCCCCAGCCTCTGCTTCCTTCCTGAAGACATGTCTGTGAAGGCTTTTTAACATGTCTGTGGGCATATGGCCCGCCTCCTAACCCGCAGAACGTGTCATCACACCACAAAATCTGTATTTTAAAAAGCTGCATGGTGACCTGATCAGGTTTTTGATGTCCTGTTGTGTAACAAGCTTTGAAATTTGCAGAATCATTCTTTCCTCCTCCTGACTTTCTGGGGATCGTTGCCAAGCGACGCCATGTTGTTTCAGTTTTTGGTGAGGAGTCAGCAGAATCCACGTCAAGGACCCCCCAAAAACCTTGTCACTACTTGTTTGTAGGCTGTGACCGGGAACATCTAATCTTTTGCTCATCACTTAGTGTAAAGAAAAGTTCAACACAGGACACGTCCCCCCCCCGCCCCTGCTCCAAGAAAACAAACTAAACAAAAACAAACTTTTATTACAAATCAAAAAAGGTGGACAAACTACAGTTTCTGTATAACTTCATGGTTTCTACATTTAAGGCTGAAGCCAGCATGAAACACAGAGGCACTCCAAAACCGATTGTACTCACCCATTACAGATTTGGCATCCTCATGTTCAAAAGTTTCAGCAAAAAAAAAAACAAAACAAAAAAAAAAAACGCACACAATTTGTTGTCTCCATTTCACATTTCTGAGATAACCACGAAAAAACACTGTGGAGTGTTGGGGACACATTCAGCTTTTGCTCACCTGAATAAATAACGTTCGAGATGCAGCTGCGGTGCAACCGTTAATATTTTTTTGCATAAGCACAAAATGACGAAAAGGAGAAAAAACAGCCTGGGAACCTTCCAGTCCTGCTGGACCTCAGTGAACACAGTGCAGCTCCCAAACCTTGGACCGCTTCCAACCTCTTGTTGTGCCACTCCACTGACCTGTTGTTACAATGGTTTCAATCCCTCTCTCTCTCTCTAATCTGGTTGTTTTTACAGTGGAATAGCACATGTACAACAAACCATCCCACGTTGTAGCCTCAAAAAGCAACATTAGGATTTTTTGATTTATACTCAATAAGCAACTTTTTTTAGGGAAATCCTCCCAGACAGAGACCATCTTTTACACCTCAAGTACACAACAGAAAAGTGCGTTTAAGAGAAAACAGTGTTACATTGAGTAAAACTCAATTTATGTGTGTGATGCAATGTCGACCAAATTAAATCCATGAAAATTAAAGCTGGGCCTCAGTTGCTGCAAAAAAAACCTCCAGTTTCAACAAGTGAAGTCCTCTCATCTGTCCTCAGCAAAAAAAAGTGGGTTTGTTTCTGTGGATCGTCTGAATTGTACCTTTTTAAAAACACACACACACACACACACACACACACACACACACACACACACACACACACACACACACACACACACACA
>JAUESF010000050.1:18775884-18790771 GCA_032274765.1 Malacoctenus tetranemus
TCTTCGTCTTAGGTCAAAACATGATAAAGGGCTGAGGCCTGAGCGGAGCCAGATTGCTTTGAAAGGGGCGGCTCGGCACCGGCACTTTGTTCCGCCAACAAAATGATGGTAATGGTATTCCTGAGACACGCGCATGTTCACAAACACACAGGACCCGTCCATGTCACTCGGAGACATACCGCGATGGCCGTCTCCATGGAAACGGCGACAACCTACCGCCACCTGATGTATAATGACACCGAGCCGTGCACCTGGGCTGAGGTGAAGAGAGAGCGAGGGGAGGGAGGGGGACAAAGGAGGGGAAACAATGGTGGGTCCTCAGGGAGGCTGTGTGTAGAACAGTCCCGTAAGGGGTTAAATAGACGATGTTCCACTTATTAGACTTCACTCGCTCTCCTCACGAACCCTCTGAGTTCCGAGCTTTTCTGGAGCTGCAGGATCCACGGCTGTACATTCGATCAACACCGTGGATTTGCATTTAAATGAGTCTCTGTGCGCCTGCTTACAGCTTCCAAACGATGGCAGAGAGCGATTCAACCTACAGCCACAGTTAATTAGCCGCTTTTACATTCAGCTGTGCAAACCACCCCAGAGACTCACAAAGAAAATGACCTGAGAGTGTGGTTTTTTTCGAAAACCAACATGTTGCCTTTGTTAAACCTGGGTTTTTTGCAGTCGACAGGGGTGCAGATAGGAAGCTAAATCAGGGTCCTAACGCATCCTAAAAATAAGCTGGATAATGAAGGACAGAGTCAAAGAAAGAAGTCAAGTGTTCAGGGTGACTTGAGCATTTTCCATCTGTCTGCATTGTGACTGGACATAAATGTGTTCAAAGGTGTTAGGTTTGTATCTGCAAAAAAATTAAATAGCAGTTACCAGCCTTTGACAATGCAAAATTGAGCCAGATTGCGCCTCTGCTTCTAACCAACATGTCATGTGACACTTGCAGCCAAACTGACACGGGACGAGGGAAGCATCCTGACCCACATGCAGAGCAAACTCAGGAGACAGCACTCGGATTGTATACGGTTTTATTTAATTTGGAACCTTGAAGGAGGACGGCTCTTTGGTGCTCGTGGAATCATGCAGGAAGGGGGAGTAGTGTCTCGGTCCTGGGTTTAAATGAAGGAGGCAGCGGACTGAAGGCGTTGGAGGGCGAACAGGCAGTCAGCAGGTGAGGACAGGTGAGGAAAGCAGTCTGGGGTGTTGTGGGGCTGGTCTCTGGTTTCTTGTGGCGCGGCTCTGGAGCAGGTGGACTTGATGGCAACAAGGAGAACTCCAAAAGGCACTGGGAGAAAAGCTCTAAAGTTATCAACTGGAGGGAAATCATCGGTCTCAAGAGGGTCGCAGGCTAGAGGCACCGCATAGGCTGACACTCAGGCGATGAGTGAATCTCAGCCAGCACCTTAAGTGCTCCAGCCGGTGATTGCTCCCAACCAGTAACAGGTGTGCTGCAGTGCTGCAGTGCTCCGCCCAGCCACGCCCTCCAGATGGCTGCAGCCTCTCTGCATAGACAGAACCATGACACAAACAAGTTAGCATGTTTCCTCTGAGTTCTCTGTCAGCTCTCTGTCAATCAACTCTGTCTCCTGTCAATGAGGCAGAACAGCCGATTGCCAACTCTGATGATGAGGTACGAATCACAAATGACTTCAGTGTCAGTGCCTCATTTGTGAAGTCACTAGATGGTTTGTTTTCAAATGGCTCAACTAACAAACATGGATTTGAAAGGAAAGGTGGCCTTTAATGTCCTGACGTTTCACTGTATTGACTCCATCTTTCAGTTAGTTACTGCGGCTTGTGCCTTAAAACGTCAGGTTGCCTTTTTAAACATGCAATCGGTCTCTGAGCTACTTAGTGTTTTTAAACAGAATGAAAGAAACTGAAGCGCTCTGGGGAGAAGATGCTCCCCTATCAGAGGTGCCCCGCGCCAGCTGACTGCCCGTCACAAAGACGGGGCCGCCTCGCGCGCTGCCAGTCACCCTGTGCCGCGGGAGGCACTCGTGCAGACGTGCCCAGCTCTGCCACGGCTTCAGCGAGCGCACCCACAAATGTCCATTCATCTCCATTTATTTCGGGCTTTGCGCCCTGAAAGCCGCACAGCAAGATTGGCCGCGCCGTCGTCGTTTTCACTTCCCAACACGCAAAGCCGGTGGAATGCGGATTTTCACTGTCACCGCGGGAGAACAAGAACTCACCGGATCAGTGGGATCAGGGAGTCCAGTGTCACAAAGCAGACGCCCTCAGGTGTGATGGTCCCAGTGCAAATGTCAGATCACTCAGAGAGTAGGTTTGACAAACGTCTGTGTGAGAGCAGTCCTGTAACAGAGGACGATTCAGGATCAGGAAGAACAATGGGGCTCCATCACCAGCGTTTCTATGACAATCTTCTCCGACTCTTTCCGAGTTTTTCATCATCATGTGTTCTTGGGTAGTATGTTCAGGTGGGCTATAGGAAAAATCTAAGTCACTATAACGTGTTTTTAATTGAGGCAACACTGCCAAACCTCTCTGCTACTGCAGAGGAAGTAGAATTTACTTATTTTTTAATAATAAAGAAAGCTCTACTGTAAAGTACCATGAAATAGATATAAAGCTATAAACGAATTATGAGTCCTCCTGAGTTTTTCTATGGTTCTTTATGATACCAAAAAAATCTATGATTACCACGCGCGCTGCTGAGACCTTGATTCTGGGGTGTCAGTTTAAAATCCCTTCAAAGTAAAAGGTCGGGGTTCCAGATCTCTGGAGTTCTGGATGTGATACCATGTTGATGTTAGAGTACGTTTGGATCTGATGCACAGTGAACATAGGCTTAAATTTAATGTCAAAATTGTTATTTATGTTTGAATGTGCTTATGCAGCCGTTCGTTTCAGCTGTTATGTCCATTTTTTCTGTTTTCTGTTCCCAATGTGCAGAAGGTTTGTGGTTGAACCAACTTGCTGTTCTGCCCAAACCCACGTGGAAGCTGATCAACAGGGTGCACTGAGGATTGTGTCTGCTATGCATAGGAAACCGCCTGCATTCATACTTTCTCAGTTTGTTTGCTTCCATGAATATGTAATGTGAGGCGGGGCTCCCAGATCGTGCATACAGATCTTGTTGTCACGCCTGATGCTGTTTCCTGTTCTGGAGAGGCGGCTGCTGTTGTGCTGGGATGCATTTGATCAGTTGGACGCCCTCCAGTTTGATTTTATCCCACAGTACTTTCATCATCTTTTCTCCCGTCTTTCCTGCCGTTTTCCTCCCAGATCATCCTTCAAGTTGTGCATCTAAAAAAAAATTCATTTTGCTTCACCTGTACCACTCCAATAAGTTCCATGACTTCCTGTATCCACACTGCCAACTGTGCCGTGGGCACTCTGTGTCCCACCCAGTCTTTTCATGGCAGATGTGAGACAATGACACACACAAACCTTCATTTAGAGACTCTTGATAGTCGATCACCTGTAAACAATCAACACGATCTTTTAGTATCTGCATGCAAGTATGTTGATCAGGCTCATTGTGTTTGGCCAGCTTTAGCTTTCGCTTGATATCCTGTACTGTCAGCTGCCTGTGTTTTGTGCTGGCTGTGTTTTTCTCCATAAGACCAGCGGAGCTCCTCCCAGCCCGTATCGGGCTTATTTGGTATGAAACCCCAAAGCAGATTTCAGGACTTAATGAAACCGTGATTTTGCTAAGCGAATACAACTACGGATCTCAATGGAATAATGCCAGCCCCCACCCTCACAGGGGCTCGATTCTCCACCCGACACTGATAAAATGCGGGAGTGCAGAAGCTCCTGCTGGGTGAAAATTCAGAGATTTGAATAAAGTAAAACGACGCGACCGCAGAGGTTTAAATTACAGCAGCGGGGGGAAGTTTGCCAGAAACAAAAGGAGGTGATTTTAACTGATTAACTCCGAGGGGGGGAGGGGGGAGGGGGGGGCAGAAATTACTCACACTGGATTAGAATCACTGACCAGGGTGGGTGATATTAATCTTACCTACCACCTCCTCTTTCTCCCCCCCGCCCTCCCGCTCCGCCTTCGTTCCTGAACGAGACTTGATTCTGCATCCTAACGCCTCGCTCCCTCCGCCCCGCAGGTAACGAGCCATCCCCGCTGGGCTCGGTGGAGAGCTACAACCCGGTGAAGCGGCGCTGGGAGTACGTGGCGCCCATGCCCACCGCGCGCTGCTCCTCCGCCCTCCAGCAGACCGTGAGCATGCTGTACGTCATCGGCGGAGTTGCCCAAGGTCCCAGCAACGCCGTGGAAGCCCTCTGTTTACAGGAAACCGTGTGACTCCGTCAAGAACACGCAAATTCTCACACACACACACAGAAACACGTTGTGAAACAGCAGGAGTCCAATGCGAGCAGGCATTGATGTTGCACCCACATGAAGCAAACCCTGTGAACCGGATCCACAGATCACATTTAGATACTTTTCTACCTTTTTGGTCGGACTGATGGACTCCCGTCGTGTGCTGGGGGAGGGGCGGGGGCGGGGGGGGGGGACTCCTCTTTGACATTCAGCCAGCATGGTCAGACTGGAGCCGCGGCTGACACGGTTTTGTGACGGAGCTGGACAGACGCGACGCTGGACCGGACTGCTGTGACCGGCGGGGACGGCAACCTGACACGTTTTATTGGTTGGTTTGGGTTTTTTTTTTTACTCTGGGGACAATGGAGCAAGTGAAAATGGCAAACAAAAAAAACCCACCACAGACGTGACGTCTGAAGAAACAACACGCCTTTGAACTTGTTGAGCATTTTTCAGAATAACAGCAGGGTACTTCTTTGGATATTCTAAAGGAACATAGGGCCATATCTGAAAACCCCTCCCGTCCTCCTGCTGCTGCGATGGTTTGCTCATGCGCTTTTTCTACGAGCTTAGCAACAACTCTTAGACAAAGATGGCGGCATTCTGGGAAAGGGGGATGTTTTGTTTTGGGTTTTGTCACTTCACTTTCCGGTGTTTTTTTTGGGTTTGTGTCAGCTCCGTTGGCAACCACCACTACAGACTGGACTTCAGAGTGCATTCACACTGCAAGCAACTCAAGGCAAACCCGACAGCCACGGTGCCCGAGGGGTCCCTCTGGGGTCCCTCTGGGGTCCCCCCGGGGTCCCTCTGGGGTCCCCGTGGGATCCTAACATTTTTTGCATCTTTTTTCACAGTTTCCAGACTTGAATAGTGACAGTTATACATGCTGTGATCATATTCAAGGGTGACATCAACATTGACCTTAGATGTTTCTGTCACCTGCCAACCTTGACGATAACAAATTGACACAATTAAACAAACATTAACTTCTGTTTCTTCTCATGTGACAGACGCATGTTACACTCGTATATAAAAAATGTGGTTTCCTATTATTGCATTCATTCAAATTTAGAGGAAAAGAAGTAGAAACATCCTTAAAGAAATCAGAATTTAAAAGAAACTGACCAAAATAAGTGGCATTGCCTGTGGGGGGGACGTTAGCTCTGTCGTTGCTTTCTTTCGGGGGGGTGGGTGTAAGAGAGCCAAGTGATAAGAGACAATGTTCAGTCACACACTCCATCCATTTATGTCACCAGATTTCTCATTTTCCAGCTGCCAGGATTCGCTCTCCGTGAGCATCATGTCTCGCAGCAGATCCGTCCACCCATGGACGACAGTAATCACGGCCCGAGCTGGAGCTGCTGCTCCTCCTGATGGAGCGCTGGGAATGCCACCGCTTGCAGAGTGAATGCAGGTTCCCTGAAGCATCCGAGCAGATCAAAATCTCCACCTTCAGATTCCTGCTACATTACAGCCTCCCCCAACAGGTGATAGCAGCACACCATTTTTTTCATTCTTTTTACCTCAACTCGACATCCTGCCACATGATTGATACATTTATCGGAATGTGATGATACCAAGGCAATATTTGTGTGACCCTCTGACTGATTCGGAATCCCTGACTACAGCACAGCCACTGGAATACCAATGACAGGCTCCTGCTTCCAGATTGCAGCATACCTGCATAGGCACGCGGTACGTGCCACAGTAGTGAGTTGAAAGAAATTCACCACCTAAAATAAAACAAAAATCTGTATTCCGAGTATAAAATATTTATATCCGCAGGCTTGAAAGGAGACTGAAAGGTTCGCTGCGATTTTCGGGAAGAGGAGGGAAACATCATTGGAAGGTTCTCACAGCTGAATCTACTTTCGCTGCATGTTCACGTCGTTTCACTAAAGCTCTCTTCTGATTTGTCTGGAAACATTAGGACTGTTGTCAGCACAGGTGGCGTGGCTAAAATCAATGGTGGGCAGGTCAGTTAAAAAAAAAATCATAACAAAAGCCTCTCACCAAAATAAATAAATAGTGCATCAACAAGGAGCAGATGGCTGTGTGACCTCTGCACATTGACGTTGATGTTCAACTCCAATTCAAAGCTTTGTCAAGAAGCAGCTTGGCATTAGAAGAAGTTTTGAAGCTAATTCTCCTCTACAGCTGTTTATTTGGTATGTGCAGTGACGTGGTTGGTGTAAAGAATTTCATTTGCTTCGAATAGTTAAAAACTTTTGTTTTGTTAATAATGAGCTGTTTTTGTTGGCTCACGTCACAAGACGACTGAATGGTTGATTTTTACCCATCATTATGTGGTTGGGTTTAGGGTAGGGAAGGGTTGAGTGAAGGGAATGGGCATCGCGGCATGTAGGTCAGTGAAGTAACACACACACACTGCAGCAAAGGGGGACACTGAGGAAATGGTTTTTACTGGCTGCTGCTGACATTTACCGAGGGCATTTGTCCCACAGAAACATCTGGTGAAATGCAAATGATTCCAGCCGAGTGGGACTGAGCACAGAGAAAAAGCACCATATTACAAAGACAGATTCAATACAGTAAACTCTTCTCCCTTTTAGTATTTATTAAACTATAATGGACCTGACTGCCTTGCCAGCCGGTAAGTGTGTCACTTGTGAGTCTGATGAGTACAGTCAGGGCTCGATCTCCTAAACCAGCTTTCTCTGCTATCCTGAGCCTATAATACTCAAAAGACGGAGGCTCTGCTGAAGGTTTTAGCTTGTTGGCACTGAGGTGAGGCGTCCCGTACAAGACTGCGCTCTGAAAGATGATGGAAGGGGGGGGGCAGCTGTGCACAATGTTTTGTGGCAGGTGCAGTGACCTGTGAACGGGAGGCGAGTTTGGGCAGGACGACAACTCAGTGAAGTGTGTTAGCTGACGAGCACAGAGCCTCTGCTGGTCTTTCATCATCCCTGCGGCAGCAGCTCGGCCAGTCAGCAGCCTCTTCATCCAGGACCAGGGCGCCGTCACACTCAAGTGGACTGAGCTGGGTGGTTACCAGCTGTAACTTCTATTATATTATACAGATCAGTCCTGTTCAACTAATTTAAACCCACCAAAGATGGAAGGAAGGGGGTAAAACTAAAGTGCTCACAGTGGGGGGTGCACAGTAAAAGCCAGATTAGATCATTAGATAAAATAAGGCACTGTTAACACATTAATAAACAATAAGAAATGAACTACAGACTCTCACCTAAATAGAGAAAATTGCCTTACATAAGATGGCTCTGAAATCTAGTGTGTATCTAATGACTGATTTGTTGGAGTAAGAGAGCACTGTCATCGGCAGTGTTTGTGACTCACAAACGCGCATCCCATGCAGGAGCCCATATGAGACGTCTGCGTTCTGTGCTCCTCATTGAGTGTCTTAGAATCAAGCCATTAGCGCAGAGCAAGCTGGATGGATGAGCGGCAACACACAAACACGCCTGCTGGGGGGGCGGCAAACAGGCCTGTTCACAGGCTAAACTACATTAATACAGGTGTTAGCAGTGTTGAGGGAGTTTTATTGTCAGTTCCTGTTGCACGCTAATTGCACAGGGCGGTGCTAAAGCTAGCAGCCAGTTCAGACAAGCCGAGAAAGACAGCAGCTCTGTCACTCTCCAGTAGCTGCCCCTTTGTTGTTAAAATAATGGTACTTTCGTTAAGTGGCACTGCGAGAAGTAAGTTGTGTTACCATCGTATTCACTACACTGATTGCCAAGCATAGCAGATCCGCTGGTAAGGAGCTGTGACCATTAAGTGTCCTCAGAGATGCATCAGAATCTTACAGTTTAAAGGTCCAGAATACATGAAGCAGTGATGGGATGTGTGTGAGCTCTGTGTCCGTGAGTCTACACAAGCTTGAGGGGGATTCTCTGTGTTACAATACCATTATTTGCCAGGTTGACCTTAATTCACAGCAATTGGGCGCAGCTGGTAAAACCGTAAACGAAGCAAAAGGTTTGATTGCAGCCATCTGCACATCAACACTGCAAACTACAGTTCTTTGACTGCTAAATGCTCCACAGTGGTAAATAAGCAGCCTAGAAACCGTCTGATCCCGAGCAGATGGCATACAGAGGGACGGCAGGCGCTCTTAATTTGAAAACAACTGGAAGTGAGGCTGATGGGAGCAGAGGGACGAAGCGGCTGGCAGAGCTCGGGAGGACATGCAGCCAGGTTTGGTCGGTGCGGTACAGGCACCTTCCATAAACACTCCACTCAGATAAGAGCATCAGCCTGCAAATGAAGCCTGAGGACAAGTTTCTCTTCAGTAATGTTTCCCACCACGTGGTGACACACAGGAGAAGTCTTGTCTTCTGTTCTGTTAAACCTGTACTTTCAGTCATTTCAACGGGCGGTTCCCATCCTGAGGCCTGAGAACCCCTCAGAGGTCAAAGAAGGTCCCTGAGCTTTTGCCTGCTCTGAGGTTGTCATAATAGGATGCTCTCCAGACCTGCATTACGCAGTGCTTTTATTTTGAAGGCTCTGAGTACAAAAAAATTCTAACTCACTTTTTTGAACCTACATATTTTTTATACTGACAGCATACACATGGCGGTATAGAGTTTATACTGTCATGTTGTGCTTTCAAAAACAATGCTCACCAGTGCCGAGCCCAAAAATAACACGCGTCACGGCAGGGTGTCGAGTAAACAGAGGTTTAACACCTGTTTTCAGGCTCAGATGGAAACAGTTGCCTTGCGTATCATTACTTCTTTCACTTGCACACACCCTCTTGTTCAAGACATGTTCGAGTCCCCCTCAAGTTGGGCGTGCTCGCATGTCATGATTCCCAAAAATAGGACCCTCAGACTCGGGTTCTGACAGAACAATGAGTTGGGGCGCTTTGATTTCAGGGGGAGCAACGGCAGGGGTGGAAGATGCTGAATTTACATTGTTTTATGAATCCCTTGTGTCTTATATTTGAAAGCTTCCTCACTTTTTTTTCTTTCTTTTCACCCTCCTTTTTATTTTAAGCGGGCACTCGGTGCACCGTTTCCAAGGCAACGACGAGCAATGTCATTGCCCGCAGGTAGCATAAATGTGTTCCTCCTTTTTGTGTTCCAACCTTGTTGATTCTTCTGTTATGTGGTCACAATTAGCTCTCGAGAGACTTCTTTCTCGTTAACCGTTTGGTGTTGGATCACTTTGGGGTTTTTTTGGACCCTCTGGTTGTTTGTGTTGTGGGTGGAGGTTGTGAGGTGACACGTGTGTCGTGGTGTCGTCCAGGCCTGAGCTGGGTTCCCCAAAGTGTTTGTCGCCAGTCGAGTGTTCACGCAAATGCTTCGCGTACGACTGAAAAGCTATTTTTACTAGAGAAATATATATCTATAAAAGTTACATACAGATGTGTTTATTTTCACCATGCTGGTAGATGCGGTGTACAGTTTGTATAATACTGAGGGGATGGAGAGAGACCATGTTGAGACAAGTAGAGGGGTGAAATAAGGACTAGCAATGGAAACCTTTTGACTCTTTTGACCTCATTGGACCAGTACAGAAACAGCACCAAACTGCATGTTTGTCACAACAAACAGAGCGTTATCACAGATAGCTTCATCTGCATGTGTTTCATGATTGACTGCAAATCAGCTTCCATCAAAGTTTTACATATACGACGTACAAAGGTCCTGGTGCTCACATTCTTCCCCCATTTTTGTCACTTTTGCTGCTTTTCCATGAGTACCTACCAGGCACGTGCAGAGTTGCGTGCGAGGGGGGGCTAGAGCACCTGCCCCTTTGCCCCTTGATGCCCAAAGTGCCCTGTTGTTTCTGTCATTCTTTCTTCTCTTTTTTTTGCGTGTGTTGTGTGAAAGTTCTATGAGTTGCTACGATTCAACCAGTCAAATTATAAGGCCAGATTCTGTTTGGCGTTCCAAATTTGTGCTTCATGTGCCCTTTTTTAAACTTTGAGCACCTGCCCCTCCAAAGGTCTCTGCACGGCCCTGGTACCTACTAGGTATCAATTGTCCCAACTCTACCTGGTTTCAGAGTGTTTCCATTAGCTACAGTATCTGTGGTCCCGGGTACTTTTGTAGGACCTGCTCGGTCGCAATTCCAAGCGGGGCTGAAAACATTCGAACCACATTGGTACTAATGAGAAACGCACCATTTGTCGCAGATTTCCTGGTGTTGGAAGGATGAGCCCTCTCCTGCCGCTTTCCTATGACACATTTTATGAGATTCGACTGCACTTGGTCAGCCTCCGCATCCGGTCGGGCGTTCTCATGAGATGACTGGACCTGCAACCAGTTTCCCTTTTTTTGGATATAAAACAATGAAGTAGAGTTGAGTCGGTGCTCAGTGAAAAGCCCCATGCTGCTTTCCTTTCAGAGTTCAGTAATCAGGGTAAGAAGTAAACGTGACATGAGCTTCAGCTGCGAACTAATTGTCCTTGAGCATGAAAACAAAACCAGAACACATATGCTCATTGTTAATTACCCCCAGGTGTAATTAATTACTCCTAAGAGTAATCAACGTCTGTTTGTTCTGAGCAACCCGTTTGTAATTAGCCTTCATTTGGTACATATTTTGTGCTTATTTCTTTCCGTCCCCTCACAGTCATTACAAAGTGGCTCCCTTTATTCTCAAATGTCACGATTACAGTCTATTCAAAAAAAGCCACCATGCTTTTTTTTACTTCAGGCCTGTTGTCTATCATTACATCAATGGTATGAAAATTTTTTTGTGGATTTGATATGATAGAACTTTTAAACATCGACTGTCTGATGGTCCAGAAGTATCAAAAGTCTGGTTCCATTGAGTTTCTTGATTTATTTCCATTTAAAAAAAAAAAAGTCAGGGTTGACCAGGAGACGTCTTCTATCACTCCCATTTAAAGAGGTCTGAACATCATGCAGAGGAGACACGGAGCACTTTTCTCATGAGCCGCGGCCTTCGACGCCATCTGTCGTTTGGAAACTAGCTCGTACAGACATTTTGGGAAACGCAGACCCAGAATCTGCCATTCCTCCCAACTCCTTCTGTTCACATCTCTCTCTCTCTCTCTCTCCGGCTGTGCTGTGCTGTTTCCCCTCCGCTGACTGACATGGTGGGAACCTGGTGAATTGGCCCTGTGGTCTCTGTGGATCAGTCCTGCCATGTGCTCCGAGTGTGCAAATGTGATTTGGGAAGCTTATCGGCCTGTAAAAGAGATGCTAACTGAAGACCGGGTAAAAGGTGGAAGAGCCCTTTACTTTCTCAGATGGTGAATATGAGAGGGGGTGGGACTGTTGAATATGTTCCTATTTATGTTCTTTTCACCTTGTAACACCCCCCCCCGAGACTGTGAAAAACACTTAAGTTTGCAGAAGCCGCACCCATAGACCACCGTTCAGTTCAATAGACTACCCACACAGGAAACTATGCACTTATAAACAGCGTCAGCTTCACCCCCGAGTGACACCTGCCAGCAACACTCAGTACAAACCTCACATCAGCCATGACATCACTTTGTGTGAATCAGTTTGGGGGCAGAAACATAAAAAGTCATGAGCGCATTTTCTGAGTTGTATGTAAATGCCTCCCCTCCAAATGTAATCTGATTACTTGCAGTCCTCAGATTTGATTGTGTGCACGTTAAAGGGTCAGTTGGTTGTCATACCCAACGAATAATAGGGGGGGGATAAAACTAAATTATTTCTGATTTATTCAGAATATCTGTTTGGCAAACGGACACTTTATCGCCTGAAATAGGGGCCGTCAATCAGGCAGTCAGATGTCTGGAGACCCTCCGGGATTTCATTTTGGGGACATCAGAGGGTCCGATCCGGTCGGGTTAAAGGGAAGATACAAATTTCCAGTTGCATTGGTTGAAAGGCGTTCACTTCATTTTCAGGCCAAATAACACAGCACAAATGTTCTTCTTTTACATGCACTGACATGCAGGAGCTGAAAGCCAGTTGAAAACCGAATGAGAGCTTTGTTGCTTCTGTCTTTCAATCTGATGCCGGCTGGTCACTCGAGGGTGAAGCACCAATCAGCAGCAGACACAAGAGGCAGCACGTTGTGTTGTGACGGAGCCAGTGTAAGGTGCTCGTTGCGTTGCACGGATGTACAAAACCTTTCATGATGCGCGATGATCCCGCAGAACAACAGACGAGACGAGGCTACTGCCTGTTCCCGGGGGGGAGGGGAGGGGAGGGGGGGGAGTGTTTCCGTTACAAGAGTGGACGCGGTGGCATTACTCTTCTTCTTCTAACTACCGTTACAATAAGAAGAGCAATCCTTGTAACATTTATTGTTGTGATTGATGTTGTCACTGTAATGGATAAATGTGACACTGCAGTGTGTGAAATTCAAACCTGAGATTGTGTTAAAGAGTCTAATGTGAGATGAGACTGGTTTAGTTTCAGTGGCAGGATGATGTGATGTACACAAAGGAAAGGCTGCCTCCCCTCACTGAAGCCTGCCAGACACGATGCTGGGCACACAGCTACCAAAATCTGTGGGTGATCACGAGGATGAACGCTGGATTCATCCCCATGGTTGTTTACAGAAAAGCTTGATTTTTCATCTGGTTACTGAGAATTGTATTGACACCTTGAAGGGAACTAAGGAAAAAGAGCAAGAACCAAATCCAAAAAGAAGCTGGCCTGAGAAATCGCCTCATGATGTCACTTTCAGCCCATCAGACACAAACAGCGTTCTGTTTAACAAACTGTGACAATCCTAGATGCTTTTTTTAACTTTGCTTGTTTCATCACTGAGGATTGTGTCCTTCAGGCCAACGTACCAACGTCCAATCCTCCCAAGCACATAGATGCAAACCCAAGACGAGACAGGTCATACGAAGAACAGAGTGATGCCAAATCGAAGCTAATGCTTGACCCCATTGGCAGGGATTAATCCACATCGACAATAATCAGCAACAGCATTAAAGCCTCGCCTCGGTCCGCGTGAGCCCGCTACGATCTACGAATACAGGTTTGACCCAAGCTCCTTTTGGAGGTGTCTTGTGGCGTCAGCTACTAAGAGGTTTTGCAGCATAACCATCTGTCCTGGATGTCCAGGGGGAAAAAAAGCAAGCTCATCCTACAAATGCTCAATTGGATTGTAGTCCTTGAAAACCCAGACCAAAGCAACAGCTCAGAATTGTTGCCCAGGTCTTCTATATTGCACCCTAGATATTTACATAAATTCAGTCTCCTTGAAGGGTGTATACATTGGAGACACTATTCAGAAGTGAATGTGTTTCATCCAAGAGTATACATCTTTTTTATCTATTATCATGTTGATCAACAATGAGTTTATCCAGCAAAACTCTCTTCTTTTGCCCTTTGTGGCTCCATCAGAGGCAGGATCTAGTTCCTTGGCCCTCCGACCTCTTCAAGTAGAGAGTATTGAGTATTTCACAATAATTTGTTGATGCTTTGAGGGAATAAATTAGCTTCCATTGGAATTGAGTTTTACAAAATGTGTTTTTAATTGTTGACCCCTTTTGTGCAAGTTGACCAATTTGTGGGCCTTTATTTATGTCCCCAAACATTAATATTAAAAGCACAGTAGAGCCATTTATAGTGCAACTTGTACTTTGGAGGCCATCTTTTGATGTCCAAGAAAACCAGGAGAGGCTTTCCTGATCACTTTCAGCTCGAAGCTAACAGCAGTTGTGTTCACATGGTCCAAAAATAATCCAATAATCTGATGGAATCAATCTGATTAGATCGATCCATTCTGGTGGGATCACAGTCTGAGCAAGCAGAAGGTTGTTTTTAGTCTTTCAGTTTTATGAGAACCACAAAGAGAAATGCGACACGCTTGGATCGGTCCAGGTAACAAATCTACCTCCGGTGTTTTGGCCGTGAAGCTCACAGACTCAAACCAGCTCATCAGTCTGATCACTCTACTTTTTCATCGAAATGCGAAGATGGGATCTCTCAATGAGAAAGAGACCGATGGAAAAGTAACCATGGAAACGGGGCGAGTACTGTAATTTGAGTCTGTGCTCCAGGTATTTGCAGCCGAGTCTTAATACACCATTAAACTGGGGAGAGAGAAAAAAAAAAAGCTGATCCTGATCCTGTTGCGGTGTTGGGGTGCATTGTGGTCCGTCTGACATCACTGACACCCAGTGGCTCACGCGTCTCCTGCCAGGGCTTCAAATGATGGGGCTGATCGTTGCGCACTGCTTTCTCAGAGCGTCCACCTTCAAACACGTTACTGCTTTTGTTTCCCACAAACATACTTGCCGCATCGGGCGCCAGTGTGTCTGGCAGGCCTCGGTCACCAGACCGAGTCGTGGCTGTGACTCCAGTGCAGTAGTTCAGTGCCTATACTAAATGTGAGGTAGTGCCTCGACTATGAATCCTGTTCTATAATAAACTATTTTGACTTGCTGTCTGACTCCATATGTTCTGTGCACCTTCTTCTTCTTTCTTTTTAATTAATTCCTTCCCACTCTGACTCCAGCTCTGGTCTCTGGGGGGGGGGCGCATAGAAAGACAGCTCCGATATGAGAGCGCCGTTCCATGTGTCTCTTCTTCGTGCCTGCCTCTTAAGAGTCACATCGGAGGATGTTGTCAGAAAAAAAGTCATGTGATTTATAATGGATGGTGCCGACATCAAAACCCACTTCAA
>JAUESF010000050.1:18935930-18956571 GCA_032274765.1 Malacoctenus tetranemus
CCCGAGAGTCCAGCCTCTGAGAATCCAGCCTCTGAGAGTCCAGCCTGTGGCTCTGTGGACACATTGAATCGTTGCCAGAACTGCAATGCGCCATGGGAGCTTAGGCATTAGGGTCATAAGTGTTGTTAATGTCGTTCACTTCACTGCAGTAAAGTCATCGTTGTCGGTGCTTTGTGGTGTTTTATAGTTTGAAAAAACTCCCTTATATAAGTGGTGCAAATGTTTCTTGCGGATCCTTAGTCCTGTCTCACGTGTTGCCTGCAGGTTAAAGTGGTGAGCCTGCAGCCAGACGTGGCCCAGACGGACCTGTACATCCTGAGCCAAGCCGACCACTTCATCGGCAACTGCGTTTCCTCCTTCTCTGCTTTCGTGAAGAGAGAGCGGGACGTCCATGGGCTCCCCTCGAGCTTTTTTGGCATGGACGAGCTGAAGAAAAGAAATCATGAAGATCTGTGAGACTATGAGGGTAGACTTGTGTCTTTATCATCCAATCAAAAAAAAACTTGCTTCAATCAAAAAATATGTTTTTACACCAAAGAACTTCCACTCTTCGAATACAACAGTAAAGTTGAAACTCAAAAAATGCATTTGAAGACTGGTTTTCTTCAGACATGTTTGATTGACAAGTGTCTACACCAACGACGTCTTTCCAACATGAATAAAGCTGCTCGCAAGCCCGGCTGGAAGCAGTGGCGGAGTTGCTGGTAAGTAAATAAACCAGTATTAAAACGACTGGTCTAATGTCATTAGCCCACTCTCTTTGGTGGATGGATGTCCACTGACATCCCGGTCAATCAACGGGAACGTCCCCTTTATTTTCATCATCATGACTTCATCCCATATGGGGCTACATGTGTATGCCCCACTTTCAAAATAAAAGCATCTGCCTCTGTGTCTGTCAGCGTTAGACTACGTTTATGTGTGATGGTGGGGGAGACCACAACCCGAGAGGGAGAGCGGTATAGTCAGATAGCTGTAATCCTGTGAGCTGTGTGAGAAGACAGACTCAGGCTCAGCATGACCTGTTGCTACTTAAAGGTTGAATATGTAACATGAACACAATAGCTCACCAGCCTTACAGTATGGTGGGGTTAAAAATCTAATCTAACACCATCACACAAATTCATCAACAGGAACTGAGTTGGTAAGCCTAACGTTGAATTGAACTACCAAAGAGAGAGGGGCTTATGACATTACACCAATCATTTTAATACCGGTTTACCTACTCAACAACTCTGCCACTGCTTCCAGTCGTGGCTTGCTAGCTGCATTCTTCATGTTGGAAAAGACGTCGTTGGTGTAGGCACTTGTCAATCAAACATGTCTGACCAGTAGCTAAGCGCCCGCCCACTGCGGAGCAACTTTTCTGGGATTGAACAATTAAGACACAAATGTCCTTCCCATAATGTGGCCCCAACACAAAAGAACATGACTTCATTTAAAACGGTTGCTTCAAACAAAAGAAAAAATTAACTTCCATCAATTTTGATAGAAGCAAGTTTTTTTTATTAATTGGATGATAAAGACACAAATCTACCTTCATATGAGACACATGCGGCCACCCTATGGACAGTCAATGCTGAGTGACATGATGACATGGCATCAGGAGGAAAGTCAGCAAATGGTATAAAGCCACTGAGCCATTGTGATGTGATGGTAGGTGAGCTGTCATCAAGTTTGGAGGAAGGAGCAGCTCAGCTGTGAGATCTCTTGGGAATATTGGAGCATGAGTGGTGACCAAGAAAGACTAGAAACTGAGTTTTTCACCACCACGCTGACTGGGAAAAACACCACTTCTGACAGTTGCTCTAGCAGCTGGCTCATTCTGTGATTGCAGGCAGGCTTTGTGATGCAAGTCGGCTGGATCGCTGGTGAGCTCAGTGAAGCCCGCAAGAGCCTCATTACACCGGCAGCAAACAGCTTTGCCTTTCCCATCACACTTTAATTTATCTCCCATGCCCTTCATTCAGATTCTGCTTTTCAAGTTCAATACATGAAGAGAAGAAGACACGTTTCACTTGACGGCTCCTCAAACAACAACACCACCAACAAACAGGTTGACGGTGCACACCAGAGCTGGTCGACACACTTCAGGCTTGATGGAGACAAGAAAGTCTGAACAAACCTGCCCAGCCGGAGGTCCTACAGGAAGGTTCGGTGACAGGACAGAGCGGAGGGAGCACAGACTGAAGTGTGGAGAGCACACAGCCCACAGGAGAGGGAGGGAACACACACACACACACACACACACACACACACACACACACACACACACACACACACACTACAGCAGAGAGAGAGAACACATGCACACCAGCGACACATTGTTCAAATAGAACGACGACGCACTTCTGCTGTTTAAGCGTCATCGTCTCATGTTGAACTAAACGCAGCATTGCGTTCTTATGATCAAGGAGCACCTTTGAAAGTCAGTACTTTTCCAGTTGGAGTTGCTGAATTGCTTCCTGACCAAATACCCACCCAACCGTCGTCTGCCACGATTGGGCAAAACTTCATCCGTCGTCAGGCTTTCAGCATTGCTGATTGACCGGAGGGAACCAAACAGTCAGAAAGCTGTTCCACCTGTCGCACTCACACATGTAGTGAATTAAGTAAACTTTAAGAATATTACGATATAAGTAGAAAATTCTTCTACTGGTGATGTCATAAACGGCGAGACCATGGGTGACAGTGGAGGCCAAAGGGGGCATCAAGACAGAAAAACAACAGACCTTTTGTTACTTTGTACATTTTGCTTTGGTGCAAAGAACAAATGAAAGCAGGGAATGTTTGTCTTTCATGCACCTTTCATGAAACTGTGAAATCCTAAATGTAGCCTGTCAAAGTGGCCAAATTGATCACATCTGAAATGGTACCTCTTTCGTTGTTCTCTTTCCTACTTCTGTTCTCTTTTACTGTCCGCTCTACCCGAACAGGTGAAGGTGGTACCCAGCAACCCAATGAAACTGAACCTGTGAAAGGGAGCATTTCCTCCTCACCGTCATCAGTGCTTGTTTGTGTGGAACTCGATTGATTTTTCCATCGTTTCTTCTTCGAATGTGAAGTGCATTGAGATGACTGTGCTATAAATGATGCTAAATGAATGTAAATTAGAAAACTCCAATGATTCCAGAAAAGGCCATTAAAATCTTCATTCATCACATGTAACATTAAAAAGGTCAGCAAATGTAGTGAGGAATTTAAAGTGCCTTGAGGAAAGCTATGTCTGTGTTTTTCAAATGAAACTAGCTACAAAAAATAAAGCAATCGTGACAGTTTTGCACTCCCTGTGTGGTTGATATGAACATTAGCAACAGTAGCTGGAGAACCTGCCATGCCGCAAGCCTGAGCTTGATAAACCAGTTTAGGTTGTGTTATCTTAATGGATGCTCAGACACGCTGGGGTCATAAGCAGTGTTGTCAGGTGGAGCAGGTTTGGAGACCAATGTGTACCTCCAACATGTCCCATTCTGATCCCAAAGGGCGATTGAAAAGAACACCTCACAGGTCTGTACATCCACAGCTGGTCAATAATAATCAGAGATGACCAAAAAGTGCCATGAACAAAGATCTGGAACAGACACTGCCTGTAACGCACCCAGATGTGCAGCTGATGAGGTGGAGCATTCACACCACACAGGACCAAGTGTATCGCTGTGACAAGGAAATGAATGAATGTCTGCGAGTTTGATGCTAAATGAGGCAGCTTCCAGGCTGCCCCTCACATCTCCATGCTGACCTGGGTTTCTCATTCCAAAAGCTGCTGGAGACCAGCTCCACAGCATCCTGACATGAAGGAGAGATTCCTCGCCAATCCTTTTCACCATCTGAAGCCAGCTTGTGAGGCCGGATTGTGTTGTGTTGTCACTAACGGAATCCAAACCCTGCGGCGCGTGGTCCGGCACACGTGCCCTCGACCGGCTCGTCCCACTGAGACGGATGGCTTCCTTCAGAGCCTCCCTGTGAAGTGCAGAGGTCATGGGACCGCTCTGCTGCTGCCCAGGTCTGAGCTCTCCCATTAAGATGAGCGATCATAAGTGACACATTGCGGTGTTTGTTGGAAGGAACTGCTCAAACTACACAGTTTATTCCACACTGAGTTCCAAGTCCGTGATGAAGACGCCTTGCCAACTCAGGCAGACGCTTTGGGAGTATTGAAACATGAAGCTGCTCTAGGTCACAAAATACTCAGACAAATGCTGATGTTTTAGGGAATTGATGAGGAGTAGGCTCAAGCAAGCAGGTGAAGACTGTGAGAGCAGGACAGCAATAAGCCCCTTTCTTTATCCCCTTGACCTTTGGTAATCCTCTATGTGTTTTCATCCAAATCACCTGGTTGATGGTCTGTTTTTTTTTTATTCTTTAATCCTCTCGGCGCTGGCCTTTTATGCTGAACGCTGATTGATGGGACATGCTTGTGTGCTTTGCAGTCCTGTTCTACCAGTTTGTGGGGCTCTTAACATATTTCACAATATTTATGTTTTAATGGTGAACAAACAGAACAAAAAGGAGTATGGACAGTGAATTTCAGGTCCTCCGGGCAGAGTACGTTTACTGCAACCACTTGAAGCAGACACATCTTCAACAAGCAGGCTGGGCTGAATGTTGTCAACAAAAATAGCCACAAATAGCACTTTTAAACTGGTGACCAGACAGTGTCTTCGGCTGAGCACAGAGACCACTTACCTGAACACCAGGCTGATGCATAAGCACAGAAACTGCTCATTTGTTGGGGGTCCTCCAGTCAACAGCAGGACTCAGGAAAGAGCTCCATGTCCGGCTCTCTGGCTGTGGACAAGCTCTTTGTCAGTAAATGCAACAGCACATTATACTGCCCCCTTTGTTTTCTTTTGTAATAATAATAATAATAAGACTTCTGTATTATAATGCTGTTGCGTTGCTGACATGGCCTTGAAACAAAAGGACAATAAGGTGTGCATGTGTGTTTAAAGGCTGCCTTTGCCTGCTAGCCAGCCAGCCAGTCCAGGTTTAAGTGATAGAGGGTGAAAGGACCATTCATGCTGGTAAATAAGTTCTGTGTAATGTAAAGAAATAGGTGTCTGTCATTTTCAGTTTAAAAGAGGCCATTGACAGTACAAGTGTCACGTTTGCACTGAATACTTGGTTTGCTACCCTTGCATTGACTTTAGCTATTTGGCTTTACTCCTGAAGTATCTGTACAGTCGGTCCTGGCATTGTGCTTTGTATCAGTTGGACTCTTAATCCCGCAGTGTCACACTTCACTCTTGAGCACCGTTGAATCAGTTGGTATGTCGATATCTACGTCAGCGGTAGGTTGCCAGACCTCGTGCGAAACGCTATATTCACGACAGATCCACTGCACTTTAAACATTGTTATTCTCTGTATAATTACCACATTAGAAAAAAGGAAGATATAAAAGGCAGGCCTCCTCCTCCATAAGATGCAGAGTGTATGTTCAAACAAAAATAGCATTGTTGACGGTTTCATTCAATAAAAGATACGGTTTCCCTGAACTTCGTAAGAAGAAGGGATTTCTACCAAACGTGGCAACCCCGCCCGGCTGGACCATTGCGGGAATGAGCTTGACTGGGAAATTTGGATTAGCTAACGTTCTCCTCTCGTAAGTATCTTTCACTGTGTCTTCAATGGAGGTGTTTGTCGGTGCTGAGGGAAGTCGTGTCTCACGAGGCCGTGTTTCGTTTCACCCGGTTCCACGCTGAATGTCCGGACGCTCTCACTGGACGTGTTAGCCAGGTACTGCTACCAGTTTGCAGTTAAGGGTTACCGTTGTCCGTTGCTAGGCCGGCCGGTATTAAGAGTGTCGTTAAGGGGCTGCATAACGTCAAGAGCTAACGCGGAGCTAATAGCTTCGGAGCTTTCCAGCTGGATTTAACGCCGCTAGCCTCGATGTGACAGACGGCTTAGTGTTATGGGAATGTCGTACCTGGCAAACTGGTCCCAGCGGTTTCCAATCATCGTCTTTTCAGCTCACACTTACCACCGTTATTTCAGGCAGTTAAAGACTGGGTGTTGCTATAATCCTTCACTACTCCCCACACCAATGCAATAACATCACCTGATTTGGTACCTGAGGAGGTGTCGTTACTACCAGTTCCTTCCCGGTGCTTCTAAAGCGACTTTCCCATCTTGAGGCCTTCTCTTGTCCACATGAAGACGCCAACGTTGAGCTTTGCGAAGAAGTTTCACGTTCATACGAGATCGATAAATGTCCACGAGTGAGGGAGAGGGGACGCTAAGGCTTAGGCTGTAAGCCAGGCCTGCAGCGAGTGATGGAGGGTCCACTCAAACACACCCCACCACTGTTGGAAACACATGTCGGTTTGCCTCATCATGTCGAACAGGTATTTTAGTATTCCATGTATTCTATATAAATGGATCATATTGTGCACATTATTTCCCCCGAGATGAACTCAATCAGACCAGAACAGAGCATTAGTCACCTTGAAATGGACCACAAATTTTGAAACAATAGTGAACTAATGACATCAGGTACATTATATTGTCATATTCTCGGCTCCATCTGTACATTTGGCTCTTCCCTCCCAAACAAATTGGGACAGGTGCTAATGTTCTTAGAAAAGAGAGAAAAGGCTGGTTGATTCCACTTTGTGAAGGACACGAAGTTGAAGCGAGTCGCGCTGCGGGTTGATTCCACTTCATGAGGGTCACGGAGTAGAAGCGAATCACATTACTGGTTGATTCCACTTTGTGTAAGTCACGGAGTAGAAGCGAATCACACTGCAAAAACCCTGAGAACAAGGTGAGGATTAAAAGATAGTGTAATTGTCGTGAGAACCAAGGTTCAAAAGTCGCACATCACTAAATAAATCCAAAAGACCGAATAAGTGAATAATACGTGAGAACAAAGAGGTTCAAAAGGCGTGAAAGAGATACAGGTAAATAGGAGAGAATGTTGATTCCACTTCGTAAGGTCTCAGAGTAGAAGCGAATCACACTGTGCGTTGACTCCACTTCGTGAAGGTCACAGAGTGGAAGCGAATCACATTTAGTCTGTTGTATTTTATTTGATTTTATCTGATTCTATTTGATTTTATTATTTCCTTAATTGTTTTTTCTTGCCTTCTCTGTAAAGCACTTTGAATTACTTCGTGTATGAAATGTGCTATATAAATAAACTTGCCTTGCCTTGCCTCTGTGTAAGGAGGCAAGAAGTGCACAGCTGAGGGTTTCCAAACCAGCCAAACATGCTAACATGTCTTGCAGCCTGTCATCTTCCTGCCAAATCTGTTCGGACAGTTGTGGAAACAGACTGTTTTTTTGGTGCATCGTGGTGGAACGCAAAATTCAGACACGTGGTTTGAAAAAAAAAACAAGTTTGAGGGTGTTCTCAAAAAGGATGCATCTGCTATTTCTAAAGACTGCTTCCGTTGCTGCCGCAAAGCATGCTGGGAATATTGAAAGCGGTGCACTTCAGTGGCTCCTATGTGTTTGTTGCCGAAGTTGTATCAGAGGCAGATTAGGACAAGAGAGATATGAACGGTCGGAGCTCTATGACAATGACGTGATTGTAAGATAATCGATAGATGTTCAGGCTGAGTCTGTCTCTGTCTCTCTCTCACACTGCAAAGATGATGTGATTCCACAACAAATATCATTGTGCACAAATGCTCTACAGCACTGCAATGTTGCAAGTGTTTTCTCTGTGTTGGAAAAAGACAGCGTGGTGTCATTAACTGTTGGTGTCTGTCCCAGTTTGCTCAGATGCGGACCCTCCTCCTGGTGAAATCCTCCTGAAGCTCCACCTGGACGGCAGGCCGGGGTGCCACGAGGTTGCCAAGTGGAGCGGCCCGGCGGCCCCTTCTTCACCATGTCCAAGAGCAAGAGCTCCGAATCGGTCAAGGTGGTGGTCCGTTGTCGCCCCATGAATGACAAAGAGCGCGCCGCCAAGTTTGAACGGGTGGTCTCTGTCGACGTCAAACTGGGTCAGATCTTAGTCAAGAACCCTCGGGAGACGTCTGCCAATGAACACCCCAAAGTCTTCACGTTTGATTCAGTCTACGACTGGAACTCCAAACAGATCGATCTGTACGACGAGACTTTCAGGCCTCTGGTGGACTCGGTCCTCCTGGGGTTCAACGGGACCATTTTTGCTTACGGCCAGACAGGTACCGGGAAGACATACACTATGGAGGGAGTGAGGAATGACCCAGAGAGGAGAGGAGTGATCCCCAACTCATTCGAACACATCTTTACCCATATTTCAAGGTCACAAAATCAGCAGTACCTGGTGAGAGCGTCGTATCTTGAAATTTACCAAGAGGAAATCCGAGACTTGCTTTCCAAGGACCAAACGCGTCACCTGGAGCTCAGGGAGCGGCCTGACAGCGGCGTGTACGTCAAAGACCTTTCGTCGTTCGTCACCAAGAGTGTGCGAGAGATCGAGCACGTCATGAACGTGGGCAACCAGAATCGTTCCGTGGGCGCCACCAACATGAACGAGCACAGCTCGCGTTCTCACGCGATCTTTGTGATCACCGTGGAGTGCAGCGAGCTGGCCGTGGACGGGGAGAACCACATCAGAGTCGGCAAGCTTAACCTGGTCGACTTGGCGGGCAGCGAGAGGCAGGCCAAGACGGGCGCTCAGGGCGAGCGGCTGAAAGAAGCCACGAAGATCAACCTGTCGCTGTCCGCTCTGGGGAATGTCATATCGGCTCTGGTGGATGGCAGGAGCAGCCACATCCCATACAGAGATTCGAAGCTCACCCGCCTGCTGCAGGCCTCCCTGGGCGGCAACGCCCGCACTGTCATGGTCGCCAACATCGGCCCGGCGTCCTATAACGTGGAGGAGACGCTGACGACCCTGCGCTACTCCAACAGGGCGAAGAACATCAAAAACAAGCCGCGAATCAACGAGGACCCCAAGGATGCTCTGCTCAGGGAGTTCCAGGAGGAGATCGCCAGGCTGAAGGAGCAACTGCAGAGGCGCTCGGGAAGGAAAAGCAGGAGGCGGCAGAGGAGGAGGGGCGGAGAGGGCCACGACGGCGAGGACATTGAAGATGGAGACGCGGAGGAGGACGAAGAGGACGGAGATGATTGGCGCGAGCAGCAGGAGAAGCTGGAGAGCGAAAGGAACGCCATCATGGAGGACCACAGTCTGGTGGCCGAGGAGAAGGTCCGGCTGCTGAAAGAGAAGGAAAGCAAAATGGAGGACTTGATGAAGGAGAGAGAGGCTGGAGAGATGCTCGCGGCGAAAGTCAAGGTGAGCAGGTCTTGTTGCCGGTGTGAGTCGTCTCTTTGAGGATGTAGCAGTCCCAGCAATGCATTCTGGAAACATCCTCCGTTCTTCCTGCTCACGCAATGTCACTTGTCTCGCTTTGTGCCCCTCCAAGGCCATGGAGAGCAAGCTTCTTGTCGGGGGGAAGAACATTGTTGATCACACCAACGAGCAACAGAGAATCCTGGAGCTGAAGAGACGGGAAATCGCCAAACAGGTAAAACCAAAACATTTCTTGAGCATCGAATGGAGGATAAACAAAACCTGATTAACAAAAGCAGACAGCACGACATGCATTCCAAACGGGCCTGTGAGCACATGTTGCAGACTACATGTTTTGTCCAACTGTTTCGAAATGGAAGGAGGGAAGAAGCTGCGGCACTCGGCTCACCTTGCACTGAGCGAGTGCGGTTATTTGTTCAGAGCATGGAAGGGAACCGTCTGTGGCACCTTTCCTGCGTCCTGTGGCACCTCAGGCACACTTTACCAAAAGGGGGAATCCCCCCCCCCCACAGCTTCACCGAGAAACCGTTTGAACCGACGCAGGAACGACTCCATGAGTCTGTGTTGGTGCTTATCATAAAAGGCCTGTCGAGCTCTCGCTCCTCTGATCAGCGCGAGGAGGAGCTGGCAGGTTGATGCATGTAGGCCTGGGACCACGACACATTTTAGTGGATGATGTATTGCCTCACAAATTATTGACGATAAATGATATTATTATCAACACTGAGACCAAAATAACCATTTATGTAATGTTAATATATCATAATAATGCAAGTGCACCCTTTTAAATGCAAAAATGAAACCTTTTTTAACATTGAAATGTCAAAAACTTTTAAATAAATAAAACAAATAAATTGTTATTATTATTATTTTTTATCATTGTCATTATTTATAATAATAATAATAATAATAAAATTACATAATAATAATAATAATAATAATAATAAATAATAATAATAATAATAATAATAATAAATACAATTAAATAACATTTGAAAAAAGAACTCTGTCTCTGATAGAAAATAGTGCACCAAACACAATACAGTAGACCCTGCCTCTCCAAAACAATCAATACAATCCAAATCTGTCGCTACTTTAGTTTGGCAGATTCCGAACAAGAACACCGACGACTGTGTTTGTTTTGTCGACCAAACGCTTCGTTTAGCGTTGACACTCGGGCCGACGATCCTGTATGACTGGTAAGATGCTTCACTCCCCTTTATTTCATCCCGCGAAACCACTAAACGCGTCCAGGCGCTGAGACCGATGCACAGCGTGAACCCTCTTTGTAATCTGGCGTGTTTGGAGGCGAGAGACGAGGAAAACAAACACGCGCATGGACAGGGGCGATAAATCGAGGCCAGAAAAAAATGATCGTGTTCGTTTTCATTCAGCATGCGATTCATTGATTTTATCGATTATCGTCCCAGCCCTAGATGCATGTATTTATGCCTTGTTGCAACTCACTGCCAAACATCAAAGAATTCTGATGGCTGTTTGCAACCATTTTAAAGCAAGTTTTGATATCTGGTACCTATTTTTTTAGGAATAAAGTGCAGCAGTAAACCCTCAGTCCAGTGAAAGAAGTATTGGGGTCATCTTGACACCACAAGTTCAGTTTCCATGGTTTTCCATAGCATCTGACTTTACAGTTTGGAAGTTAACAAATCTCCAGGACTGTTATGCAAAAACCAGCCACAGCATCAACAATAAAAGGAATCAACTTTTTAAATAATCACCATATTATTGTTGCACTTTGTAGATTCTTTTTGTACCTGTGAGTGATTCCACGTGACTTTGCGTGTGTGCTCATAGAAACGACGCGAGCGAGAGATGCAGCAGCAGATGGAGAGTCGGGATGAAGAGACCCTGGAACTGAAGGAAACCTACAGCTCTCTGCAACAGGAGGTCGACATCAAGACCAAGAAGCTGAAAAAGGTACAGGCTGAAGTGCAGTCGCAGTGTTGAGACGCAGCAACAGCTTTTGCATGTGGAACACTTGCGTACTTAAAGATATCATCATGGCAGCTTGGTAATGCAAGTATGAATACACACATACACACACTCTTTGATTTAAAAAAGGGTGCCACCAACGTTTCTCACTCAGATACTAACTTTGAAATTGGAACAGTGCTCAGGCACTGAAGGATGACTCGTCACGAGTACAGACAAGTACACTAATTGACAAGCAGCGATGGTGAAAACACGGGGGCACATGTACCGTACGTCAGCACTGTGACGCGGCAGCCTGTCACCTCACCGCCACTGTGGAAGTCCGGCCTGCTGAGCATGGATTGCCAACATTTACCTCTCGTGCATTTTCTCCCCTGAAAACATTCCACTCGCTGCTTACACAAACATACAAACGATCACATCGAAGCTCAGGAAGGACGCGTCGATCGACGACTTTGACCACATGAAAGCCTCTCCCTGTCTTCCCTAGTTGTTTGCCAAGCTGCAGGCGGTGAAAGCGGAAATCCACGACATCCAGGAGGCGCACATCAATGAGCGGCAGGAGCTGGAGCAGACCCAGAATGAGCTCACCAGGGACCTCAAACTCAAGTACAAAAGCCACATTGCTTTGTGTCGGTCCGACGGACAGTACGTGTTGACTGTAGCCTCTGTGTATTGGATCAACAGCAGCATCGAACTCTTTGCTGCTGGGTTGAATTTACAAGTTCTCCATTTCTGTGCAAGACTAGTTAGTCCGGTCTAGTGAGCATTGTGAACTGATGAAGGGGGAAACTCTCCTCACACACAAGCTTAGTGCAGTTGACCTCGAGGAAAAGGGCCGAGTTGTTATTCGTCATCTTCGAAGTCTTGTGGTCTTGATGCACACGAATGAGGTTGGAGTGGTTCATTCTGGCACTGCGGCTGCGGACTCTCTGCCCCTTCGTCACGGCAGCGGAGTGACAATCCGTCTTGCACGTCCTCATCTGCTCTGCTTTGTGTCTTCCAGGCATTTGATCATAGAAAACTTCATCCCCTTACAAGAGAAGAGCAAAATAATCAACAGGGCTTTTTTTGACGACGAGGAGGAGCACTGGAAGATGAAGCCCATCACGCGTATACTGGAGTGAGTCCGGGAACACTTTTGCGTCGTCGCTCTCCGAGCATGACCACACAGGAGCCGTCCGGACCAAATGTTTGTGCAACAGTTTGGGGCCGTATGGTCCAGAAAGTGCAGCTTTAGCGAAGCCGTTATGTTGCTGTGGCGCTCCAATTGATTGGCAGCCGTTTGTGTGTTAGCGCCCTTGAAACCATCCAAAATGGCAGCCTGCAGGGCATTGTGTCCTTAGTGTACATAAGCCAGCAGAGGCTCTCTGGTCGGATCAGTGAGACAATGGTGAGTCTGGTTGTAGCTTTGAGTCCTGCCTGCCGGGATCACCGTGAGGGTCTTTTGGCTTCCTTGTGTGTAGCAGCCAGTTCTCCCATGATGCCGTGTGAACAAACTGTTTCCCTCCCGTGTGTTTGTTCTCCAGTGACCATCAGATGATGACCAGGCCCCTGTCTGCAGTGGGATACCGGAGGCCCCTCAGTCACCACGCTCGCATGGCCGTGATGATGAGGCCCGACATGAGATACAAAGTAAGCTGTGATTCTCTCTTCTTACTGCTGTGCTGCTGTCCTCTGTCCTCCTGCTCCTCCCTGTCCCTTGTCCTCTTGCGCCTCCCTGTCCCCTGTCCTCTGTCCTCCTGCCCCTCCTTATCCTCTGTCCTCCTGCTCCTCCCTGTCCTCCTGCCCCTCCCTGTCCTCTGTCCTCCTGCTCCTCCCTGTCCCCTATTCTTCTGCCCCTCCCTATCCTCTGTCCTCCTGCTCCTCCCTGTCCTCCTGCCCCTCCCTGTCCTCTGTCCTCCTGCCCCTCCCTATCCTCTGTCCTCCTGCTCCTCCCTGTCCTCTGTCCTCCTGTTCCTCCCTGTCCCTTGTCCTCTTGCTCCTCCCTGTCCCCTATTCTCCTGCTCCTCCCTATCCTCTTTTATTTTGCTCCTCCCTGTCCTCCATCCTCCTGCTCCTCCCTATCCTCTGTCCTCCTGCTCCTCCTTATCCCCTATTCTTCTGCCCCTCCCTGTCCTCCATCCTCCTGCTCCTCCCTATCCTCTGTCCTCCTGCTCCTCCCTATCCCCTATTCTTCTGCCCCTCCCTGTCCTCTGTCCTCCTGCCCCTCCCTGTCCTCTGTCCTCCTGCTCCCCCCTTTCCTCTGGCCTCCTGCCAGCACTTCTGCAGCTAATGTGGAGTTGCACCGTTTGATGAAATGATGTACAAAAGAGTTCTCCTCTATGTTGCTCCTTCACGTGGACGGGATCAGTCATTCACTAAACTGGCTCTCCGCTGATGACAGTGCGTTGACGGTTTGTGCTCAGCCGTCGCGTCCGTCGGTTTGTCGACAGGTCTTTTTCCTGCGGCCACTGGCAGAGTCCAGCTTCTTGCCGATCACAGGGCTGACTCACCACTACGAGTGCGTCTCCATAAAGTGCACATCAAAACCTGACTTCACATCTGTGTTTCAAAAGTCGGGGTTTCTTTGTTGCGTCCATCTAGGCGGAGAACATCCTGTTGCTCGACATGGACATGCCAACACGGACCACTAAAGACTACCAAGAGCCTGTCATCGCGCCGACGGTAGCGGCCGCTCTGGAGGACGCTCTCAGGGACGAGGACGAGATCCAAGTCGATGCCTCGGGCTTCTCCAGCCGGTTGGCACCAGTGCAGGTTGACAACGGGAAGAGAATGTTGAAGAAACCAAAGTCAGGGTAAGCAGGTGCCCCCGTGTGAGGCAGGCGCCGTGCTCGCCGAGCCAGGGTGTCCTTGGGGTCCTCTGTGTAACCCGCTGCCGCTCTCTGCACCACAGTCGACCAAAAACGGCCAAGAAGCCGAGCGCTCCGGTGTCTCCTTTCAGCCCCACCAGTCCAGGATCCTCTCTTTACCCAAAAGCACGCGGCCTGGTGCCCAAGTGACCTCTCCAACCGACTGACCTCGGCTCCGCATCGGGACGGAGTCCCTCTTCCGGGAGATCGAGAATCTTTCTAGAACTCTTTTGAACTTGATGTTGCTCAGTGGGTTCGAGCTGTAGTCACAGAACACTGCTATTAAACTCTACCTGCATCTGAATGCTTGTTGTCTTGATATGTACGCATCACTTTGTTCTCAATGTGTAGGGCTGAGTCGGAGGGACTTATCAGTGACGGAAAGAGTTGTTATTCTGGAGCACGGACCAAGTGTCCACCTGTGTTGACATCACATTGTGGGTGGTCTGGACCACATAACTAAATCTTACAACGGACCGTTTAGAACTTGCAGAATGTTTGGAATGTTTTTTTTCCTTTGCTATGCACAGATATGCATTTTGTCTTCCGGCAGATTGCAGCTCATGCCAAAAGCTGGGCTCTGAGGAGGTCAAAGACCTCTGGGTGCCTCTGGTTTGTCACTCAGTGGGTTCCAGAGCACATCAGCGTGTGTTTCTGCTGAAGTGCTGCCACACAAAAACAACTAGCTACGAGAACCACTTTGCCTTCATGGCTCTGAAGGGTTTTTTAGGTGGAGAATCACCAGTGAAAAATTCTCCCAGCTCCCACCTCCTTCACCGGTCCCACTGTGACGACCAGGGAACCCAAACGACTGTGCTCTCCACAGAACATTTCAAACATCAAACCATGCTTTTGTATGTTCTTCTATATACAAAGGTAATTCCACGTGATAACCTTTCTTCTCAGAGAAAACGTCACCATTGTTTTGATATAGCAACAGCCATCTGCCAATAAAACGCCAGTTCGGCCTTCTGTTCTTCGAGCAAACAAATTGTGTTCCAGCGACAATCCAAGGCGAATGTTCTCTCCCCCTCTTCTTCTTCATTTTTTTTTTTGTATTGAGATCGACACTGTGTTTTGGCCGTGGCGCGACGTCAAGTCAGCACGTCGGGAATGTGGCCAAGCTGCTTCTTCAGTCCCAAATAAAATGGAGACATGCCTAAAAGTAGCCTTTTCCTGCGCCTCTTCAAAGTCCCCCTGTTTTATTTCCGTTTCACCTTTGCTTTGGGTTTGTAACGAGGAGCTGTTGGCGTCTGTAGTTGTCAGGTTGAGTTGCTTTGATTTCTTTTGCTCGGTGGCAACGAACGAGCGTCGGCATGCGTTGTCATCGTGAGGTGCTGCGAAAACGCTTGTATCTCAAACAAAAGAGAAACACGTCTGCTGTTGTTTTTGGTTAAAAAAAAAGAAGCCATGTTCTTTACTTTTCTTATTGAGAAGGAGAAAATAAGTCAAAATTGTATAGAAACTTGTAGGTAAAATAAATATTAAAGGTGGTATATGTAGGATTTTTATTAAAAGCTGTATTTAAAAAATATATATATATATAATTTAAATTTTGCCGGGTTCGACAATGGCGATGTGTTTCCATCTTCAAGCCAATCGAGGTCGCCAATAGCGGGTTGCCAGTTACGGCCTCTATCCTGTCACACAGCTCGTGTCGCAGTTGTCAAAATGGCGGCGTCGGCAAATCAACCGGCTGCTTCTGCTCCTGAGGTTTCGTTGTCTGTCTCAGAAGAGCAACAATTAGAGTCGATATAGGTGGAGCCTTCAGTCGATGAACACGCGTAAAAACGGACGTCTCCACTGCAAACTTGGCAACGTGCTGCTTTTCTGCTGTTGCAGCAACATCCTTGACACACTAGAGGTCGCTATTGTGCTTGGAGAACATAGTCAACCTTTAAGTGAGAGCCAGGTGTCTCTGTCAGCGATTGAGATGACTTGAGATTTCTTGTTTTAACACAGTGGAAATGGCAAAACAATGGTTCAATATCAAGGACGTTGACTGTCTCAAAGATACAAGCGTTCAGCAAGTCCGTCTTTGCTGATGGGTCCTGTGACAGTTTTGATACTAAGTTATGATAGCATCAAGCTGCAGCCTCCACAATAGGTTCCATTCAGTTGACAAGAACAACCACACACAAGCCAAAGCATCTTGAATCATGGACTTTTATTGTCAGCAGTCAGTAACACGCTCAAGTCATTCTCACCCAAACGGAACGACGTGTTATGACTAAATACATTCGACGAGGAGGCATTACCAGGGCGGGGGGGGGCTGACTAGTTCGAAGCGGAAGGAAGGGAACAGACTGAAAAAGAGACGGTCAAAACCAACCACAGCAGGAACATGGTCGGAAGAGATGGAGATCCACACAAGCAGTAATACAACAGTTCCATATGTACACGCCACTCTGCGCACACACACACACACACACACACACACACAAACTTCTGCTGGTAGAGACTGTTAGTTGGGAGGGTGTCAAGTTAGGTGTATGGATTTAGGTCAGCTTCATGAGGACATACAGTATTTGGACTCACAGAATGCAATGAACGCCTTGAACTCCACCTGTAATTTTAGTCAGCTTTGCTCCCTTTAATGCTGCAAAAAAAAAAAAAAAAAAAAGAGTCCTTCCCTTGTGGCTATGTTGGCTCACAAAGAACTGCTGGTTTCATGCCCCCGCCCCCTCCCCATTGAAGCACAATTGAGTCCAAAACACCAGCAAATAAATCCAGGCAGCAAGAACCTTCCGGCTGAGCAGCTTTTGCAGAAACGTCACTACGCTAAACAACAACCACCGTCGCACAAGTTGGATCTTGCATCCACTGGTGGAAATGTCTGGTGAAAACCAAGTGCTGAAGGTTTTAGCTTTCACTCATGTTGCTCGAAACAATGTCATGTATGAGCGATTGTAGGATAGGCTAATGCCTAAAGCTGGCACCGCACACACGAAACCAGCCTTGTGGTTGTCTGCTCTTGCATGCTCACTGGCTTGTTGGCAAACAGTCCATTTGAGCATTTGAGCATCCTGATGAGGAAACCTCCAAATCAAAGTTGCATGCGTTACTGCTTGTCCTGCAGGTGCACGAGTTAGCTGGAGCTAAAGCTAAAAAAAAATACAAGTTGTGGTGAGAGGCCTGCTAAAGAGCGGGAGTTTACCATCCTTCTACTACCAAACTCCTACTCCTAAGAGTACTTCAAACAGGGGAGATTACTGTTATGGTAGATGGTTGCCTTACGAGAGCAACGTAATGTTCACATTTTGGATGTGAAGTCCTGGTTTATTGGTTCTTCCTCAACAAAACTAAGTCCTTTAATTCAAGGGAATGAACGTGCGTTTCTGATATTACAAGTATTTCAGTACTTGTTAAAAAAAAAACACAAGCAAAACATTCAAAGCAGTTTTTGACACCAACAAACATCCGACGATGTCAAACGATCGTTCAGCCATTTCAGCATGAACAGGTACAAAAGGATCAAACTGGACTCTGCAGCTGTTGAGCGCCGCTGCCGACGAGCCTCCACTCCTCAGGTCTTTGACGCGATTGGAGCCCAATTAGGGTTAGGGGTGAAATCGGTTCCACACGTGCTCCGAGTCATCCGAGTTTTACTGGCCGATCTGTGAGGAGTCACAAACGCTTCGTGACAGACTGGAGGCTCTCGCAGCATCGTCTCAACCGCTGGCTTGACAGCTACATTGTCACTGGGGGGGGGGGGGGGGGGACGACGACTCTCACATCAGAGTATTCAAACTGTGGAGCGAAAGCTCGTCAGAAGGAATGATGGCAAGATGATAACAACAGCAAACTCCAAACAGCTTCCACATCTTTTACCTCTTTAGTGGTTCATGTGTAAACAGTGTTTGTTGGAGCTTATGACAGTGGACCCAAACAGCCTTTTCTCTCTGTTACAGTCAAGAGAACCAACAGTGGCAAAAGATGGACGGTTTATTCTTTTTTTTTTAATATATATTACACACAGCAAATTTGATAAATCGACAGTAAAGCTATTCCACGATCTGTTTCTTTGTGCCTCGAGAGGAGACACGGCGAGGATGGAAGCCTCTTTGGTGCTTCAAGAAAACTGATGGCAGCAGGAGATGAAAGCAAAAGTGAAGAGCAGGAAAAGGAGGAGGAAGAGGCAGGAAAGAGAGAGAGACAAAGACCTGAGGCGGAGGAGGGCTCACGTCGTCTTTTCTTTGTCCTGCTGGGTGCAGGTCGATGGTGGTGGTGGTGGTGATGGTGGTGGTGGAAGGGTTCTGACCGATACCTGGTCAGAGCTCATTTCTCCCTGTAGTACAGCAAGTACATCTTGAGAGGCTCGGGCAGGGGCAGGGCCAGGATCCTCTCCCTCAGTATGTTCGTGGCTGGCTGGGGCCGCAGCAGCTCGCCAGTCTCTTTCTCCTCCTCCTCCTCCTCCTCCTCCTCTTCCTCCTCCACCGCCGCCTCCTCCCCCTCCTCCTCCTCCTGAAACACCACTCCCCCTCCGCCGACGGCTCCTCTCCCCAATCTTCTCGGTCTCATCTGCCGCCTGCCCTCCCCTGCGGACTCCTCCTCATCCTGGGCCACCCCCTGGTTGTTGTTGGTGTCCAGAGGAGCAGTTGCGTGACCCATCCCGCTGCTGCCGACCACCTGCCTCGTGGCCAGCAAAAGGGCGTTGCAGTGGCGCTGGTGGACCCTCCTGCGCTTGAAGCGGGGGCCGTACTTGTGCAGTCCTGCCACGGCGAGTCCCCGTCCCACGCTGAAGGAGGAGCCATGGCCTCGCGACTGGCTGTCCCTTCCGTCGGTCGTCACACGGAGGGTGTGGCGGATGCAGATGCGGGCGAGCTCCTGCAACGTCCGGACCTCGAAATTGGCTGTAAAAGTTGAGAGACGGGGAAGAAAGAGTGAGGAGGGAGTGGAGAGAGGGGCGAGACGGGAGGAGGAGGAGGAGGTGGAAGGAAACTCACGGAGTGGTGCCGTTTTGGCTTTGCCATTTGTGCTGCGCTTGGGCAGCACGAGAGGTGCAAAGGACACGGAGATGATCTTTTTGGTCTCCCAGGTGTTCCCTCCTGTACGGGTGATTTTGGTCAACTACAAAAAGAAAGACAAGAAGAAGAAGTTGTTAGGAGAACATTGTTTTTCTGTTCAGGATGGTGAGAGGAGGACAGGACCTCTGTCCCCAGGGAGGAGCTCGGAGTAGAGCTGCTCCTCCACGCGGAGAGAGCCAGCTGAGGAGGCTCAGGCTTGTGTTTTAGGAGGCCTCACACGGAGGAAGTGTCCGACCTCCTCTGTCCGCTACTGCATCTTTGTGTCAATTGGTGCACGTCCAAGCCAACCTTAAAGGAATAGTACTCCCAAACAATGATGTACCTTCATTTTCTACTCACCCCCATGCTGAACAACACTCTGAAGCACTTTTCTGACGTCTCAAATGCAGCTTGAGATCTTTCAGGTTTCTTGTTATCTGCCCACGTTCAAATAATAGCGGTCGATAGGGCCAAAAATGTCCATAAAAGTCCACAAAAACGTGTCAATATTCCTCCATACTGCTCGTCTAATGTAATCCAAGTGTCCTGAGTGGGTACCGTCCATCATTGAGTCGCAACGAAATCATTTAGAATGTTTTTAGAGACGTCAGAAAAGTGCTTCAGAGTGTTGTTCAACATGAAGGTACATCATTGTTTGGGTGTGCTATTCCTTTAATGCAGGATCTCCTTTTGCTGTGCATCTTCAGCTGTTTTGGCTCAACTTCCTTTCAATGAGCAACTTTACTTCTCCTAACCCCCCCCCCAATCCTTATCATGTTATTTGCCACACTAGGGCTATTTTCACCTTCTCTCTCAGGGGACATTCCAGTTGCACAGCTCCTCAAAAATCCAGCGGTGCATAATAATAATCTCACTGCCCCTGCTCATACCTGTTACACCTCCAATTTAGACGGAGTGCTGCCAGATGGAACAGTGTCAATCTCTCACTGTCGTTTGGCGCCGACGCCTTGCAAAAGTTTTTTTTGAAATGCATATGGTGGATCCTTGCACAGATGGATACCTCGCACTGGCAACTTCATTGCACCTGTCAGTGTATATCCCTCCCGCCTGTGCACATGCACACGCACACCGAGTCCCTTCGCACACACGGGGGAGCAGCGGAGGCGGCCAGGCTGGAGTTAATGAGAATGTAAAGTATGAAACCGCGTCCTTCTCAGTAGCTCGGTGTGTGCGGGGCGGGTTAATTGTGTGGGCAGGATGACTAGCTGCTCGGCTGTTTGTGTTAATTCAATGCAGGAATACGGGCTATGTATGGGAGCAGCTAATAATAGAGCCACGGACAGATTGGCAAATCCTCCGCCCAGGCAGAATGAAAGTGGTTTTAACTGGGCGAGCGGAGAGGCGGCGGGAGGAGGACAATGTTGGAGGGAGGAGAAAAGGGGGAGAGAAAACGCTGAACTATTTCCCACTTCGCTATTTGTGATTGTGAAAAAAATGGTGTTGTTCAGTTCGTGGTGGTGTTGTGACAACACACACACAAGCGCGCGCGCACACACACACAGACACACACACAGACACACACACACACACACACACACACACACACACACACACACACACACACACA
>JAUESF010000050.1:18978416-18994189 GCA_032274765.1 Malacoctenus tetranemus
TGTGTGTGTGTGTGTGTGTGTGTGTGTGTGTGTGTGTGTGTGTGTGTGTGTGTGTGTGTGTGTGTGTTATTGTGTGCGGAGCAGAGGAGAAGCGGGGCGGTGGCGACACGGCATGGTTCAGGCCTGGAATGTGCAATGTGGGGTGGGCTTCACAATAGAGCTTGGGCTCCCTGAGGGTGGTCAATGGGGACTGGTGTCACCCCTGTGCACCCTCCCTGCTGGGTGATGACCACCACACAAATGCTACAGCTGTCAGGTCCTCTTAACCACCTCTGTAAACACACATGCACGCACGCACGCACGCACGCACACACGCACACACACACTACAGGAGCACATGCATGCATGTGTGTTCAGTTTGTGACGGAATCAGATATGTACAGATATGTTGTCGGGATGCAGCCTGACTGAGTGTATCGCTGTGTGTACTGTTTACAAGTCCTCTGTTTGTTGCAGCGATTGAAGCGCAGCCCAGAGGTGGCAGGGCAGACAGTGCTCAGAGCAGCAGTGAACCGGGCACAGTGAAGCTTGGAGGCAGACGGAGAAAGGAAAGGAGGAATAGTAGCAGCTGGCTCGCTCTCACTACATATCGGTCCTTAGCGATTTAAGCATTTTTGCCTCATTCTTTATGCCATTCAACAAGAAAACTCAAACCATTGGTATAATGCCCAGCTCTATGTTGTGAGAATCGCAATAATGCAGCTGTTTTTGGATCAAAGTAGTCACTATTAGCCAGGAGTGATGCGAGCAAGAATTCAGAGTCTGATTCCACACGTCTGTTTGAGTTCCAGGTGGCACAGTGGTGGTGTTGGTCTTCGCCTTCTCCACACAAGGTGTCATCTCAGCTATTTGTTGACTTGCGATGCCGGCAGTGGTACACCTGATGTACCTGAAGATTTTGATATGATTGTCCTGTTTCATAGGACGTTGAAGAGTCGTGCGTTTCCAATCATACACCTGGCATTAAATTCTGCACAGGCGTACGTCCAAGTTTTCTTTGTTCGATCTTGTTTCAAAACAGTTTGTTAAATGATGCGAACATTCAGACTATTTTTTTGTCGTCAAGAGTGCAGAAAAATGTTTTTTTTTCCCTTTAATTTTGCTTCTCTGACAATAAAAAGCCCACGTGGGATCAATAGGTTTGTGGGCAATTAGCGTGTTTTCATATTTGCACGACACTTGGACAAAAGCAACCATAAAGATTTGGAAGTGGAAGGATTTTCTCGATTTCAAGTCGGTTGCTTTGGCAAATCCTTCGCTATTTCTGAGGCGTTTTGTGAGAGTATGTGTGGCTCTATAGGAGTGTCGGGTGTTCAAGAAGCATTGAAGGTTAACGCAGGTTTGCACTCACTTCATGTTATTATCATAGTTTGAATACATGTTTGGGTAAAGTGATTATTTATAGGTTCACAATGATGTTGAGCATTTGTGTTTTCCACAGGCAGATTCTGGCACTCTCGCAGTCTTCCACATCTCTCACACAGAAAACAATACAGTCTGACTCTGTGTGTGTGTGTGTGTGTGTGTGTGTGTGTGTGTGTGTGTGTGTGTGTGTGCGTGTGCGTGTCTGTGTCCGTGTGTCCCAACACTCACACCCATGTGCTCACCATACCTACACGAGCCCCGGGTTCACGTGAGTAACACTTTAAACGCGTCTGACATTGCGCTCAGCGCTGTGTCCACTCAACCTTGGACTGAGCTGGAGTGTTAGCAGACTGAGTGGGAGGGGTCACAAAGTTCATTGATAATAAATTATGACATGCGGACATTACGGAAAGAAATGGAGAGCAAGAGAAAGAGTGGGTGAGTTTACGTGCTTTCCCCCCCTGCTGTTTGACTTGAAGGCTTGTGTCTGTTTTTTTTGCCGTCATTGTCAACAACTCAATGAACTCAGGGTGATAGGTCGCTGGGCTTGTGGAGTAAACACTTTTCAACCCTCCCTCCCCCCCCTCCCTTCCACTCATGGAGCACCCATTGCAACCCTCTCTCAACCTCACACTCTTGTGTGTGTTGCTTCTTCTGTTTTTTTCCCCAAAAGCCTGCAGCAGAACTTGTACAGTTCCAAAACAAGTTCACACGCGTGCACGCTCACACCCACCGAACCTCATTGTTTGTGCTCCACTCTGCCATCTGCAGATGCAACAGAGCCGAGACAAGCTCGTGTCATTGCTATGTGCGTCACATGTAGCCCCACACATGCCCGGGCGGGGGGGGGGGGGGGGGGGGGGTTGTACTGTGGACCATGATTGTCAGTCTGCATTCACAAAACAGTTTGTTTTTGCACTAATCCTCTTAAGGCTGTCCCATGTCCTTCATTCTTGCCTTCTTGCTCCCTCTAGTGGACTGAGTTTTTTGTGCTTATCAGTTCTTGGGTGAATCATCTCAGTTGCACATTGTTTTTTTCATTGTTCCAAAACTTTTTACCACGTTTATCAGCTTTTTCCCACCTTGACTCAGAAAGCTTTTCCTTTAAAAACCCCTCTAAACTGGAGATTCTATAGGGAAAACATCCTTTGTTTTCAAAACTTGGCACAAACAACAGCTGCTGCACGTTCAGCTATTAACCACAACTGTCAATCCTGCTCGCGGCCTAAAACCTGCTGAGACTTTGCTCTTCTCCTTCTCCACCTGTCACCAAGGTAGCACCTTGATTTGACAGCTTGTCAGCCTTCAGCAGCTCAGGTCACGACACCTGATCAATTCACAAGAAATGTAAAGCACAGCTTTACAGAACTAGCTGCATTTAAAGACACACAACGTAACTTTTAGACCTTAAAAATATTCTTTTCTGACTCATTTTGATGGCACACCAACATCCATTAAGCACATTTTTCCCTCAGCCACTGCACTATGCATGCTTGTTTCCTGGTCTAAGAAGTAAGAGAAGAGAATAGGAATTAAAGGTTATTCAAACAGTTTGCTGTGACCTTACATTTGATTGTGAGTATTCTAATTGCCCCTGCTTGCAGCCAATGGTGATTTAGTTAAATTTCTATATCTAAGGTTTGGCTACATGAAAGCCATTTCTCCCGAAATAGTTTTATTTCCCGAGCACTTTGCTTGGCGGATATTTTCTCCACTGATATATACTCTATTAGGAGGTTAAGCCGGATGTTTAGAATAGTTAACTAGCATTGTTTTTTTTGGACTATGGCTAATGCTGCAAGGGTAGAGTTTAAAGATGCGTTTGGAACATTGGTCTTTGATAAGTCGCTCTTTAACAGTTCTTAAGAACAGTGGCTCGAGCTTTGTCCAGAAGTGTTTTAAGCATTCATCAGGGCCCGGGGTTTTCCCCAGTTGCATATTATTTAAGGCCTCCTGTAATTCAACTGATGTCAAGAGACTTTCCAGCACGGCTTTGTGCTCCTCAGGCAGTTGAGGTAGTTTTAGATTGTCAAGGAATGTCTGGATGTCCTCTTGGGATGGTGTCAGTGTAGTTGCGTAGTTTTTGGTAATAATTAGAGAAAATGTTTGTGATTTCTTGTGGCGATTGTGTATGTTTGCTGTTTTTATCTTTTTTTGATGTTATCAGGTTTTTTTCTTTATTATGCTCAAGCTGGGCAGCGAGAAATTTACTGGAGGTATTATTGTGCTGAATGTTTTGATATCTTAGCTGCTGTAATATGAATATAGCTCTCTTTGATACGATGTCATCCAGTTTGATTTTAGCATTTTGTAATTCAGACCCTATTTTATCACGAGGCTCAAGTGTATATTCTTCCGTTAGGCGTTTGATTGCTTTTCCAAATCCTGTTTGACTTCTTGTTTGTGCTTTTTCTTGTAGGAAGAATAAGATATAATTTTGCCTCTTAATACGGCCTTGCTGTTTTCCCATAGCAGGGATGGGGATACATTCTGGAGGTCGTTGGAGTCTATCAAGTTTGCCCATTCTCTTTTAATTATCTGATCAAACTCTCTGGGTCTTTGAGTGGTGATACATTGAAATGCCATGTTTGAGCTGATTTCAGTTGCGGCTTAATGTGTAAAGAGAGGGAAATTGGTGCATGATCACTAATAATAATTGGGTGTATGCTTGCATTGCATTTCTGTAAAATAGAGTTATTTGTTTATATGAATATATATATGTGTGTGTGTGTGTGTGTGTGTGTGTGTGTGTATAGGACATTGGCCAATACCTCGGATATCAGTTTTTTGAAAGTCCCCAATATCGGTATCGGCCTCGAAAATCCCATATCAGTCAGGCTTTAGTGTATGCACCTGGTTTTGTCTCGATGTGTCTCTGTGGTGGACAGGCGACTTGTCCAGAATGTCCCCCATCTTTGCATGAAACATTAATTTGTTTTCTTGCAGACTGGTAGAAGTGGACGTGCACTCCTGTAATAACCCGCCTTGATGTGAGCTCTATTTATTCCCCCCCCCCAGAGCAGTAAAGATGCAGAGCAGCACATCCCACTCACAGCCGACCGTAGCTGTTGGGACTGGGTGAGGAGGAGCAGCGAGAGACGAAGTTCATCTGAGGTCGCGCGTGACAGAAGAAGCACTGTGTGGAGAGGAGGAGCCTTTCAGGTAACGGCACTTCCTCACGAAACAGTTCATTGTCATTGCCAACATGACAGAATGCCAGCTGCCATGACAGAATGTGTGTCCTGTCCCAACACAGATTCAGTCTCACCTTGACGCCACAGCCGGATCGGCCGCAGCCCCTCTGAGCCACCGCCACCTCCCTCCGTGGCGGAGCCACCCCCCCGTCCCCCCGCGCGTTCACAAGCTTCCCACGCCGAGGGGACCCACACGTGCCTTTTTCATGGCAGTGGCACTCTAGGGCTGCCATGGCAGCTGCTGCCGCCAATGCCTCACACCGTATTACCACACTGACACCGGAGGAAGAGGGACGACGGACTGACGCCAGGCTGTTCGGCTGTGCCGCCCCGCTGCCGCAGACAGAGAGAGAGCAAGAGAGGGGGAGAGAGCGAGAGAGGGAGAGAGACGAGGAAGGGGAGGAGGTAGGGAGAGCGAGCGGTAGTGAGTGTTTGGTCTGCGGGGCCCTGTTCGCCACGCGGGAGAAGCTCCAGCTTCACGCCTTGAGTCACACGGGGGAAAAACCCTTCCACTGCTCGCAGCCACACTGTCCCAAGGCCTTCAGCTCCAAATACAAACTTTTCAGGTACACATCGCCCACAGTAAAGCTGCACATTTTCATCGTCTGCCTTTCACAGTGCCTTTCGACCGGTCATAAAACCGGATCGACCTGTGTCTCACTCTCTTTGATTTTGATGACATGTCTTTTGATTTCGTACCAAAGGAAGTATTCAGTTACCAAATGACTCTATTGAATGTTCACTGTGGCGCTGACTTGAGCAGGAGAAACTTGAGTAATAAGTCGTCGAAACCTTACCTGGCACAGCGCTGCACTTGCATCCTGCCCGTGGTGTCGTCGTAGCAACGAGAACCGTAACTTGTGTCAAATGCCACACACACACCGCAACGATTGAGAACCGAAGCGATAATCTCCTTGTGGCCAGCGACACGTGATCCCAACGCTCGGTCGACGTCACCCTCTGGCTAATCAGCCGCTCGTAGGCTGTCGGAATCCCCTTTTTCAGCCCAAGCAAATCCTGCAGATACTGAGTGGAGACGGTGTTCCATCGCCGGGTCGAGTAGAGCTGAGTGGGCACCGATAGAGTGTGCTGTGAAAGGTTTTCTATGGCTCACTGGGACCCCCACGAGTATCAGCTTTGAACCCTTTCCGAGTTCAATCAGTGGCACTTTTACATCATATCAAGGCTTTAGTAAATCATAACGACAGCTGATCGACTCGCTTGATCGTCACTGTTAACGTTCAGCGTTCTCAGACGACCAGCAGTACGTTTTCCTCTCTCCATCTGCGCAGGACCTCCTTCAAGAAAGGCGAAGTGAAAGAAGCGACTTTGTGTCCTGGGAACCAGCGACCCCAGCTGCTCTTGACACATTTTTTTCGTCACGTAAACACGGGATGCCACATATCGTATTTTCTTTACACCCCCACGTATCCAAACATTTGTAATGAAACTGCGGAGATTAAAACTGAAACGCATGATCAGGAAGCGTCTAAATCATTCTGTTCTGCCTTCACAAGTCGAGTGCGTGTGACAGAAAATCTAGAGGATTTTATGCACAACATCAGATACTTCAGACACTTGAAAATGCGTTAAGCTTCTTTATATTGTCATTTACGCTCTTGGTGTTATTGATCAAGGAGGGCAATGATCCACAGAGACTGTGACGGAGCCAACAAGGCTCATACATAGTGGAAATTCAGACTTATTAAAAACACGAGTTGTCAGGAACCGTACGTGTTTAAACACGGTGGATTGTGACATCAGCTGTGTTCAGGGTGTAAATTGCAGCATCGTTAATACTTCAGACTGACTTCTTTACATCTGGGAGCGCGACGGCTGTGCCTGCTGACCACGGGATTGTGTCGCTCATGACGTTCCGGACCGAAAGACTAAAGGGTGTCGAGGTCAACAAAGGCTGCCACCAAGTTTTAGCTCCTTTTTTGTTGATTTGCTTCATATAACGCCCAGAGCCGCTGCTTCAAGCACTGACCAGAGTCTATAGTTTCCTCCATCCTGCATTCGGTCTACTTTAAGTACTGTACAGTGTGAAAGCACCTTTGATTTCCTTAAGAATAAGATCAAGCGAGAGTTTTAACATGTGTAAGTAGTTGTAAATAAACAGTGACTGTTCTCTTGGTTTCCGCAGACATATGGCCACACACTCTCCGCAGAAGACCCACCAGTGCTCATTCTGTGAGAAGATGTTCCACCGCAAAGACCACCTGAAAAACCACCTGCAGACCCATGACCCCAACAAGGAGGCCTTCAAGTGCGAGGAGTGTGGCAAGCACTACAACACCAAGCTGGGATACAAGCGCCATGTGGCCATGCACTCGGCCACCGCGGGGGACCTGACCTGCAAGGTGTGCCTGCAGAGCTACGAGAGCACACCTGTCCTTTTGGAGCACCTCAAAAGCCACTCAGGCAAATCCTCCAGTGGCACCAAGGAGAAGAAGCACCCATGTGACCACTGCGACCGCCGCTTCTACACTCGGAAGGACGTGCGGCGGCATATGGTTGTCCACACCGGCAGGAAGGACTTCCTGTGCCAGTACTGTGCCCAGCGCTTTGGCCGGAAGGACCATTTGACGCGTCACGTGAAAAAGAGCCACTCGCAGGAGCTTCTGAAGATCAAGACGGAGCCGCCGGACATGCTCGGCCTCCTGGCCACAGGCTCGCCGCCGTGCTCTGTCAAGGAGGAGCTCAGCCCCATCATGTGTGGCATGGGGCCCAACAAGGATTCGGTGATGGGCAAACCTTTCCCCAGCGGGGCCCCGTTCCCAATGGGCATGTACAACCCCCACCATCTCCAGGCCATGTCCAATTCTGGGGTGGGCCACCCTCACCCTTCCCTGATGCCCGGCTCCTTGTCCGCAGCCATGGGCATGGGGTGCCACATGGAGTCCCCCGCGAGCCTCCACCCACACTCCCACCACCACCACCACCACCACCACCATCATCACCATCATTCCCCACCGCTGCCCCACCAACCCCAGCCCCCGGCGCCCCAGCAGCAGCACCAGTCCCAGCCACTTCCCAAGTATCAGCTGGGATCTACCTCATACCTGCTGGACAAGCCGCTGAAAGTGGAGATGGAGAGCTTCCTCATGGACCTGCAGAGTGGTCTGCCGGGCCCGGTCCCCTCTGTGGAGCCCCATGCTGCTGCCTCACCGCCCACGGACGGACTGGAGCCCACCTCGGGCCTGGCGGATGAACTCTGCGGGGACCCCCTCCTGTCCAAGAGCCCTGTGGTCATCGCAGAGTCTCTGTGTGCTGCTAACATGGACTTCTCACACCTGCTGGGATTTTTGCCTCTCAACTTGCCCCCATACAGCGCCCCCATGAGCACGGGAGGGCTGGTAATGGGCTACACCTCATCCGTGACCTCCTCCACCTCCACCTCCTCCTCCTCCTCCTCATCTTCCTCATCTCTCCACGCCACCGAGCCCCACGCCACCGCCGTGGCCTCGGCACCTCTTACCTCTTTGCAACCGCAACCTCAGGAGCTGCAGGGCTCCAGCGGGGGCCTCAACCTCGGGCCTCTGCACCCGCTCCCACCGGTGTTCAGCTCCAGCCTTAATACCACCACACTGCCTCGCTTCCACCAAGCCTTCCAGTGAGGCCACCTCGCTGCCTGTCTGGCGCGCGGCCGCCACTGCAACCCTGCCTGACCCCCGGCTCGGACGCTCGGGGTCCTTCCAAGAGGCCGTCTTTAAAAAAAAAGTTAGAGGATCGGCATTAGACAATAAAAACAAAACTCATCGAAGCCTTAAATGATAGAGCGCACAAAAGCCTTTGCTCAAGCTATGAAAGGAAGGCAAAATCACTTTAAGCAAAAAACAAAAAAAAACGGTGAGAAACGTGAATAAGGCTTTTATTTGGGCTTTTTGTTATCCTATAGCTAAATTTGTATATTAACCCATGTTTTTTTTTTTTCAAATTTACATTTATATCCCATTTTATCCCTTTCCAATACCCTATTTAGTAGAATAGAGGGCAGCATCAGTAGGCCAAAAGGCACGGTACTGCATACTTCTTAAAGTGGTAATATAAAAAAAAAGGAAAAAAAAAATCAAGGTAACTTTTACTGAAGATTATCTGTCTTGTGTGACCCAGAAAAAAAACATGAAAATATATAGTTTGAAGTGGATATTTTGTTCTTAAGAACCAGGTAGTAGAATGTGTCTCATGTTGAGTTTCGAATCACCCCGCGCTTAGCAACAAAAAAAAGAACGTTGTGACCGATACGAGAACGGAAGCAAGATTAGCAAAAGGAACCAAGAGAAGCCCCGAGCAGTGGGGGAGGGGGTGGGGGGGGCTCGCAGTTCTCCCTCGCCAAGAGGCCGGCCAAGCCGAGCCCTCGGCGTCGTGGAAAAAAAAAAGAAAGTGCTTCCTCGTAGTTGTTGCGAGGAGCGAGGTCGCCGCACTCCGAGAGACGGGTCGGCTCACTTTGAACAACAGAAGCAGCCCCCCCATCCCCACCCCCCACCCCACTCACCCATCCACAAAAAAAAAAAAAGATCTGTGCTAATTGTCTGACATGAGAAGCACTTTTTTTTCTCCTTTTTTTTCCCCCTGCAGAAGGCACTTGACTGTTTTTTTTTTCCTCCTCCTCCCTCCTCACTCACCAATTCTGGAGGTCTCCCCCCTGCCTGAGACTACCTCGCAAACCCCCCCCCCACTCCCCCACTCCCCCCAGTAGGAATGAGACTCTCCTCACTCCCCCCCACCCACGTCTTCGCCAAAACGTATCTCCTCATTGAAATGAAATACAAACAAAACAAACGCATCTTGCCGACACGTTCTTTTGGTCTCTTATAAAAAGAAGAAGAAAAACAAAAGATGCGTCGTCATGGTAATGATGAACCCTGGTATATGTGAAAGGAAAAAAAAAGGAACAAGAGTCAACGGTGGGATCGACGAGGGAGAAAAAGAAAAAGTGTTATGGAATGTTATTGCAGTGTACGAAATATCTAAAAAAATAATATTATAATGCTTTTATCTCAGTAAGATGTATTTTAATTAGACGTATTAAAACTAGGTGATGTTATTTGATGTCTGGCAGGTTTACATTTGTGTGTATCTTGCTTTTTTTTTTTTTTTTTGTTTCGTGATCAAACAAAAATGGATGAAGTATTAGCTTTTTTTATTTTTATTTTTTTTGTCCTTTTTAAGCTTTCTCTATCGTATTCAATCCAATCTTCATGTGTACTGGAGTTTAGTCATAGTGGAAGCAGAGCTGTGGATGGGGGGAAAAAAAAAAAAAGACTCATAGGAGGCTGTTATGGTGGCGTAGTAAAAACTGAATAGGACTTGAACCAGGTGACATGCTGGAGGACATGCTGAGTTAGACGGATGCCGTTTGTTTTCTTTTTTTCTCTTGGATCCCCTGCGCTGGGAGTCGAATCCCCGGTCCCCCCCCCCCCCCTGCACCTCCCCCTGACTTGGTGGTCTTGCGTCTTTTCGGTGCGATGCTCAGCCCACAGTTGATCTCGGCCTTCATACCTTCAGCGCGTTCTGCGTCTCCGAAAAACGCCTCACGGGCTCTATCCAGCCTGCAGATTTTGTCATTTTTTGTGGTATTTGACAATGCAACAGTTTGCTCTTTGCATCTCCCAGGACTTCTGCATGAATTGTTCGCAAAATGTGATTATTGAAGTCACAAATATACACAAACAAAACTATACTTAACCTAAAACCATAGAAACATATTGAAATCTTTCATGTCATCAGTTTTTGGGGGGATTTTACTCATAATGATCCCCTCCACCATTTGCAGAGGACACTGAGCTGTGTTTGTATGGACACAGTGGTAATCTGGTTGAACACCAAAGACTAAATATCCCCTTCTGAGAACCACAGATTGAAGCTCAACGAGACTAATCAGTTGAGAGAATGAATCCATAAACCAGGTGAAGATGGAATAATTGCCATAACTGGCAAAACACCACAGTGCAAGGCATTGTGGGATTGATCTGCTGACTGAATCCAGTCATATTGTTGATAGAAACCTGCAGCTGAATCTGACCTCTTCACTCAGCATTCATGTTATTGGGACAGGGAGATTTCGGCAGATTGACAAGAGAGCGACCACCATTCTTTGTTGTGCTTGTTTGTGAGGAGAACCAGTGACCCGAGGGTTGCCAGTTCCAGTCCCTGGACTAGGAAGAGGTTCATTTGGGGGGGAGTGAGACCCACAGCTCGTCCCCCCCACCCACCCCCCACCCCACCCCGGTCACCACCACCACCACCACCACCACTGGGGGCACTTGAGAGAACTGCTCCCAGAACCCCTAATTGCTGTTCCTTGAATGCTGCACTACAGCAGCCCCACTGTTCCCAGCATGGGGAGTTAAGGTTCACTATAAATAGGAGGGAATTTCAACAAGGGGGATCAATAAAGGTCAACTGAACGTATTCAATCTCAATGATCAACTCATGCAGAAGACTGGGACACCTCAAAGGGTTCACTCGCATCTACTCGTTTTTACTTGGAGCGAGTCCACTCTTTTTTTTTAAGGTGGGGTAAAAGCCAGATGCGATGGACAATTTGTGACAGCAATAATAAAAACAGAAAAACATAAAAACCCCCACCAAAAGTGAAGGGCCAAGTCAAAGCAAGTAGATCTCAACTTGTGCTATGGAAAAGCGCTTGCAGTCTTGCAATCGTCAACAAACTGGTGTGGCTGCCAGCATCAAGCTGATTTGACACAGTCCACTTGAGTTTTTCCTGATTTGGGAAAAAAACAAGAAGTTGCATGAAAGTATATTTTTGAGACTGACAAAAAACTGGATCTTCCTGGAATTAATTGGATGCTTTCACGTCACCACTGAAGTGATTTGTGCCGACCGTTACGTTGATGCGACTGTTCTGACAGGGTCATTGAATGAGGCGTTTTCCACACTTCCGAAAAAGTTCACAGGTCCGACGCAAAACTTTACTCCGGTTTGCTGAAGTTGATTCCCACGTGCCTTCGAAAACAACGTGTCGTTTCAGGTCAAGTTTAAGCTAAAACTAGGATTTTCTGAATGAGATTCCTTCCTGTGTTAGTATCCATCCAACATGGATCTTTTGGCTCCTTTTGTGCCAGTAAGGCTGCTGCAAGCCGTCACAACTCGTCGTTTTACGAAAGTCTGCAACTTAAGTTGCAGTCACACCAGAGCTGTTTGGTCCTCTGTCTCAAACAGCTCGTGTCTTTAATTCGCTGCGAACTGACAACACAGGAAAGTGATTGCACGCCGCTGTTACGGGGCAGACTGGTGTTTTATCAGGCTCAGCGAATCATTAAGCAGGGGTGCTCTTCTTCCGTGCGCCTTGTTGTCCCGCTTTTACACCGCCCCCAAACAAGTGCCGGTTGTAACTACAACATCCAGGCATCTTAGCGTAGCCCCTGCCCCAAACCCAAACCGAGAACCCCAGGACTATACTACTGTGAACGCATCCTGAGGCTCAGGGCATGACCGAAAGACAAAGCCACGAGAGTGGAAGGGGAGGGCGGGGCGGGGTTGACCCCGCGGGGGGGGGGGGGGGGGGGGGGGGGGGGGGGGGGGGGGGGGGGGGGAGGAACCCGCAACCCCACCCCCCCACCCCCACTGTTCATCTTTGCTCATTTCTTCTGTGTGTTCATTCTGACCCCAACCTGCTAGCGTTCCACAGGAGATAAAAAATAGACGTTTAGTTGAACAGAACCAAAAAAGAAAAAAAAAGATTCAAAAAAGAGAGAAAAAGCTGAAAAATATAGCACATAGTAATGGGAAGTAAATACAACGTTGCTGCTTTTAGCTGCAGTTGCAAATGGATGACAACTGTAGACCACTAGAACATTTCAGATGACTTTTTTTGTTTTTGTTTTTTTGCAAGATGGACAGTAAGCTGAAAACATGCACAAAAACTGAACAGATACAAGTGTTTATCACAAACCCCCCCACCCACCCACACCTCCTCTGTACTCCTCCTCCTTCAAGCTGCCTTAGTCAATGTGAGAAAACGAAAAGGGTCTTTACAGTGATACAGTAATACAGTGGGGGGGGTTGATGCACGACCGGCTGCACGACTCTGGGTGGTGTTCCTCTGGAGTCATATGTGTGTTTTATTTTGTTGTCATATGATATTTTATTTTTTTCTGTTTGTACAAAACAGGACCTCGAACAAAAAACAAAAAAAACAAAAAAAAACAACACAACACATCACCTCATTTTTTTTTGTTTGTTTATTTTTTTTTCTTACCAAAACCTCGGGAGAAGAAACTACGTTTTTGCACAATTGCTTGTTACAAAGTGCTGCGAGTGTTATTCTTCTTTTTTTTTTGTTTATCATGATTATGATCATACTGTAGAATTATGAAACATGATGATGAAACTGCTCGAGACAGGCGACCAATTCCCCCCCTCCAGCCCCCCGCCCCTCCACGTCGATCCTGAAGATTCCGCGAACACGATGGAAGAGCCCACTAACACAGTCTGACTGTTTAACCCTCACTGCTAGAAAACCAAGTTTTGTACTAATCTGAAGCTTATTAACCCTGCCCCCCCTCCCACCACCTTAGAAAGTCACTATTTTGATGGTGACTCATTAAAAATTTTTTTTTAAAAAGATCAAACTTTAGTTTGATCCTAAATAAAATTGCAGTCAGCACCTTTTGGAAGAATTTACTACTAATAAAGAAAAAATCTTGAATTATGACGCATTTCACTGGAAAACAACTAAAGAAATAAAAGACATTGATTTTCCTTGCACAGTATGCAAGACTGAGGAAAGTGAGGTTGCTGTGGTGTCCAGTCTGTCCTCTCCCGGAGCTTTTAGTTTTCGCTCCGCCATTATGGCTCCAATAACCCCCCCCCTTCCCCCCACACACACACATCAACTATTGCTCAGTCCACCTGTTTTCTACCATGACCAAGGACAGTCGGGATACTTGAGCGGCGACCGTCAAAAGTAAAAAATCAGCCTGCATTTTGCAAGACAGACAGACAGACTAGATCCTAGTGTTTTACGAGACTGGACACGCAGCAGCAGCAGGGCCGGATCAGCTTGCCGACTGTGACCCACGTCGAGCGCAGGGGCTGCAAAAATACAAACAAACAAAAAAGAGAGAATACATCGGAACCGGATCCCATCTTCCAAATGAATGCGTCTATCTTTATTTTAAAACTTAAAAAGAGTAGTTTTGAGACAAAAAAAAAAGAAATTGGCTTGTGCCAAAATTTTGTAGCAAAACAAATTAAGTGTTTCTATTTTTGTAACAAATATTCCCTTAGTTCTTAAAGAGTCTAGGAAAAGAAGAAAAAAAAAAAGATAGGAAAAAAAAGGTCTAGGAAAAAAAAGCTTTTGGCATGCAATAAGTTTGTCCTCCCCGGGTTTCCGTGAGCTAATCTGAATTCTAGCACTTTCAACCTTTTTTAAAAAAATTTTTTTTTTTCCTTTAAAAAAAAAATATTTTTCAGCTTGTATGTTGACATGTTTTTAATTTTTGTATTGATCCTGTAAAATGTATGTGCCATTAGTTTGATGTGTAAGCCTTGTGTGTATTTTCTCTTCTCCGAAAGAATAACAGTATTTTTGATATATCTTTAAAAACTAATATCATTCTACGTAAGAGCCCCCCCCCCCCTTCAAAGTTTTTTTTCTCTTTCCTCTCCCTTTGAAACGACTCTGCCTTCTCTCTGACAAATCAAATCGAAACTTCCTGGTCAAGCGCTTGAAAGGGAATTGGCGACGACATGACTTTTTTTTTTTTTAGCAGAGGCAAGGAACGAAAGCACAAGCACGTCGAGGTTACGTCGACACCGGAAGCCTGCTGCTAAAAAAAAATAAACAAAAAAACAAAAAAAAACACTAACACCTTTTAAAAGCCCCTAAAAAGTAATCTAGCAGTAAAAAAAAATTATGTCTGTTTCCCAGATACGAGCTCGGTGGCTAGAAGGGATGACCAATCGAATGGCTTCCGCGGTGAAATTCTTCCCTGCTATTGGAAGTGACTGAAGCGTGTCTGCAGGTTTTTGCTAGAAAATCTGGAACACCACTCCCAGTTCAGCTCAGGCGGGGGGTGGGGTGGGGGGCTAGCACAGCCAGATTTAATTTCAGGGCCGAAACCGGTGACAGCAAATCTGCTTAAACTGACGACGACGACGAGTTGTAGCTCTCGAGCTTGTTTCGCTGGTTGCGAGGCTGTTCGGCTCCATCTCATCGTCTGCTCGATGGTGTGGCCGCTGTGTGGTTTCGGGTCCTGCAGCTGCATTTCAATTTGTCGTGAGGCAACAAGCCGTCATGAGGTGACGTTCCGGGCGCAGGTCTCTGATCAGATCCCAACAAGTGAACAGCAAGTTCTAAACAATAAAGATGATTCAGATTTCATTCAGATCTTAGGGTAAATTTCAGATTTGCCTGGGATGACTGCAGTAAAAGTACACAGGGTTTGTATTATTTTTTCATTTACTTAGATTTTGAAGTTGCAATATCTTGATTCATAGTCATCAGTTCTTCACATTGCTCATTTTTTTGAAGGACTGATTTTCTGATTGGTTCCCCAAGTTCTGATGTATTTTCTCCTGGACAGGAGACAAAATATGACAGACGGACGCTTTTACCATGACGCCATCTTTTATCCTTCGACGACAGATTTCCTCCAACGTCATTCATGTTTCTGTAATTGTTCATTTGAAATAAACAAGAAACCACCATAAGGTTTTTTTTTTTTTTATCCCTTCAGCACCTGAGCATTGTCGTATTCTGACATTTAAAGTTAGATATAGTCTTTCAAAGTTGTTTTGTTTTTTTTACACCAAGCGTATTTTCCATGACCCGGTAAGTTGGATGACTTCTCGACGAGCCTACCTCTGCATTCTGACTTGCGTTGCCCAGGTCACTGCTGATCGTGAGATTACAAAAAAGACCCCCCCCCCCCAACCCTTTTGACTCTCCCAACAGTCATGCCGCACCGCCCCCCCACACCCCTCCCACCCCAACCTCGGCCGCGGCTCCGTTACCTCGACCCTGCGCCTGCTTTGGATGCACTTATCCTCATCTCCCCTGTCTCGAACCAGTAGGCGCAGAGTCCGCGCACGTGCTCATCTTAAGGGACTTTTGTCTGTCAGCAGAAACCAGAAGATAAACAAGAGCCAATCGGTTTTGAAGAAACTCTCTCTCTCTCTCTCTCTCTCTCTCTCTCTCTCTCTCTCTCTCTCTCTCTCTCTCTCTCTCACACACACACACAC
>JAUESF010000050.1:19005391-19015597 GCA_032274765.1 Malacoctenus tetranemus
CACACACACACACACACACACACACACACACACACACACACACACACACACACACACACACACACACACAGAGTTTGAAGATGGGGAGGGCTGTACAAACAATTAATCATGATGTTTGTGCTTCCACCTCCGACACTTAAAAGCTTATGTATGGACTGCAATGATGTCATTCGGCCTAAACAAATGTATGGATCATTTTCAGTGTTGGAGGCTTGAGCATTGATGGAACCTTCTAGAGTCTTTTCCTTAATTCAAAGTAATTGTCTCCAACTACAACCTGTCACCAAACACAATTCCTGTCTCATAATCAAATGTTGGTGAAAAAATGGTTTGTTATTCAAAAGGAAATTTCTTGAGTTTAAATTCTGAGATGGACTTTTGATTTTAAACCAACAAAAATATTGTGAAATGTGATGTAAAGTAGTTTCTTGGCCTTCATCATCTGATTCCAACCGAATTCACACTCTCTGGCCAATCAGAGGCCTCTAGTTTGTCGATGTCACATTCTCAGCCTGACTCAGACCGATGGAAACTTTGACCGAGTAGGAACTTTATAGTATCTGTAGCAGGTGCTCTCACCTAATGTACACATACCAAAAGCAAGCAGGCACTGAGGGAACAGGGGTATTTTGTTTCCATGGGCAAGTATCAGAAAATGTATGTTCCGTACTGATTAAACTTGATCGCATTTGTACCCTCAGCAACAATATTTTAAGCAATTATCCCAGCAAAGAGGAAAAGCACGCAGCTTCATTTAGAAATTGCTGTTTGTAAGGCTCTGTGTAATTCCTCAACACATCACAAACATTTTCTGTGGGGGGGGGGGTTTCTGGATCCACTGCACCGAAGGACTTTTTTTTTTTTTTTTTTTTTTAATCACTAACACTTTCACCTGCAATTACATAAAACTCCCACTTATAAAGCATTTATTGTGAAGACAATTTTGGGGGGGCCTGTCAGTCAATGGCAGCAACAGCGGCAACCACTCACGATTTCTTAATCAGTTTATTTCCACTTAATTACATTGTTTCATTGCTGCTGTTGCTCCGGTTTCTTCTTCTTCTGACTATACAGATTGAATGCCACTTTGGCGGAATGCTGCCCCCTACAGTATTGAGGAAGTATATGCATTAAGGAGTGTCCCATTTCTAACCGTTTTGAGGGTCAAGGTTAAGGAAGAAGGTTGAGGAAGAAGGTTAAGGATTAAGGTTGAGGATTAAGGAAGACAATTGGAATTGGGACAAAGAAATGCTAAAAGGTACTTGCTGAGATTTGACCCAAAACTTATACTTTCAAAGCGGATCACAGCACCACCGATGGGCTCCTCTGTGTGCTGGAGAGGGTTTCCTTAGAAACAGGCAAATGTGACGGCGCCCACCAAGGGAAGGGCGGGACCACAGGTGGACAAACATCTATTTTGATACAGTGCCGCATTTCAGGAAAACTTTTCCAGCACAAAACGGGGACAAGAAACGTCTAGCTTTAGTCTCCAAGAGTAAAACCAACTGCTTTAGAGCCAAATCTAATCCTACAGCTTTAAGTCAAGCCGAACAGATACTTGACAAACTCATTTGCATGGATGAAAACAAACAAACATTACAATTTGACTACGTTACATGCTGTTTTGGTCTTTCTTTCCACTTGGTCATCCACTGGAATTTCGCAACATTCTGACTCATCAAGACCTGTACCAATCCAGCATTATAGCTTAGAATCATATATGTTTATAAAGTTAGCAATAAGAACTGACATCAGTTCAAATCTACATGCATGTCTTAAAGTTATTAACCACCATTAAGTGTTTTGTAGCCTGCGAGAATCCACTGACTTAAAAGAGCCCTAAACCTGGAGTATGGGGGGTGCATTTTTGTTCCACTATTTCACACTATACATTTCCCATTCAGAGTAGGGATGGGCATCGACTTTCGAATATTCCTTCAATCATAAAAACAAGGAATATTCGAAAATTAATCAATTAGTACCCGACGATTATCGAAAAGTACTTTGGCCTAAAATGAACATCCCTAATTCAGAGTTGCCAGATCTGACACTTTCCAGCAGAAATTCATCATAAAACCCACCAAACTCAGAAAATGGCCCAAATTGCAGCCTCTGTACAAAACTGTTTGAATTGGTTGTTGGCATCACAAAACCTGCAAGTAAACAAAGCAGCAACATATTCTACTACTGCTGAAACGTTATACAATACTAAAATGAAATGTGAGCAGCCAGAACCCTAAAACTAAGTTATTGTAAGAATGCTAAGATACAGTGTGTACGGACATTCAGCAAAATCATCCTGCTGACAATTGACAGTGACTGATGTTATTTCATTGTGGCAGTTGATAAGGGCTTCAAAAATTCTCTTCATGTCAAGAGTGAGAGGACACAGTTGTATATGCTCAAGTTGTTACTTTATTCACTGAATGAAAACACACTAAATCAAACAGCTTTTACGTGTTCAAAACAAGGCAAAAAAGCAGCCGACCTGCAACTCTGTTCTACCACTTGCCTCTGAAAGATCATTTCCGGTTCTGTCACCATAAGCAGATTAAGTTAGTAACTCGATAACTGCATAACAAACACTGGCTGATCTTATGAAAACAGCTTCAGTTAAAATGACTGTAGTTTCTTGGAGGTAATAAGGCATCGCCTTTTATAACTGGTGGAGATTCAAGACTGGACTGAGAGATGATTGCGAAGACTGCATCTGTTCTGTATGTTTACGGGGAGAAAGGGGGAGAAAGTCACCGAGCGTCTGAACTACATTCATGTTTCTCTTGCTAATACCACACACAGCTTCTTTAATGAGCCCCTTTGGTTCGCAACGGAACAACCTGGCACTGTCACTATCACATGTCCGCCACAATACAAAACTCGAACGGCACCTCACTTACAACCGGCTAACACAGATGGCACTTATTCTCCCCCCAAATTCCCCGAGCTTTCCCTTTCAGCATGTTGCCAGCCCAGCAGCCAGGTGTGAGGCAGCCTTCCGGGCTCCGTCGGGCACAGCTTTAACCGGAAAACCGAGAAAGCCAGTCCCGAGGAGCCGCAGCTCACAGTGACAGCCAAGCTAGGCAACTGTTAGCGAGCTAACCGAGTTAGCAGAATGGTAAACAGCCGGAAAGCGGCGACGCTGGGCCTGGCTTTCTGTCAAATACCGTCATGCATCAGCCCAAAGCCAACCTCGACCACTTTCAAAGGGCGCTGATACATCCCCACAGGAGAAAGACAGGGAGTAATGTGTTGTTTGAGGAAAAGACTTCGCTTTTCACTTACCATAGCCATGGCCGCCATTTTGAATACGTGTCATTGGTGACGTTGCGGAAGTAACGCGTTGAGTTTCGAGTTCCGTGAAGATAGTATTTTATTTCGGGAACTGTAAAATCACAAAAATGACACTTGTTATTCTCGCAAGCGGTGGAAGCATTTCCCCATTTGATTCTGGAACAATGTTGTCAGATAACAGCACAGGACACGGATACAATCAATTGAAATCCTTTTCCCTGTTTGTTTATTTATTTATCTGTCTGTCTGTCTGTCTGTCTGTCTGTTTAAAATTGAATCGCAAAACTGAACCATTCTGTCTTAGAATCCGAAAGGCTGCAAATGTCCCCAAGGTTGAAATTAGCAATTTTTTAAAAAAATACAATGATATAAAAACAGAATATTCAAACCATTTTGCAAAGATTTAGTAAAATCACCACATCAATATATCACACACAACAAAGAATCATCCTAAACAAATAAAATGTAGAGACTGGGGCTATTTTGATCATTACATATTTAAAGCATAATTTTGGCCCTCAAATCGTGTTGCAGAGACTTGTTTAGTTTCTCCGTTTTCTACATCTAATGTCTGGTTGAAGTTAAAGTTCAGGTTGAAGAGTCTCCCTGATGACGTCCTGTGTGGTTGATCCATTCAGCTGTACTCTTGAGCGCTTTCTGCGGACATCAATACATGGAAAAAAGACTCCAGAGGAGTATACATTTTTCTCTTCGGGACAGGTAGCTGTTCCCGAATCTTCCACCCGGTGGCAGTGTTAGACAAATAATAACAAACCAGAAATTCATCAACATTAACGATGACCTGATACGGCACACCTGAATCTCAGCAGTGTCATTAAGAAGCCCTGCTGAATCCTGTTGAACGACCAGCTCATGACTGACAGGTGTGCTGAAGCTGGGACACCACGCGGAAGTGACCACCTCTGCTGTAAAGGGAACCGTCTCAGAAAAAGGACCTCCCAGTGTCACTGGCGTTACAAGCGCTGCCACGTACGAGTAAATTGCGGTTTAGTGGAAACTGCATTTATTTGGGGGGGATTTGTGGCGATCCTCCTGTGCTTCTGTGTTAGCATCAGCATCAGTTTTCTGCTATCGGGTGACCAGACACTTCAGCTTGACATATCAAACAGGTGTTGTGCAGTCTTTTTTGATTTCCTCTTCTGCTCTGAGGGAGAGCAGGTGGTGCACTTGCCAGTCAGCGCTCAGCGCTTTCGTTCTTCGAAGACAATTTGTTCCTTTTGGCGTGCCTCGGTGCCATTCACACAAACGCTCAAAAAAAAAGGGGGGGGGGGGGGGTTACAGCCCCAAGTCTTTGTGAAAGGGGGCTTGTGTTTTTACCTGGTCCTTTTCTCTGTAACCACTGAGTTTCCTGTTCCTGCTGGCATCACCTCACAACTCCCAGGGAGTAAAAGTGCAACATACCACAGCTCACCTGCAGAGCCTTTTTTTGGGGTGGGGGGGCTGTTCTGGCAGCAAAAGGGGTACCAATGCTCAAATACTTTTGCCAGCCTGGCACATGTGATTTTTTTGTTTTTGTCCCCCTTAGTTTCAACTGTTGAGAACAAAGATTTAACAGAGAACAGTGAATAAATGACCAAATTTGGTTTTAAAAAGAATTTATTGAAACTGTGTGTCAGAAAATATGCAGATAGTTTTGTTACAGACAAAGAAAAACAATAAAATATTCTTAAATCTATGACAACATGTATATACAGTGCTCGGCAGTGAGTCATTCCATTGTCACAGTGTGGTTATTTATATGGGGGGAAACACATCTCAGATATTTTGTTGCACATTTCTTAGAACAAATTCATCTTTGCAAAGAATCCTGATATCTTTCAGTAAGCTTTTGTTATTGTTTTATTCAATTGCTGCAGAAAAAAACAACCAAATAAATAGTGCAAAGCAAAACTGAACAAACGATTTGTCTTGTTTTTGGCTGGATCAGGTTCGTTTGAAATGTCTCTTTCACAGCTGTCTTGGTCACATGTTGCGTTGTGGGTCTTTGACATGTGGCCTGTCAGGCTGACAGTTAGCTTGAATTGCTTCCAAGTACAAACAAACAAACTTGTCACTCATCCTTTGGAATTCAGTTAAACAGAGAGAAACACCAAATAAAAGCCATAACCAACAGCATGGTGAGTGTGTGGACCAAACTAGGTGTTACCATTAGGTGATTGTTGCGGGTACTTTTTCAGTACTGCTACTCACTTGGCCCAGGGTTCTGAGCGGACTAACCAAAAAAAAAAGTCTTTGTCCACGCTGAGGCAATGTGTAAAGTTTCATGAAAGACAACTGACGAGAGTCGAGCCAAAGAGAAACTGTGCAGTGGAAAAGTGACTGGGAAGTTCCAGTATCACTAAATCCATGATCCATTAACTGACAGCACCACCTGCGCATTTTAAAAGTGGCATAAAATGACGAGAAACCAACACAAACGCAAACTGGTGATTCGAACGAACCTGCATTGGGGCTTTTGAGTTTGAATTTGCTCAACTTGCCAAACTTTGTCCTTTTGTCCCATTTAATCAATTCCTTCTTGAGGAAAAACAAAGTGACATGTCATGACTTGCCCTTCATCTCAATAATTTAAGAAATATAACAGTAGAAAAATACAACCTTGAGGAATCATTAAGCATTATTCAAGCATTCCAACTGAACGACCCCCGATGGCCTGCACGTCTACCATATATACCTGCGTACAGATAATGAGGATTGACTTGTAGCAATTTTCAGAAAGGAAATCAACACCAAAGAGGCACTAAAGCGGGAGTCATGCTGTGATGTGTAAAAAAGGAAGCAGAGTAAATAAAGAGAGGAGTGAGGTGGAACCAGCCTGCCAGCTTCAAGCAGAACTTTGCACTTTGTTCAGCTTCCTTTTCACAACCCGAAACAAGAAGTGGGTGGACAGGGGTGTTATATTGGGTTAACCATGTACACACATAATGTGAATGCCTGCTTTCTGTTTGAATTTGCACTTCCAAATAGCAGAACGATTTCTTCGTCTCTATTTTTTCCAACAGACACGTCAGCAGTTTCCACCAGCGCCGTTTTTGGAAGCTGAGAAGCTTTCGATTTTGTCTTTTACTTCTTAATTTGGTCCTTTAAGTTCCTCTGTCCTCTGAACTGCTAAACACCAGGTGTGATTTTATGTCAAGTTCATGAAGTGAAATGAGATCTGATGTCAAACTGGTGCAAACGGGTGAACGACTGCAGCAACTTAGAACCTACGAATAATGTTACGTGTGTAAATAGGCATTTTTGGTCAAACCCACTTCCAACTTTAGACACTTTACCTGGCCAAAATCAGTTTTAGTTATGTTTATGTTCCTACTTCATAGATTGAGGCAAAAGAAGAGAAGCAACAAGACGTGGACGGAGGCTGGAGGTCAAAGCTGCTTGAAGTGCATCTGTCTGAAAGAGGGAGGAGTTCAGTCGGACTTCAGTGTTGAAAACAACAGACACTGAAGAAGAGGGAGGAGCTGGCAGGGCTAAATGTGGAGTGTGTGGGAAAAAAATTGAGATTCAGAAGACGCCGGAGGACTGCAATGGGGGATTTGGGTTCAACTTCACTCAGGCTGAAATCAGCCTGAGTGTCGAAAGGATTTTTCGGAAGCGGTTTGTGAGATGGAGAGAAATCACAAAGAATGAATTCACCGACATAAATAAATTCCAAGTAATAAAAGTATGTAGCCGGCAACGAGTTGGCGCTTCACCACAATGTTGCAACAAGTGCATGCATACCCCCCCCCCCCCTGCCACCCCCCCACCCCACTGTGCAAGACATGAGGGAGATGCTTCGTATGTTGTTTATAATCATTCTGGCCAGCAGGTTGAAGCAATTCCCCACACGATGTGGATTTTTAAATGCTGCCTGTCATGTTTTTTTTTAAAAGAAAACTGTAATAGCATGTAAAACGTCCCCGTTTTCCTCATCAATTATTATTATCATTATGATACAGTATCATATTGTGCTTTCAGTGTGTGTGTGTGAATGGAAAGAAAATGGGAGACAGATGTGGAGGAGATCAATGAGCGTGCATGCGCATGCTGTGGACTGTACAGCGGACAGAAGGCCTGCGGTCGCAGCGGGCACGAGCAGAGCTGCAGCGGGGGCTGGGTGCTCATGGCTGCTGCTGGTACTGGCTCTCTGTGGCTGTGTAGAAGTCCTCCAGGACGCTCTGCAGGTAGTCGAACGTGGGACGTTCCTCCGGCTTGTCCTTCCAGCACTCCAGCATGATTTCATAGAGTTCCGGTGGACAGCTCTCCTGGCGCTGCATCCGGTAACCTTTCTCCAGGGAGCGAATCACCTCGGGGTTGGTCATTCCTGGAGGGAGAAGAGGAGGTCAACCTTCAGTTTCGGCAAGCCGTCACAACAGTGCCGGCGGAACACAGAGCTACTCTGACGGGTCAACTGAAAGTCATCGTTGGACAGAACGAATGAGCTGTTGCTGAGGAAGCATTTTGAGGGAGATCAACTAAGAATATCAGGTGCAGAATGAAATGTTGCTTATAAAGGAAGGCGAAAAACAAACCACAGTGTTGCAGGGAAAAAAAGAGGGAGAAAACGAAAATTCAAAACAACAGATGATCGGTCAGATAGCAACGAGAGCTCTTCCGTGCCTCATCCTTATCAGAGCGCCTGTTCAACTTGCCACCCGAATAGGAAGATAACAAACATACAAAAACGTCTGAGGTAGATGTTGCTGTCGCAGCCTGAATTCTAGTTTCCTGTGTCTTTAATCTCTCAGTCGCCATGGCGTCCGTTTTCGTTGCTTCTGGCAATTGCCGCGCTGCCACATCCTGAACTGCTGATTCATCCACTCCCTCGTCTGAGTGACAGCCCACAATCTGCGTGCTGACAAGCCATCGGGGGATCCGCTCACCTGGATACGGCGTGCGTCCGTAGCTGATGATCTCAGTCAGCAAGATGCCAAAGGACCAGACATCCGACTTAATGGTGAAAGAGCCGTAGTTGATGGCTTCGGGCGCCGTCCATTTGATGGGAAACTTGGCCCCTGGGGTTGTTGGGCAGAAAATAACCACTCAGTTGAAGATGAGCGATCAAGCTTCTGATGACAGCAAATGTAAAAGCAAAACAGGTGAATGCGAACGGCGCATCGGTGTCATACCTTCCCTGGCTGTGTACTCGTTGTCTTCGATGATGCGCGCCAGGCCGAAGTCGGCAATTTTGCACACGAGACTCTTGTTGACCAAGATGTTGGCGGCTCGCAGGTCCCTGTGGATGTAGTTCCTCTGCTCGATGTACGCCATGCCCTCTGCAATCTTGGCGATGAGAGAAACATCTGGTCAGCAACGGTGACCAAGCAGAAAGCGATCGCTTGCTTTGCTTTTCACAAGTCAACACAACGAAATATATTAGTCCGATCTTAAAAAAAAAAAAAGACTTCTACATTTAGTGTTAAATTTTTCTTCCAGTTTTAATGAACAACAGAGTGGCGCATTGTGTGGTGGCTTTCACGATTCTCTGTTAAAATGAATGAACTTCTCCAACAATCCGCCAGTGGGACAAGATGGTGGCTGGGCTCAAATCACCTGGGCAGAGAAGTCGATGAGCTTCGGCAGCTGGACGCGATTCCCTTCGTCACTCTTCAGGAAGTCCAATAGACTCCCTGTATGCAGCCACAAATAATAAGGACTTGGCATTAAACTCTCAACCAGGCAATAAACACTGGCTATTTGTGGCGGGTGACTGTAAACTGTACGGCAAAGACGGGCCCGTACCGATTGTGGACAACAGCCCGTCTCACACACCACACATACTGTACATCCCGTGCAACGGGTGCCCACGCACACAAACGGTGCACGGCAGGTGCACGAGCGCCTACCTTTCTCCATGAACTCGGTGATGATGTAGATGGGCTCCTCCGTGACCACGGCGTTCAGTCGGACCAGCTTGTCGTGCTGCAGAGTCTTCATCAGGTTGGCCTCCATCAGGAAGGCCTCCACTGACATGCTGCCAGGCTTCATCGTCTTCACCGCCACCTTGGTGTGTTTGTTGTACGTGGCTTGGATACAAAAAAAATGGAAGTCACGGTTAAAGAGTGAATTGCACATCAGCCTGGACAGAGAACCTCCGGACGAACTGCGTATGATTTCGCTCACCCATCCACACTTCTCCAAACTGCCCCGCGCCGAGCCTCTTCTCCAGCTTGAGAGAGGATCGCGGGATTTCCCAGGCATCCTTTTCCCATGGCTTCTCGGGTTTTGGACTCAAACACGGACTGGTGAGAGCTTGGCAGAGACCATCTCCCTGCTCTGAACACACACACACAAACACACACAACACAACATAAACATAGAGGGTTGTTTTGTGGGTTTATTAAACTGTTTTTGGAAAAATGTTGCACCGGTGAATTCCATAAATAGCTGATCTACTTCTTTTGACCAGGTGAGGTTTGTGCTGGATTGATTCTTAAATAATCAGATTTTTCTGACAAAATGGATGACATTTTGTGGCACAATAGTTAATTGTGACAAACACTGATTACTACGATTACTAATGATGTTGGTCCTGTTTCCTGTGCTTACCCTCTTCAGTGTTCATTTGTTTGAAGCAGTCGAGAGGAATTTAGCTAAATTGCCTCTAAACAAAAATGTAGCAAAACAAGTTGTTGCCATATCTCATTAGTTTGAATTTTGTCAATATTCCTCCATACTGCTCGTCCAATGTAATCCCAGTGTCCTGAGTGGGCACCGTCCACAATTTACTTGCAACAAAATCATTTAGAATGTTTTCAGAGCCTAAACAGCTGTGAATAACTGCGAGCCTGCGATTCCACAAAACTTCCGGACACAGCGGCAGACGTCACCAGCGGAGAGGGAGCGTTCAAGAGTCCACTGTTCCGATAATGCAAGCATAGAAGAAGAACTCCCGCTGTTTGTGTTTACATT
>JAUESF010000050.1:19081014-19094071 GCA_032274765.1 Malacoctenus tetranemus
AGTGCTTCAGAGTGTTGTTCAGCATGGAGGTGAGTAGAAAATGAAGGTACATCATTGTTTGGGTGTACTATTCCTTTTTGTAGGCCAAGGTGGTAACTTCACTGAAAAGGGCAAAAAAAAAAATCAAAAAGAAAACGCGAAAAAAGAACATCTATATTCAAACGTTTTAAGTTAGCTTTTGATCATTCTTGGCAAGAGAAAGTTGCCATCTGAAAAATACACGATTGGAGTTGGTACACAAAATAAATTTGGGGTCGAGGCCACAACCTGATCAATCCCTCAGCCCCACTGTTGTACATCTCAAAGACTCTGAACTTCTTTTTTTTTTAGTTTTTTTATTCCTCCTCAAAAAAATTAAACTCTAATTGGCGTGCGTGGAATCCCGTGGCTGCACTGCTTGATCCGTGCATGGCTTCAGAGGCTTGGTGAGATGAGAAGGCAGCAACAATCATACCAAGGGATGTGAGGCGTTTTGCGTGCACACGCAGAAGGTGAGCGTCAGGGCCCCGGGGACAAGCAGACGGAAGAGGAGAGGAGCCATGGAGCTGCTGTGATGGGGGGGTCTCACTTTACCAAAATTTAACTTCATAATTAGAGTTTATCTATGAACCAATGTACAAAGGACGATCTCCACATTCTGTTATTTTGAAAGGCCGATTGAAGACTTTTCAATACACCTTCCTTTAAATGAAAGAATTCCCAGAGGATAAAGAGCCTATTTGATTTTTTGGAATCATTTCTTATGAGAAGAACTACATACGAGTCTGTTTTCCACCATTGGTTGACCTAAACAAAATCTTATGCAACCCACCTGTGGGTCCCTGAGCCCGTCTTTGGGAAACATTGCATCAGAGTTGTGCACAACTGAGACCCCATGAATCTCAGAGAGAGAAAAAAAATACAGCCTTTACCCACAGCCACTTTACCAAACCTCTGACCTCCTCCTTACTGTTTACGAACCACTGATACAAATATGTGCTTGTCTCTACCCTTTGTTGTGTGTGTTTCCAGAAAATTAACAAGCTCTCAAACGCTGCTTGTGGTTCACTAGCATTAGTTTTTGTACTTCTCGGTGCAACCATGCACAAACCCCCGCCCCCCCCAAAAAAAAACACCATAGAAAAGACAAAGGAAAGCTAATTCAAACCGTTGAAGATTAAGAGCATAAAGGTTTGGAAGGTCGCCCGCCCAACAGGTTCCCAGAGATGTGTGATGAAAACGGTCACGGAGACAGAGAAAAGAGAAAAGAAAACAAATACAAACAAACTATGAAACGGTGGGAGTCTGATGAAAGAAGTGATGGGAAGATAGGCTCGGGCTTCACCAAGAGCCGAGCGCGGACTCTTGGAGCTCCTCTTTACCGCCCCCTCCCCCGCCCCCCCTTAGGAAGTCACCTAGGGATACACACAGAAAGTAAAATCAATCACTCTTTCTTCGTATAAACGCTTCTCAGACAAAACAAGAATTCAGCCATCCACCACCAGACCCTTAAAAGTTGGAACAATGCAAAACGGGAAGACATACACACACCGACACATGAACATACATCCAAACAAACACAGGCGGGAAATCATGAATCTAAACCTGAATTAAAAATGGGTAAAAACAAAAAGAAAAGTTGTGCCTATAAAGGATCGAAGTGATAAATTAAAGTGACATAAAACATGTCAGAATGAAAAAAGAAATGGTGGGGGGGGGACATCACCAAAAAATAAACACAGATGTATAAATTCAGAATGCACGATATTCTATCAAAACTGTAAAGATAATAACCTTTAAAAAAAAACTGAAAATTGGTTCGGGTGCCGAACCTGGTCTGAGCTTTGTGCTGTGTGAACGTCTCTCTGACCGTGTTCCTGTCTGGAGTCGCGGCGAGAGGATGTGGTTGAAAAAGAGCGGAAGTCGCAAAAACAGCACGGTGCAGTTTTGGTGTTAGCCGGTCGGACCAAGCTCAGCGAGCGGCCGCGTGAAAACAATCGCCGTCAACATTTTTCCCCACCAGCATAAACAGTGTCTGTCCTCACCATCCTCGTGTGAATGCAGCATCAATCTGTTTCTCTATTTTTTGGTGCAAGCAGCAGAAAAAACTTTGTATTGATTTGAATTAGTATAAACATGAGCATGAATACTGTTTATGCTACAGATCAGTGGATCTCAGACTTTTTACGCTTCAGTGCCGCTTCAGGAAATACTTTATTCCAGCGATTCCTGCACATACCACAAATGGGAGCCTGAGTACCTCTGATGGTGCTCGTACCACATACTGCAATACCGATAACTCACCATAGGATACATTAGAAACAACAGGCTCATCATCTGGATCCAACAGAATGACTCGCTTCCCAACTACACTGTGGGCTCTCTCGACGAACCCCACCTAGCTCCTAAAAAAAATGCCACCCGTTCTCTTTCTGTTGACCTTCCTGGAGCTTACGCAGCTAAAACTAGCAGGGCGTCACGCTACTTACGCGAAAAAGAAAAAAAAGAAAAGAAGAAAGTTTTTAAAAACAGAGGCTTGTGGGCTCGTTTCATTCCAATCCCAGCAGCTCCACGTCGAAGATGAGAGTGGCGTTTGGCGGGATGATGCCGGGGTGGCCTTTGTTCCCGTAGGCAAAGTCGGGCGAGCAGGTCAGCTTGGCCCTCTGGCCGACACTCATCTGAGGGAGAGAGGACACGGGCAGAGGAGTGAGGTGGCAGCAAGGAACCCGCCGAATTTTTCTTTTGGTTTTACAAAAAAACAAAACAAAACAAAAAGCCTTGGATCTGAATTTTCATTTTTTTCCTAATATTTCCTGGAATATTATTATATTAGTGTTATGATGTTAAAGTACAATACCATGTCCATAATCATAGTTAATATATATATATATATTTAAAAAAATAAAATAAATCTGATTAAAAAACTGATTGAGTACTTTGCAACGAGTGATAAAAAATTAACAATAACAAAATTAATTACCTTTAAATTTCTGGGATTTGACTGTTTTTTTAACTAGATCTCTTCCCTTGGTTTAATGAAAAAAACATCATTAAAGCCTGCAGGAAGCCTTTTATTTTGAAAAATGGAGCAGATTCCATTCCTGCGTCTGACCTTCTACCCGGCTGGACGTTCCCCATGCGACCCAAAAATAGAGCAGGCAGGTGTTGCCGGGCGGAGAGCCACTCCCCACACAGCTCACGGGGGAAGAGCCGCGAGCGCCTCAAGACGACGGACTCAGCACATGGCGCTTTATTTAGTTATTGTTGTGTTCTATCTTTTTTCTTTGAGTCTTTTTGATTTCTCAATTTTGAAAAAAAGGAAAGAATTGGTATTTCACAGGTATAAGTATTTAGCATCATAGAGATGATAATAATAATGGGAAAAACAAACAGGACTGCTGAACAATTTCACCATAAGAAGGTACGCACTCAAAACTGGCCACCTCTATTACATATTAGTGGCAAAAGATGGAGCGTGAGACTGCATCGGCTTTCAAACAGCTCCCATGTGTTTCTTACAGCCGATAAATGAATAAGGTTTAACCAAACAGGTAAATTTACTGTCTGAAAACAGTGAAAGCCAATTTTTGAGAACAAACTAACAAAGAAAATACTAAACACTCCAACTGGCTGAAAGTTTCTAAACTCCACCCAGTGTCTGACTGGCTCAGCACTGCCACCTTGTGGCTCACTGCTGAGGCAGAAGGTGCAGTCATAAAACCTTTCACAGTGTTTTTGCTGTTCATCTAAAAAAATACAGGGTTTTTTTCGCTACAGCGACGCCAGACTGGAGCGGTGACTCTCCGGCAGAGTTCCGATTGAAACCAGGATGTCTCTTCAGGAGGTTGAATCAAAGCGATGAAGCAAATCATAGCAGTTTTTTGTTTTGTGAATTAAATTAACGATCATCTCCAAACACACCCGAAGTATCCTCAAGTTTGAGTTCACGTCTTCTTCGTACACGTCAGACAAACTGAAGGCTGTGTTGGACCCTCTGGCCAGGGCGTCGCCCTCCCACCGCACGCTTGGCAGCCTACCTGAACAACACCCTCCTCCCAGCCTCGGATCACTTCCTGCTTGCCAATCTTGAACCGGAAAGGCTTGTCCCTGTCGCGGGAGGAGTCAAACTTGCGCCCGTCCGTCAGAGAGCCTGCAAACACGGAGATAGCAACAGGTGATAAAATAGAAACCACCACCCATCACCGCTGGGGGAAGGAACCACCCCTGGTGCGCAGCTACTCCACTGCAGGAGAACGACCGAGTTCAGTGAGTTCAGGTTCAGGTGAATCACTCAAAATGATTCCTTGGTGTTTCCAAGGACTTGAGCAAGTGTCCTTCCTGTTGAGAGGTCACAAGGCTGCCACCACTGCAGGTGACCATTGGGGACAAGTATTGGCTGTGACCACTTCTAAAAGCAAATTCTGACAAGACGTGAAAATCAGCACTGGTTAGACGCACGCTGCTTCCAAGATGTGCACTTGAACCAGATCCGGTAGAAAAAAGGGTGGAGTTGGTGTGTTTGATTTAACTATGAGAATAATCTTTTATGTCATTTCAATTTTTTTTTTAATTCTCCAACTCTTAACCCTTTAACACCCCACTCATTTATTTGGCTGAGGAAACAAGCTCCAGTGATTTTTTGTGTAACTTCAGCCTGATTTAATCACCTTTAACCCATCAAGCCCAGTGTACATAAGATTTAATATTTATTATAAAATTACTTCATTTCATTACACAATTCGATTTCATGCTCCCATTCATTATTTTATTATTATAATTATCATAATTATATTAGAATAATCAATAATAAATAATCAATAATAATAATAATAATAATAATAATAATAATAATAATAATAATAATAATAATAATTTTCTATTCGCTTTTATTCTTTTCAAATCTTTCTTATCAACATGTTAAAAAAAACACATCCCAAACAGAATTGTAAAATATGCAATATGAAAGGTTTACATTTTTTATTCTGTTGACAAATTTAAGTTAATGAAAGTCAAAAATAAATAGGTAAAGTTGAAATTAAGTTCATCGAACAAAATAAGTCATTCAAAGTAAGCCTGAATCTAATCAGCAGATAAAGAGGACAAAAAAAACAAAACACAAAAAGCAACACACTACGCTTGATGTTTTTCTGGAAACATCCTCCACCCATATCTGACATCCCTCCACTCTGCCGAGTGTGCGGAGCAAGCACGCAAATGAGGAGATTCCACCAATCTCGCAAAACCCACCCCGTGGACAGCCGCAAGCAGCTGTCCACGGGGTGGGTTTCACTTCGACAGTCAGGATAACGCAGGCATCAATCCATAGAATCGCAGGCCCTGTAAGACTATTTTACTCCGGCCCTATTACTGTTATTGGCACTGCAGCAGCAAGTGTCAGTGTCAGTGTGTGTGTATGTGCGTGTGTCTTTGCACATGAGTGTGTCAGGATTAGACAGGACCTCCCCCCCCCCCCCGTCCACCGACAAACTATGGTGATATCTCCACCCGGACCCAGAGCTTTTTTTCTGAAATCCCGTTTTTGAGCCCGACGCGCCACTGATGTCACTGCCCGAAGGCAAGCGAGGATTTGTTTGCGTTTTATTTCAAGGCTGACAGGAAGGGAGACGGCCCGTGAAGGAAATCCTGCAGATTGTGCGATATTAGGGATGAAAACAGAGAAGAGAAGGAGAGAGAGGGAGAGAGCTTAAAAAGAAATAATAAAAAAAGAAACGCTGTACGGTGCAAGACCCAAACTTGGGGGGGGGGTCTCACTTGAGGTTACATAACGTCGAAGCAACGAGGCTTGTGTTACAGAGAGTGAGTTATGTCCGTCTCACTGGGCGACGTGACTCAGAACTGCTCCTCCGACACCAACAGGTGCAGACAGCGCGCTACAAACCCACAGGCCTCGGAAACGCTGCCGCACATTCGAGGATCCACACGGTCGATAAATCAAAGTCTTTAAATAGGTGCAGCATGTAAGATTGCTTAGGAAAGGTCAGTTGTTTTTTTTAATTTAATCTAGCTTCTGTTTTCAGGGCATCTATTGTCTCCCCCCCCCCCAAAAAAAGAAAAAAAAACCAAAAAAGTCCCCCCTTGTTCAGTACAATATGCTAGCAGTGGTGTGCGAGCAAGCCATCATACAGAAAAGTACCTGATTAGCTTATCAATTCATAAAAGAGGCAATCTTGCTCCGATGTGCATGTGAGATATCGAATCGATCAGTTAACAGTTGTAGTGTGCAGAGCGTTCACAAGAAAATCTCTGCTGATGCCGCGGTGATGTGGCGCAGGTAAAACTGTTCCGAGTGTGTCCCCCACGAGCCCAACGTTGGAAAGGTTGTGTAGTAGAAGACGCATGGATTGGATGATGTTGATGTTTTCATTTGGGTTGAATCAGGCCACTTTGTGTAGACCACAACCACGTTGTGTTTGTGTTGGAGTGTGACCTCAAAGCGCATGAGCTAACACTAAGTGTTGTGGAACTACACATATAAATATGAATACAAATATAAATACTATGGTTAACCTGAGAACTAATCATAGCTTAAGCGTTAACATTAACATAGCTCACATTAGGTTAACATAACAGCTAACATTAGCTCAGCGCTTCAGGTGGTATGAGAGCGAACGGGATCTTAAGTGCTACAATAAGCACAAATATAATGGTTAGCAGGAGAACTCTTGGCCTAAATACAATTACCACAAACACTACAGTGGTATGAGGGCCTAAATCGGCAATAAACATAACATTACAGCTTGCAGCCCTGTATGGTAAATTAAGCACATGTACCTGAGTGATCAGAAACTACAGTAGTGCCAAACCTGGCAACATGACACAAGAATCAGCATGTGTGGAGACAGTCATTCACACTTTTTGCGAGCTTCAGTCATTTTCGATTTATCCACTTTTTTGAGAGTAAAAGCTTGAAAAAAAAAGACAAGAGATCACTGCACACCCCTGCACCACCCTGCCAACTGGGTATCACTTTTGGTCCTCTTGCCGGAAATAGCAGGCGCTGAAATGTTGCTTTGAAATAACAGAGAATAGTCATTTAAATTTTTTTTAGGGCAACTGGAAAATATAAAGTGCAATGCTTTGCATTGTCACGCAAATAACACATCGGGCAGTGTTGTGGTCGCACAGACGGTCATAATCCGCTCAACTCTGGGCAACCAACTCCCTCCACCCCCCACCCCCCACGACCCCGCAGACAAACTCCCAACAAAGACGGCAATCAGACGGGCTTTCAAGCCCCGCTGTCTGCTCTGCTCTGTCTGGACCTCTGAGTGAACCCTGCGGCAGAATCCATCTGTGCCCATTCACCCCCCCCCAAAAAAACAAAAAAAATACTCACATTCGTTAATTCACCAGACAGGACTCATTGATCACGTTCGTATTCGGGCAATCACGAATTTAAAAGGGGGAGGGGGCGATCGGGCAAAATTGTGTGTGTGTGTGTGTGTGTGGGGGGGCAGTAGCGTAGCCGTCGTTTTAAAAGTGTGTGTGTGTGTGTGGGGGGGGGGTGCAAATTGTTCAGAGGTATATTGAGTGATTTATCATCCTCTCAGTAAGTGGTTGTAATGGCTGTAAAAAAAAAAAAAAAGGTGCGGTGGACGGAGGGCACAGAAACGGGAAGTGCGGGTGACATGTCCCCCCGCGTACCCCGCGTCCGCTACGCCCATGGGGGGGGTAAGCGGTGCTGAATGCACGAGATCGGGACAGCGCCGACCGTCATCGCCCACCGCTGACTCGCTCCACTCCTGCGGAGGATGGGGGGGGGGGAAACAACCCGCGCGCAAAGGGTTAAACGCTACCTGTCAGTCACGCCGCTTTGCAGAACGCGGAATTGAAAATCAGCGCTCGGAAGCATTGAAACAGGAAATAAATAAAACGTCTCGCTGCTCAGACCCTGGAGTGTCGCTCACACCCTCCCCTGCAGACGCATTAACCCCCCCCCCCACCACCACCACCCCACAGGCTCAACGGGTTAAGTTGTGATAGACTACTCGTGCTCTCGGCTCAAATGCGCAGCGACTCTCTGCGAGGTGATAAGATGTTTGTGTTTTTTTTGTTAGTGTGCAACTCACCGACATAATGCACCACGCACGTCTGTCCTTTTTTGGGGAAAGTCCGTCCTGTGTAGGGAACCAAAAGAGGCGTTCAGTGGTGATGCCGGGGATTTACGCAAAAACAGTAAGGGCGAGCTTAAAAAAAGGGGGACGGAGGGCTTGTCTTTGGCTTACCGTCCCCGGGGGTGATAGTCTCGATTTCGACTCCCATTTTCCTGGTTCAGCGGTGTGTTATGGTGGTGGTGGTGGTGCTGCTGCTGTCCCCGAACCCGGCAACACTCCTCCCTCTCTCCGCCTCCTCCGACAAGTCCGTCTGTCTGGTCAGCGTTCGGGTTGGAGCTCCCTGCTCGTTCCTCTCGCGGCGCGCGCAAATCAGCTTCAATTCCTCGCGGCGACACTTCCACGCGCGACCTTCAAAGTAAAGGTCCCCCCTCGGCCAGACGGAAGGGCGCCCCCTGGCGACCAACGAGGAGGAAGCACCGCCACAGCGTTTCCGCAGACGACGTGACACTCGACGTGGATCGGGGACACAGTGATAGGTCACGGGGAAAGGGGTTACTGCGCTGCTGCGAAGGAAACAGGAAGCAGAGCAGAAGTCTGCAAGAAGCCTGAAACTTATAACTCATACCCAATTTTACACGAGAAAAAACAAATCAGAAATTTGTTTTAGAAATAATGTCTTGGGAAAAAATAGGGTAGGTCGAGTCCACAGTTGCATTTGAACACATTATTTGTGTCACATCTGCTAATTTGCAGCAGTATGCCGCATCTGCTTTGTAACCATTACACATCGCAGTTTTTAAAACAATGAATTAATTTACCCCCCCCCCCTCATCATGGCAAGTTGGCCTAACCAGTATGTGCACATGAAAGGTTGATTTAACAACTGCAATCTGTTCACAAGAAAATCTCTGCAGAGGTGCGAAAACTGCGTACCGATATGGTAGTTGAATATTGAATACATGTTTGAAAAGAAAAATCGATGAATTCCTCATAGTTCCTTTTTTTTCTATCTACAAGAAAACACATGAGACACCAAGTTCTTTATACATCAACCATAAAATGAATTTATTTCACCAGAGGTCCAAACATCATTCTGTGTTGTCCCAGGATGCATAGAAGATGTCAGTGTATCAGAGGCATTTAACTCCCGCCACTACAAACCAGTGTTTACAATCCTCCTTTCTTTGATTCAGCCATTGGTTTCTACGATAAAGCCTCGCGCCACCTCCTTTCCATGTGGCGCCGTGTCAGTACGCTTCCGTCTAACTGGGACAAGCCTACGTTCTGTGGATGGGAAGGAAAAACATAACAGGGAAAAGGGGGGCGGGGCGTTTCAAAAAAATAAGTCCATCTTTATCTGAAACCAAAGGGGGGCCTGGTGCGGTTCTGGAGGGAAGTAAAGGAAAGTAAGGCTACCGGTTGAGCTTGGTCTGGAGATGTTCTCCTTTCTCCACACACCCACACCCACACACACAATGGAGAGAGAGAGGCGGAAACCTGCTACAAAGCCACACTGTCAACATCTCGCTCCCCCTCCGGTGTGTTTCTGCTTTGTGCTGATCAGGCAGACACGTGGTGGCAATCTATAGCAGCCCCCTGGCTCCTTTAGAAGGACGCTTCGGGGCTGAAATGATACTAATAGAAAAAGAGAGAGGTGGCGGGAATGAATGGAGAACACTTGGACTGACTGATTCTCTGGCCTCTGAGCCCAGAACCAGTCTGTCTGTAGGGTCTGTAAGGTTGCTGTGGAGACGGGCTGATTGGGTGGGGGTGGGGGCAGAGTGTCGTGTTTCACTTTAGAAAAACAAAATAAATCAGAAATTAGAAGTCCATATATAAGTATATAAGTCTGTGATTTCTTCTCCCTCAGAAGGGGGGGCTGCGGGTTTGGAGAGTCGTTCGCCTGCACCCACCCGGGTGAAAGGGGAGGAGAAAAGCGTGCGTTGAGGAGGGGGGGGCACTCCTGCTCCACCCCCCCAAAAAACCCCCCCTCACTTTAGCCGCTGGACAATGACGGCATTGAGAAGGTTGGCCTGCTGCAGTGTCTGGGTCTCGTCTGACAGCTCCTGGTTGGGGAAGGTGGTCATGAGGACAAACTCGGTGGCAGCGAAGGCGGGTCGGGCGGCCACCACAAACTGTCGCAGGTCCGACACCCTGGGCGTAGACGAGGACATGGCGAGACAGGAGAGGGAGGTTACGTGCAACGGTGACAATCCGAACAGAAACAATGGTTCTACTCTAAACAGTTTACGTCCTGGTGGTCATGGACCACCAGGTTTGGGAGTCACCGCTCACAAATTGATCAAGAAACAAGCGCGTGTCTGCAGGCTTCTACAGAACGACGTCATTAAGAAGGAAAGCTGAAAAGCGTGCGCGACTCACGTGTGGCTGTGGTTGAACTTTTGGACCAGCCTTCCACCATCGGCCAGTCTGATTTGGATGTTTGTGACAGGCTGGGAGGGGTTGACGGTCACCGAGGCGCTGGCCTGGGCCTCGTTCGCCGCCCGGTCCTGCTGGGACATGGCCGGAGCAGAAACCAACTCTGGGGTGGCACTGACGGCGGAGACAGAGTGAGAACGTTGTTTTTGGGTTTTTTTGGTGCATTAGCAGCAGCAGAAAATGCAGCTTGTGCAGCGACTGATAAGTGGTGAGGCTGCTCTGTACGTCACACGTTTTGCAGACAAATTGTCTGGAATATGATTCACATTGTGTCATTATTTGCTCCAAAAAAATCTGATAACTGGGAAAAACAAATCGGACGATTTTATTATTGATGGATTTTGACACGTTAACATGCACAGAAGACATAATAAAACCTCTCGAGTACATAGTGACATAAAACTCACTCGACTTAAGATCTTAGTGTTCAATGTACTAATGTGTGAGCTCAATGGGTTGTGGAGAAATCAAGCTGAGTTTGTTTTTTTAATGTAGTTTTGACACTATACAAAAACATATCGTATATTCAAGAAAATACTGCACAGTAGTTAATAGATCTTATTTTGCCATTTACATGATCTACATCTACACCTTCTTGCTCCCCCCCCTTGCTGGCTGCCAATCAGGAAGTATCAACACACAACCCCACCCTGCTGAAACCCTTTCATTAGTCTGGAACAAACACATCACACTGCCGTCTGAAGTCCAACGCAGAATGAGTAAGACTTGTTTGCTGTCCTTTGCTGAAAGCAAGTGAATCATCTGTTGCTTTCAAATCGACAGTCACAAAAAACAGCAGCATTAACATGAATAGAGCAGTCACAGCCCGATTCGTCTGACTCACCTTCCAAGCTTCTGTCCTTCCCCTTCAAAGGCTCGGAAGGCTACCTTCGGCTTGCTGAAGTCTTCGTCCCGGTGGTCCTCCATGTCCAGGTTGACCTGTCCCCCATGGGACTGCTGCCTCAGCTCTAAGGGAATCTCTCTGTGGTGGGGGGGTGGCATCAAGTGTTTAGAATGTTTACGTTTGGCGTAGTGAAAAGTAAGGAGCTGAGAAAGGCTCGGCTCGTCTCACCCCCGTCTGATGGCCTCAAGGAAGTTGGCGTTTCCGGGATCGTTGTAGTTTCTGAGCTCGCCGTCGTCCAGGCTGAATCCTGTTCGCCACAGTTTGAGCACCACATGGACCTAACACACACGCACACGCACACGCACACACACACACACACACACACACACACACACACACACACACACAATTATTGTTCTGCGATACAATAATCCTTCAGCAGCTGTGATATTTCTCTAAAACTATCTGAAAAAGTAGTAAAGCTTTCAGGTGGAGTTTAACTGTTGCTGGACATTATGTGTAAAAAGCAGATTGAAGCAACCATTCAGTTGTACAGGTTGTGCATCCCAATAAAGAGCCAATTCGTTATTTATAGCAACCACAGTCGAAAAAAGCAGGATTTATGAAACTGCGACAGCTAACGAATGAAAGAAATTCTGGGTTTACTTTGAAATTATGACTGAATTGTGGGAAAACTCACATCTTGCTGACTGTTGGAGGCTTTCCTCTCTCCAGCAACGTAGGCAGACTCCTCCTCAGGAGCAGCACCGAGCCTGTAACCTCCTCCAACGAAGGCCTGGCCGCAGCAGAGGGCAAGATGAAGGGTGGTGAGCAGCGTCAGGGAAGTGACAGCAGAAACAAAAGCGCATCCCGTGTGTTCCCCTTTCGCTTCGTGTCTACCCGTGCTCTGCTGGGCTCTCCCGGTCCTCTCCCGGCCCGGTCCAAAGGCACGGCTCCATGCTCCTTGGCCCCTTTGAACAGGTCCTCCACCACCTCATTGGAGCTCTTCTTCTTGGGGGGCCCGACAATCTGTTGCCCACTACGCTCTGAGCCACCGGCGAAAAACCTGGCAGGGGGGAGGGCATCCATTTAAACATCCATTTAAATTGCATGAATCTGAGAGAAAAACTAATGGAGGAAGTGGAAAGAACAGTCGACCACACAGCGGTCTAGAACAGATCTAACTCCTGAACTGATGAGCTTCGTCTGTCTACACGAACCGTCACTAATGTGAAAAGGATCAGTAAAGAATTGCAATCTGTTCAGAAAGGAATCTCTAACAAGATGTTTGAGCGCTCAACAGTGTTTTGCTTTGATAAAGTGGTTGCTCAACTTTTTTTCCCCCTGTGCGACATGACTGAGGAGGGGGCCGGCAGTCTAAGAAACACTGCCGAACCCCTCTTCAATCTTCGGCACTGGCAGACCCACACATTGTCAGCAATATTCAGATTCCTTCAATTGACAACACAGATTCGAACTAATATTTTGGGGGGTTTCCTAAAAAATGCGAGACTCTTTTCTAGAGTTGTCTGTCACCTGCCTCTGATGGAGTTTAAACTAAGTTATGGACACACTGGGGTTGATAAAATCTGCCGAGTATACAATTCAGCTCTCAAAGAAACTAAACGGGAACTGTGAAACGTATTCATCAGCCAGTGTGAAGCCGCAGCTCCATCGTGTCATTATGCTCTGACTGGGACATTCCTATTGGTATTCTCAC
>JAUESF010000050.1:19140096-19151532 GCA_032274765.1 Malacoctenus tetranemus
ACACACACACACACACACACACACACACACACACACACACACACACACACACACACACACACACACACACTCTCTCTAAAGGCAGTTTAGAAGTATGAAAAGGATCTTTCGACTTGTTCAGTGTATTACATTGTCAACCTTTATCTTGTGATAAGTATTTAAATGTAGAAAATGTCGCACTTTATGGCAATACCCTTCCAACCATGTCACGTCAGCAGGAAGCTTCGGGACATTTTTGCAATCCATGATTGAGTTGGTGTTTGTTTGACATCATCACAGAAACATTTGCCATCTTGTGAAAAGTGCATGTCAGGATGAGACAAAACATTCACAGTGGATCGTGTTGTGAACATTTCAGCAAAACAATTAGCCAAAGGAAAATATGATGCACGCTAACTATGCAAGCCTTTGACAGGCAGGACAGTCACCTGTCCGTCACAGATTGACCTCACGTACATGTTTTAGACAGCTGGAGTAAACACGGGAGTGCGACGTCTCTGATTGCCTCTTCTTGAACGGTTGCTCGAGGCGTCACTGTGAAACCTGTCTGTGTCTGCATATACTAACCAGCCAGTGATGCGGTGGACCAACACAAGAAAACATTGGCACCATCCGAGTCATGTGGCTGCATGGCTGAAAGCTGCAGACGCGGGGGCGGTGCCGCGTTTACTCGTCCAGGCTTACGCCACGGACTGGAGGCGCAAAGGAACGAGCTCTGTCGTTAAAGCTTTACTGGCGTAAGTCATGTGATGCTTCGTCTTCCCTCCGGGTTGCAGTCCAACACTCCAATCAATAAAGCCATTCAAAGTCGGGGTGAAAACAACAGAAAGCCTCCGTCTGTGCAGCTGCGCTGTTCTCCCAGGTACACTCGGCGACGGGCGATGGCAGTTTCCATAGGATCGACCTTTGACCCGGTGTTAGACAGAGCCGCAGCCAACAGAAACAGCTCCTCCTATTCTCCTGCATGCCATCAAATAGCTGGGACAAAAGGACCATGGCTGACCTTAGCCATCCTAGAAGTGTGTACAGGCACACACACACAAACACACTAACCCAGGACACCTCTCAATAAAACCAAACCAGACAACAACAAAGCAGGAAAAAACTGCCTCCTTATCAGCAGCTGTCTTTTTATCTGTCCATTCTCTTTCGCTGTCGTCTTCACTCAGACAGCACACGGAGACAAACGAGTGGCTGCAGTGGAACAAAGAGCGGTCTGTAAAAGCCCAGACTTCATCCAGCCCTGTGATGAGGGCTTCGATCCCTGGCCAAAGCCCTGATGCAGCCTGTTAAGCTCCCGTTTCGATTCGGCTCATCAAGCCCCGAGCTGCCGCTGATCAATTAGAGAACAGTCTGAGCCCGCTGCTGACCGCACAAACCCTAACCCTTTTCACCGTTTAAAGCACATCTAAATCCTGTGTGTGCGCGCGCGAGTCCTCTGTCACGTCATTGACGGACCTTAGCATCGGGCCAGAGGACGGGACTGTTGACGACATGCTGGAAGGCTCAAACATGCTCGTGATGGCAGGAATATATTCATAAACTGGGCTCCTGAGAGGAAGCCGGGAAACAGGCAAAATGTCAACCAGATACAACCAGGAGCAGATCATAGATGGTTGTTGTCCAACAAACTACATCACTGATTTGTTTGCACAAAAGTGAGCTCAGCTCACCACATGATCATGTCCTAGATCTACATCTACATATTCTGTACGTGCGACTCACCCATCCCCCTTGGCTCTGGATCCACGGCTGGATGTGGTTGTCCAGGTAGAGCGTCATCCACTCCGCAATCCTCCCCACCAGGGGGCTCATCTCCTTCTCCACGCACTCCACGCACAGAGCCCCGCCGAAGGCAAACAGCCCCACGATGCGGCCCCAGTTGACGCCGTCCCGGAACACCTCGTCCATCACGTTCTCGAAGCTCTGGTAGGCGGTGGCTGGCGTGATGTGCAGCTGGCTGTGGAGGTCGCTGAAGGCCATCGAGTAGCGCAGCTCGAACTCGTTGGCCGTGTCCCGCAGGGCCTCCTTCACTGCGCCCAGGCTCGCCATCTCCGCCGCCTGCTGCTGCTGCTGCTGCTGCTGCTGCTGCTGCTGCTGCTGCCGTAGTGGGGACGCAGGCGGGCTCCCGTCGCTTGTGTTGTTGACCGTCCCGTTGACTTGCGTCTCTGTCTGCTGGTCCTCACTTGACCCCGCATCCCCCCCGTCAGTCCTATTTGAAGGCTCATTGAGCACTATGTGGTTGAGGGGATAGTTTCTTTTAGAGAGTTTATATGTGATGTAGAAAATTACCAGTTCTCTATTCTGAGACATCATTTCTTTCCTTTGTGCTCGTTCCTTTTGGTCGTTTGCTCCGGTTGGTCCCACTCCACGCTTCTGCGTTGCTTTCCTGTAGCCTGCTGGATCTGACGTTTTCCTTGCTTCTCCTTTCCTCAGACCACCATGGTCAGCTGATTATCGACAGGACACGTCTGGAGGAGGGGGGGTGAAAACCAAACCTACACGAGGCTGACAAATCAGCTCAGGCCCTGCAGAAAGACAACAATGAAAGGTCAAAGTCTGGATAGCCATGATTTTATCCCTGCATGCGAGTGTGTATGTGTAGAAGAGGATCTGGGGACGTCTGTGGACTTTCAAATTAAATTCAGACAGGTAGGGTCAAAGGGCGTCTCTAATTGGACTCTTACATATGGAGCAGATGGCAGCGATATTAATGAGACAATGGCAGAGTGAACGTGTGTGCTAGTGTGCGAGAGCGAGACAAAGAGAGAGGTGCTGTGTGTGTGGGGAAGGTGAGGGGGGGGGGAATCATGGAGACGGGTGGACCAAAGGGGTCCACGCAGACGCTCGCCATCACCCGATCGCTGACCTGCGACCTCCAGTTGGAGCTTTGTGGGCGCTTTGTCTCCTGCATTTCCTCATGCCCTTGAATTCCGGCGTAACCCCCGAAGCGATGATTTCCAGGATCTGACAACTTGTGGGCCACGTGCAATAAACGCACATCATGCCAATGAGGCCCTTTCACTGTGGTTGTGTATTTGAATCTTACATGAACCAATTGGAACAGTGGATGCTGCTGCTGCCGTCTGCCCTCACATGCAGGTCATACCTTTGGTGGAATTGGCTCAGAACTCTTCAATGGTTTAAACCTCTCAACCTATGCCAGCCGCTCTCAAACAAAGCCGCTAAGCAACAACAGAAAGACTGTGGACCCTTTTTTTCCATTTGACACGTCGAATCACAGTGAAGCTAAACATTTACTCAGACATTATTAGTTTTTTTTTTTGCTACTGGGAAACGATAAACCAGTTCTGATTTAAGTGACTATGGTAAAGTGACTCGCTCAGTCACTCACTCAGTCACTGCCCCCCCACCCCCACCCCCATGTCAATTACAGAGAAACCAAATGCACCCACACATGCAATACTCTTTGCTCCCCTGGTCCCCATAACTCCTCCCCTGCATTGGACTTGTGGGAACACACATACCCAACTTTCTTTCCTCTGAAATTTCCCCATAATGCAAATTGCATTTTACAGCAAAACTCGTATTAAAATTCTGGAAAAGATTTCCAACTGTGGTGTTAATGCAGTCGGTGTGTTGAAACCCATTGCTGGCAAATCGACAGCTACAGCTTTAGCTTCTGAAGGCCAGAGGATGCTTCTTTCGAAATCCAAAAGGCTTTAAGACGAGTGTCGAACAATCTTCGAATGTCCAACATTAGTAGAGTCTGACATTTTCAAAACTGTGATGTGAATTCAGATCTTTGAAATGCATTGTTCAAGTTAAAGAACAATGATTTGCAACACTGTGTCTCCCGGTCATCCATTCACAGCTGGCCTGCAAAAAAGGGCCATTTCAGATAATAATTAAGCTTCTGTTACTCCAAATCCTGTTCTGCTAATGTTTGAAAAACAAGGTGTAGACAAACTAACATAAACTATGGAATTGCTAAGCATCAAACCGCAACTGAAATGTCATTTAATGGCCCAGAACAAAGCAAATCCAGTAGTAAACTAAAATACATGAGCTCGACTCTGTGCAAAGCCAGCGAAGGTTCAGAGTTAGTGGAAATGTCACTCAACTCCAGAGTTTGTTTCTGTTTAGATTTATAAATCCATGCATTTGCTAAGTATGGGACAGTGTGAAGGGAAGTAGCATTCATCACTGAGAATGGGAGACAATTTAGTGCCGACCATATGCTGTCCGTCAGTTGTCCAAAGCGCCATCAAAGACACCAACTGCAAACCTCACGTTGTCTAATTAAAATGAATGCTAGGAGATTCCAGGCGAAAGAAAGATTTAGAGTTGCCAAAAAAACAACAAAGCAGCTGCAACATTGACACGCCACTGACGCACTCAGGCTCTCACTCAACAAGGAGGACTAAAAGACAGAAATCAGGAATTAAATAAAAACCAACTTCAGACGTCACCCAGTTACAGGGATTCACGGCGAACTTTCACTTGAAGCCCAGTTCCTCCCACATCCGAGACAAAAGAGCGGCTTCAGTGCCCCCCCCTCCCTCCGGTCTGCTGGTTAGCACGCGGCCCACTTCTAACCTTTCCTGCAACAACGGTGACATTTGACTGTGCTGATCGGTGCCTGGATCCCTAAAGTTCGACTGCCAAGCAGGTGAGAGGGGATGGACATGCAAATGACGCTGGTGGGATTAAACGACGCAAAAAAGCAATTCCTCCAAACCTCACAAAAGAAGTCCGCCACCGCGCCGTGCGCTGCTGGCTCCTCTAAGTTTAAGTTTTCAAAAAAAAAGGGAAAAAAAAACTGTTGTAAAAAACTTGTAGGAGTCGGACGCCCCGTGGCTCCGACCACGCGCAGTTGGGAGGCAAAAATCAAAAAGGGATCGGGCCGCTCAGCGGATGCAGATCCACACGGCAGCAGTGTTTACAATGGCCACATGGTCCCAGCAGCTCTCCGCACGTGGCTCGGGCTATGGAGCGCTGCGTTGATATAAACACCACCCTCAGTCTGAGAAGGGGGGAGAGGGGGGCGCTGAGAGGCAAGACCTGACCGCGGAGTTCGGGTATTTAATTGGAGTCACGATCGCTTACGTGGAGGACTCATTAAAAAACAATCTAGGGGTGATGTTTGATGCTGGGGTCTTGTGTTTACAGCAGAATGTAAGCCATCACTTACGCGGACGGGAGCCACGGGCACACTGCTGAGCGTGTCGTCAGCCAAACATCCCCACAAATACACCAGAAACCCAACAAGTCGTTTGTTTTGTCAAAGTGCACGAGAATAACGTAAATATCGTTTAAAAAAAAATTAAGGTACGAGTCTTACCAGTTGCCTTCAAGAAAAGAAATCAGCGTGATTGTTCGGCTCGATCACCGCGTCTGTCTGACAAAATGTCTCGAATGTGTCGCTCCGAGGCACCGCGGGTCCCGACGCTGTCACGATCCAGCAATGTTTCTGTGCTCACCTGGAGTCATCGAGTGAGGACGTTAGCACGTACGTATCGTCCAACGCCCCCTCCCCCCACCCACCCAACCTCCTTGTATTACGTAACAAGACGCCTTCGTAGTCGTTTGAATATCCCGTCACGACCGTGTCTCTCCTCACGGCCCCGAACTCACACCCACAACACGCTTTTTATCCAACGGCGCACAGAACACAGCCAAGCAAACGAAGCGAAGTGACCTGAGACCAATGCGTCAGTGTAAAACGGGCCAATATGAACAGGCGAATCCGGATTTCGACACCGCACAGGGAACGAGACGACAACATCGGTGGACGCTCGCTGTCATGAGAACAACAAAAAACAATTCAAGAAATAAAATTGATTATATCTTTCCCGCAAAAAACACTATTTTACGTTCCGTTTTTCTCAAACAGACATTTGAAATTAAGTTACCCATTTTTTCTGCGCGGTCCCTGAACGCACCACAGGGCATTCCATTCTGCTGTCATAAAACGCAGGGCTGAGACCTTTAAACGCCTCGCACAAACCACACAGAAAACACCGCTCTGCGACACCACCCCGCCACCAGCCGCGAACAGATCTGCACACGGCGGTGTCGCCCTTTGATTGCGGGGCAAAGCCTTTCGGAGGCGGCCGCCGCCGCTCCGCCTGCGCTATTGCGGCCAAGTTGCTGAGCCTGAAGATGGCTGTCACTGTCACATACGCGGTGCCTGTGTCGAGTCTCTCAAGCTGAAAGAAGAGAGTGGTTTTCTACTATTGAAGGGGGCTGGGTGGGACAACAGCACAAAAGGGAGGAAATAGCCGCAGCGACGGTTTATGTACCAAGTTAGCGGGAGCAGCGTTTCTCATGACGCGTCCCTTTGAAAATCCGCCTCTGTTCTCCCGGGAACGAAATCCAGTCTATCCAGGTCTGGCGTCTCCCCCACCCCCCTGCCGCAAGCACAAGCCACCCCCACCTCTATTAGCACACTAACCCGGGAGCTCTTACTTGTAGGTGGTCTCCGTCAAATCATGTCTGGTCGCTTGCAATCCAAAACCCGGCAGCAGCGATTCTTACCGTCATCGTTGGACCTGGTCTGGCTAACGCGGACGGAGCTCGTCTCAGCCCAGCGACTGGCTGCGGCAGTTCCGCCCACAGAGCGATGCTACCCTCCCTCCTCCCCCTCGCGGCGCGATGAACAGTACCTCAAACTCGGTGGTCTTCAGGCTGGACGCTTCACACGGCGTGGAAAGTTTGCAGTTGTGTCGAAGGACGCGGGGAGGGACAGTGCGCGTCTCTCTTGTACTGGGTTCAGTGTACTGGTCCCGCCTACACTTGATTAATAATTAGCTGCAGCCGGAGCTAACAGGAAACCAGTTCCGGTCGTGTCCGGCTAGTATTAGCACTTAGCCGCCGAGTGAATTTTTGCTCGTTTTTTCAAGTCGCACTCCGACTCATCCATTATTGAGGTCGGAAGGAGCGTGCAGACGTGGTGTCCTTTAATTGTCTTCCCACGCACGTACTCACTCATGCATAAAACCGATTGTTTGCTCTACAAAGCTCCACGGAGCATCTGCCGGGCATCTTGGCGTTTAGGTTGACAACAAAAGACGAGAGGTCTCCATAGTAACCTTTGTTACCCCCAAAATCCTGCACGCTTCAGGCAAAAACTAACCGCCTGGTTACAGTGCCACCTAGTGGACGTTTTTCAGATAGACTGGGGAAAAATGGGAATTCACCTGAGGCATCTCAAACACACGTTTGAAATAGGAGAGAACTGTCCCCCGAGAGTTGTTAATGATCATGACTGAATACAAGGAATGTAGTCGAGGGTACATTAAAGCCTTATGCTTTAACTCTATGCTTGGATCCAGCCCCACAAGATACACAATGGAGTATAAATTTCTTTACTGAATATCTCCTAAATCTGTGATTTTTCCCCATTAAAATAACATGCAAAACCATGTGGGTTTTTTTTTTTGAGTTTCTGACAGTGGTGTGATGCACTGAGAAGAAGCCGTGAGCCACACAAAGTAGGGCCTGCCTTTGCTGCAGGTCGCAGGGCTTTGGCACGGGGGCAGTGATGTTCGCTGGCATCGCAGCGGATCAGAATTCAGGTTTATTGATTACTTCACCAAATGCTTGGAAGGTTACATCACAATATTATGTATAGAACCGTATAGCACTTTCATCAATTCTATGTATGTTACATTGAAAACTTTACAGTCTGCATTGTTTTTTTTAATTCGCTGTATATATATATATATATTTATATTTATATATATTTATACGTTCCCTAGAATTAGGGAAGAAAAAAGTAGACATCCATAGTTGCGAGGGAAGGAATGCTTCTCAAAAAAATATTTAAATGCACTTTAAATAATTACATACACCCTTCCTTTCCCAAAAAAAAAAGCATGGAATCACCTCGACAGGGATTCAGGATGCGGAGACGACAGTGGCTCTGTGGCCGCGGTGTTCCCAGACCTTTTTAAAAAGAGAGAAGTGACATGGAGATGACTCAACACTGAGGAACACCCATTTTGAGTTGGTGCACACTGGGCCTGGTTTTGAATACATGAGCAGACAGGAGAAAAAAAGCGTGGAAACCGAATGACAGGGGGCATGAAGGAATTAATGGGGTCTCGTTGAGTCCTCAGCTGAGCTCGATGGATGCGAGATAAGCACCTGGTACTTATGTTGCGAGGCGGCAATTGCGCAGAACGCAGAGCTCCAAAAGTAAAGCGAGCAAACAAAAATAAATTAGCAAAGTCTCACTGACAGGTCAGACGTGAGACACACAGGACGGGACAGCAGAGAGCAGAGGCTTCACTGGTGCTGAGTATCATGAGGGGGCGCAGCAGGGTTCAGATTCTTCCGTTACATTTCGAGTGCGAAGATGTTCAAATCAGACCTAGCCAAAAGTGTTACACACTGAAGCCAACTTGTGCATCACCAACTTCTTTTTGGAGGAGTCTGAGCGCGCTGGATGCATTTAGGTCATGTTTGCCTGTGGGTACTTGTGATGTGGTGAGACTGGTGTCAAATTACAAGCTACCATGGCTGAGTGAGTGCAGGCAAATCAGTGTAGAAAATGAGAGTGGCCATTGAAAGGAAAGTGGCCCTACTGTGAGAGGAAAGCAAAGGGAGTCCTTGAGGATACAGAAGGGAGTTTGGGTGCTCACAGATTGGACGCTGGCTTCAATAGAGGCCAGTGGTGATGGACAGCTTTAAAAAAAAAAAAAAACTGTTGAAAAGCTCTAGGAAGACCCCGATGAAATGAACAGGTCCCCTTAATACAGGTCCCCAAATACTGCTGTGGGATGAGCATTGACAGGGAGGGGGACACACAGTTGGGATACGTTTTCCAACAGGCACAGGCGGCCGAAGCAACGTTCACAAAAGGGCAAACGTACAGACAAGTTTGTCAGATTCACAGGTGTTTGCTTTCAGCATGTACAGATATGTCTTCATAGCAAAAAAACAAAAGCCCAAACAAAACAAACAGAAAAAAACCAACAATCAAAAACCAGTTACAGGGTTTGCAACCACATAAATAAATTAATAGTTTACATTTCTTTTTTTCAGGTCATTGAGATTGTAGGTTGGGAGGGTCGATGTATGACAACAGTCAGCAGGGGGAGCCTGTCACAGTGCTGTTCATCCCAAGGAGGGAGAGGGGAGAGGGGGGGGAGAGTTGTCTGCACATGAGCGCAGTAAAAAAAAAAAAACCCAAAAAAGACAAAAACGCTGGGCAACAACACTCCCAACATGAAGTCCTGGACTGAGACTGAAGTGTTTGGCCTTTAGTCACGTTCCTTCAAACAAAGTAGTCCCTCTGAGCCCGATTCAGTCCAGGGGAGAGGGAGAGAGATGATGGGAGAGACAGAGAGGGGGTGGCTGAGTGACTGGGGGGGGCTGGTATGCGTTAATGTGAGCGTGGGATAATCTCCGCCCAGCTCCGGCTCTTAATCTTTCGTCTGACGGTGGCTCCATCATTGGTGGTTTAAGACGAGGGAGTCCGGGCCGAGATAGCCTCGGGAGCAGCGATGTGGAAGACGGAGCCGATGCGCAGGAAGAAGCGCCTGAGGACGGCCCGCAGCTCAGGAATCAGGTCGAACTGCATCATTTCACACAGCTGGGGGTAGTAGCAGGAGGCGTGGGGCTTGAACTGGTGGTGGAAAAAAGGGGGGAGGAGCAGAGGGAAATCAGCACTTCAATCAGAGCCTTATCGCCCATAGTACAGATATCACATAACAAAAAGGACCTCGGTCGCACCTCGTAACCTCAGTTGCATTTATATGCAAAACCTTTCTCAATGCTGAGCCTTCTGTTTGGGTGTTAACAGGTTCGGTGTAGCTTTCGATATACCGATATTAACAATATTGCTCCATTGTATATAGCACACAAAAACCCTCAAGACATTGTCTGATACTGAATAATTTTCTGTATCACTTCATCTTTGCTTCCACTCCTACAGGACACTTGAGCACTTTTGTGGTTACTTCAAAATGACCATTTTTAAGTGGAACTTGGCATTAAATTCAATATTATTGTTAAGCATAAGCTAATAAAATACGATTGTTTTGGAGCGAATTGCCTCCAAAACAGACAGAAGATCTTCAATTTGTAAATTTTACTCAGCAGAAAGTTTTCGGGTTGATCCTGAACAGTTAGAACATCTCTGATTCCTCTCACCTTTGAGAAACATGCTAAAATTTAGGAAAAAAAAGTCTTTGGGGGGAAAAAAAAAGCCTGAGTCATGCTTCAGTTCATCATCACTGAGTCATGCAGGGAGATGATGGATTGAGATGGTGACTCATAGGCAACGGGCTCAATGAGGTGTTTGTAATCGGGGAATTAAACAAGCTCTTGCCTTGTCGTCAGGCAGCCGCAGCGTCCTGGTGAGCAGCAGCATGAGCAGGCTGTTCCAGGCCTCCCGGTGGCTCTCCGAGGTCAGACTGATGAAGTAGGCCAGAGCTTCGCTGCACACCCTAACGAGGACGCACCAAAAAACACAGCAACTGAGCATCACCGACCGCGGGCCTCTGTGTCGCCATCAGGGCGCAACCATCAGCGCCATGTATTCTTGTCAGGCATGAGTCAGCCGTTTCACGCAGCTGCTCGCTGACAAAAAAAAAAAGGTGGTGTGGGAGCATGCCAAATATTCCACAGTATGTGTATGCTCAGTGTATTCATGAATAGCTGTGGGCAAGTGTGAAAACAGCAGCGCGCGGCATAGAGAGAGTTTGTTTACGCAGGTTTGATGAAAAACATTTCAAGTTGGTGTAAGTGAGCAAACGTGAGGCAGCCTGAAGCAGGAGTGTCGAACACACAAGGCCCGGGGGGGCCGCAACTGCTCTGCCACAGGGTCAGACCCGGCACTCAAGGCGACCTTTGTACAGCGTAAAACTTACAAACAAAAACAAACAAACCAAAAACAGTTGAAATGAAACGAACTCCTGTTTCTGCATTTTTCATTGGTTACCTCACTGTTAAAGTGAGAAAGATAACTCAACAGCGGAGAAGTAGGAGTTTGTCGACGCGATTCTTCCGATCTTGCACGGCGCACCTCAACCTAGCTTTCCGTCTCCCTCCAAAGTCCCGCCTCCCTTCTAAGTTCTAACCACTCACCCCCCACGACTGTCATATCAATGGAGTCAGATTCAGAGGCAAAATAAAGATTTAAAAAATAATGTCCAATCAGTACTCTGTGAACAGTATTTTTGTTTTCATAAAATCATCCTCTTTCATTTCTCACCCATACTGTATTTTTAGGGGGTGGCAATGTTGCCTCAAAGCTTAAGATAATAACCAACTACCCACATACATAATAGATGCTGGGGCACAATGTTCCATTGATATTTTTATATACAATAAACGCAGCCACAGTCGGCTCGGGGACGTGGTGGTGGTGGCAAACAGCAGCAGAGCACCGACACTTTGTGGTGCTGTCGTGACTCTATTCAAGCTGTCAGAGACCCCATCCATGAACTGTTTAGCTGGGAGGGA
>JAUESF010000050.1:19217549-19232836 GCA_032274765.1 Malacoctenus tetranemus
CCCCCCCCCCCCCCCCCCCCCACAACCGCAGCCTCTCACTCACACCTCTCAGGAGGTTGCTGCAAAGGCATGACGGAATGAGGCGAGGTGTGTCCTCTGTGAGCTGGTGAGCTGGGATGGTGGGAGAGGACAGTCATGATGAACCCACGTATTACAGATGCGACGCACTAGGAGTGGGTCATTAGTGTGAGTCGTGACTGTGTGTGTGTCATGAGTTCGAGGCACAGATGTTCCTCCAGTGACAAGGTAAGCTGTGTGTGTGTGTGTGTGTGTGTGTGTGTGTGTGTGTGTGTGAGAAAGATATTAGATGCAATAGTTAACCTGCATGTGTCAGCACATAAGCACAATGTGTCATTCTGTACAACATGAGAACTATAATGACTTTGACAAATCCTCTGTGTGTGTTTGTCTGTATGTGTGTGTGTGGGGAGGCAGTGGTAACACGTCCCACCTGGACGATCGCCACGAACATTAACCTAAAGTTCGCCGCAATTTTCACGACGGCTTCAGCTCCCTGAGGCCACACAGCCTTGATCGACCGCGTGGCTCCACAGGAGTCCCGTCAAAGCGTTGCCGCACCTCTCGCGGGGATGCGACTTCTCGCTGGCGTGAGTCCTCCGGTGCGTGCTTAGGCCCCTGCAGCTGCCGAAGCGCTTCCCGCACGTGGCGCAGGCGCGCGGCCGGTCACCAGCGTGCGTCCGCGCGTGCCGCTTCAGCTGGGTGCCGCGCCCGAACCGCTTCCCGCAGGTCTGGCAGCGGTGCCTCTTGTCGCCCGTGTGGATCCTGGCGTGCTCCGTGAAGCTGCTGGCGGTCCTGAAGCGCTTGCCGCACGTCTCGCAGACGTACGGCCGCTCGCCGGTGTGCAGCCTCGCGTGGGCGGAGAGGCGCCCGCTGTGGCTGAAGCGCTTGCCGCACGTCCCGCAGGCGTAGGGCTTCTCGCCCGTGTGGACCCGCATGTGGGAGGCGCAGGCGTAGTTGCTCCGGAAGCGCCTCCCGCAGGTGGCGCAGGGGAAGGGCCTCTCGTCCGAGTGGATCCTCATGTGCTTGGTGAGGTCGCACCTGTGGGCGAAATACTTGCCGCACAGCTTGCAGACATGCGGCCTCTGACTGGCGCGGTTTGTGTGATACTTGAACTTCACGTAATCGCGCCATCCTTCCGCTTTCCTCGTCTGATCTTCCCGGTTCGTTCGGTCCTCGTTTTGATTCACGACAAAGTGGATGAAGCAGTTTGGGGGGCTGCACAGTTTGTGGTGGGCACTGGCCTCATGAGGCACAATGAGAAGAAAGGTACTGGACTGCTGCTTCAGGACGGGGGGAGTTCCCGCCTCGCTGACGAGATCTTTTTCGGGCTTCTCTTCAGCTCGCAAAGGCTGGAGCTCCTTTTTGCTCGGCTGAAGTTTTAGCTCCTCCTTGACTCGCAAAAGTTCTGGTTCTTCTTGTTCCCCTTTAACCTGAAAAAGTTCTGGTTCTTCTTGTTCCTCTTTTACCTGGACGATTTCTGGTTCTTCTTTGACTTCTTTGATCTGATTTGGTTCCTCCTTTACGACTTGAATCTGGAAGAAATCTTGTTCTTCTTTCACATCTTCAATCTGAGAGATTTCTGGCCCGTCTCGTTCCTCCTTCATCGGAACAGGATCCCATTCTTGTTTCACTTTCTTCTGGAAAAGTTCTGGTTCTTCTTCTTGTTCTTCTTTTGTAATTGGTAATAGTTCCCGTTCTCCGTGCTCCTCTTTGAGTTGGATGAGCTCTAATGTTTGTTTCTCTTCTTTCATTGGTGAAGGTCCTGGCTCCCCGTGTTCCCCTCGGCTCTGTCCGGATACAGGTCCTCCCTCATCCATACTTTCCTTGCTGGTCAGAGAAGAGAACCTCTGTTCCTTCACCGGTTGTCGCTTTGGGAAATCTGGGAACAACACAAGAGTTCCAGTATAAACATGGTGTGTGACATAACATTGCTTTTCCTAACTTTCTTTTCAATCAAAACCTCCAGCCTGAGTTCCCAGGACAGTGGGCAGTGAAACCCTCTGTGTGGGTGCAGGGGGAGGGGGGGGGCACGTCAGGTGTAGATGGGTCAGGTTGAGGCACGTCATCGGCCCATCGTTCATCACATGCATCAGTGCTCAACTCGTTCCTGATGTTCGAACCCGTTTCTCGGCTCCGGTCAAACATCGTTCAGTAGGAGAGCGGGATTGACGTAATGGCTGCGAAGCTCGAGGAGCAGTGCGCTGCGCAGCAGTGAGCCACACAAACAGACCCCTGCAGCAGTGTGTCCACTCACCACATCTCACATCGCTCGGCTCGGCGTGGTTCGGACACCATCACACCTTCACCGGGATCCCCACAGGCTGACGAGGACCTGCAACTCCTCTCACTTTATCCTCTTTACCACAGCATGATGCTTGTTTACACTCTGGCCGAAAAAAAACCGCAGGAATCAAACAACTTCCTGTGATTATGCCGATCCTTGCGGTGATTGGCTCTTAGAAATATCGCGAGATCTTAGTGTAACCAGTGACAAAACGCAGCTTTAAAAATGCCACAGACCCAAATGACAAGATTAAAATGACATATAATCTTTGTTCTAACAATTTTATAGAATCCACAGACGCACGGCCACATCGACAGGTGCGGGGCGCCCCCTCCAGGAGAGGGAGCAACTTGCACAGATACACCAGATACATACACAGTGCAGTAACTTTTCAGCAAGCACTGTTCAACTGCACACAGATCTAAGAAACGTCACATTATGTGAGCGTGTGTTGCGGAAAGAACCAACTGATTCATGTGCAGGAATTTATTTGAGAACAATTGATTCATTGTTTCTACATTTTATAGCAACCATGTTCACCACTTGGTGATTCTGACCTCACCGATTGAAAAACAGGTTTTATGGTGCAATGGAAGGGTCATCAACCCACACGCAACAGGATGGCAGGTTACTGGGCCAAGAGTCAGTTCAGGTTGGGCCAATCAAGAAATGAGGCTTTCTTAATGAACATTAACATTAACATTTGAACCCTGGAATTTTTTTTTTCATCCAGGGTTCAAATGTTGGTGTTTCAAATGAACATCCTTTTCTCAATGTAAACGCATACTGATGCGACCCAGGTACTAAAAAAAAGACATATTTCGTCACATCCTGTTCATTTAGGTAAACCTTGGATGTTCTCGCGATTTTTTCTCAACAGCCAATCACGGTGAACCCGGTAGTGATTTGCCTTCCGATGCAGAATGGCGTTTGTTTAGTGAAATCCGGCCATTTCTCAGTAAAGGATGAAGTAAGAGAAGGGTCGCACGCCCCTTGTCAGCTTGCAGGGACCCCGGTGAAGGTGTGACGGTGTCCGAACCCACGCCGAGTTGAGGAATATTAGATGCGGTGAGTCGACACACTGCTGCTGGGGTCTGTTTGTTTGGCTCACTGCTCGTCTCCAGTTCACGGCTCTGTTGCTAACAGAGAAACCAGAGCTGCTGCACAATCACACAACGTGTGCTAATATCTAGTTGTGTCATTGCGCAAGGACCTGCGTGTAGAGCTCCTTTCAGTTCTCTGCATGAATGACTGCAGCGCACTTATGCACACTTGTTTCGGTGCCCTCACAAGAGGTCAGAGCCACGCGTTACGCTGCACCTGCACTTAAAGGCATGGGCGGAGCGGACACGGGGAACATGTCATGTCCCCCGTGTACCCGTATCTGTGCCCTCTGTCACCCGCACTTTTTTACAGCCATGACAACCACTTACTGAGAGGCTGATAAATCACTCAATAGACCTCTGAACAATTTGCCCCCCCCCCTTCTTTTGAAATGACGGCTACGCCACTGCTTAAAGGTGAGGTCAACCGTATGCTCAACCCAGCACGGCCACATGCAGACTGAATAAGTGTAATCGGCACAGGCGAACTGAACTGTGAGGCTTCATCATTCACTTTCAATGTGGTGACACACAGGGGCATTTCTCGGGTCTGTTGGGGCCCCAGTCAAGGGGTCCCCCCCCCCCCCCACCAAGTAGTTTTGCTGCCTCACCTGTTGGCATGCTGCACCTCCATCCTGTCAGCCTTTGCTGCTTCATCTTGGCGGCCACAGTATCCACTGTTTACTTCCCGATGATGATATCATAACATTAATGGAAGCTTCTCCAGAGCTTTGATATGATCTACAATAATTCTGGTCTGTTTTCGCTCTGTTCTCCCGAAATGCAAGGCGACAACAGTCTGAAGACTATTGAAATGGACAAAGTCCAAAGAACATTCGTCAGAAGACTGGTGGCTCCTCTGTCTCACTGTGTTCACTGGCAACTAAACCAGCACCAGCTGAACTATATGCAACACACTGAGGTCGTGTTTGTGTCTCAGCAACACATTGATCTAGATCATTTCAGGTAAGTTGAGGTGTTTAAGGAACAGTTGTCTGATGAGTACTCTAACCCCATGTCTCCTCCCACCCACTGCTGGTGACTGGTTACCTGCTTTTTTTTGTTTGCAAGTTGATGAGTGTGATGATGCAGGTCACCTGAACTGAAAGCACAGCAGTCAGGAAGGAAAGGGGGCATTGTGTATTTATTTATCCAATATTTCCAACACAGAAATGTCTTTTTTTAATATGATGGTGATTGTAAATGCTGGTATATCGCAATAGCCCTGTCTTATATTAAAATATATTGGATGAGATGTCAAGCACCATATACTTACATTGGAAACCTCTTTCTTGTGTTGTCTTGTTCATCCAGACGTTCCACAGCAGCATGTCAATAGTGAAGAAGAGGTTCTGCCTGAGCAAACTGGAGAGCAGAGGGAGGAGCTCCGGTCTGGACCAGGAGGCACCAGGACCTCTCCAAATCAAAGAGGAGCAGGAGGACCCGGAACCCCACCGAAATGAAGAGACCCGAGAAGAGCTGGAACCCTGGCAGATTAAAGAGGAACCAGAGGAACTGGAAGCTGCGACGATTAAAGAGGAAAGGGAAGAACTGGAACCCCCCGTGATTAAAGAGGAACCGGAGGAACCTGCGCCTCCGAAAGGAGCGCACGCCTGCGGGGAGGAGCTCCTCCCAAAGCAGGAGGCGGAGATCTTTCTTGTGACAGTGACTGAGGAGGAAGGCGACCATAGTCTTCCTCAATCGGACAGCGAGGGGCTCCTGGATTCAGGGCCGACTCCAAACGCCGGGCCGGCGCCGAACGGGGACAAGGCGGAGAGCCCGCCCGCGTCTGAGAGCGACTCCAACACTGATTCGGGCGATCACTTCCAGTCCTTCAGCGGGGAATACCAGCTGGCGGAGTACCACAGGGCTCCGACGGGCCAAAGGCCCAAATCCTGCCCCGTGTGCGGGAAGCACTTTAGCCACAGCAGCAGTTTGACGAAGCACATGAGAATCCACACGGGCGAGAAGCCGTACGCCTGCGAAATCTGCGCCAAGCCCTTCAGCGACAGCAGCAGCCTGACGAAGCACGTGCGGATCCACACGGGCGAGAAGCCGTACTTCTGCGAGACGTGCGGGAAGACCTTCCGGCACAGCGACCGGCTGACGGCGCACATCCGCACCCACACCGGCCAGAGGCCGTACGCCTGCCAGACGTGCGGGAAGAGCTTCCGCGACATTGGCACGCTGAGCCGCCACGGTCGGATACACACCGGCGAGCGGCCGTACGCCTGCGAGGTGTGCGGCAAGACGTTCCGGCAGAACGGCAACCTGACAGCGCACATGCGGACCCACACAAGCCAGGGGCTGTTCCCCTGTGGGACGTGCGAGAAGAGCTACTGCGACCGCAGCGCGCTGACGCGACACATGCGGGTCCACACCGACCGGGACCTGTACCCCTGCGAGACGTGCGGGAAGAGCTTCTGCTATCGCAGCGCGCTGACGCGGCACATGAGGACTCACATGGCGCAGAAGATGTACCCGTGCGAGACCTGCGGCAAGAGCTTCGGCCAGAGCGCGCACCTGGCCAAGCACGCCAGGACTCACGCGTGCGAGAGGCCGCACGCCTGCCAGACGTGCGGGGAGAGCTTCAGGTGTAAAAGTCACCTGTCGGTCCACATGAGGACTCACCTGGGTGAGGCGTTGTAGTGTCTGCAAAAAAAAAAAGTCTCAAATAAATGTTGCTCTTTTGCACCAAACTTGGGACGACGCCTGAGTTTTCTGTAAGCTCATCCACGTCTTCACCCTGCTCGCAGGACGGCGGAGGAGAAGGAGGGGTTAGGAAAAAATGTCGCGACCAAAACGACCATTTCTGAATGTTGCTTCGACCATTTCTACAGCATTTTAAATCAATTTGATGAACCAACTTCTGTGGTTTCGCTGGTTTATTGTTTTTAGCTCGCCACATCGGTAACACAAAATGCAAACCTTGATCGATAAAGCAAGGAAAGCCAAGGTGTACGTATGGCCTACCCAGCCTGCTTCAGCCTAAGTGTACAGTTCCATTCCCACAGCAGGTCGAAGTGATTCCAGTCCCATTGTTTCATGACTCAAATGGGCTTTTTTTTCTCAACTGCGATCAAGGTCGCTCTCATAGGCGGTCCTTAACTTGTTGCATTGTTTTCTCAGTGCTACTTCAGTCTGAACGTTCGCGTCACGTTCCATTCGACTTTCACCTCACAGTTCCACCCACCTCCCTGTGCCACGCGGGCCAAGTCGGGCTGAGAACATGTCGCCGACAGACAGCAGGCAGCTGACTGGCCCGAGAGCGTCGTAATGGAGCAGCTGTGGCAACAACTGGTTCACAAAATCAGACCGGTCAAACGTAGGCATGTTTCATCATCTTCAAGCTTTCGTGAGTTTGTCCAGTCTCAAACGTTGTGGAGACATAAACTCCTCTCACACCGACCAGCCCCCCCCCTTTGTGTGTCGAGCCATCCATGTGAAAGGTGTCTGTGGGATGGGAGGGAGGGGGTTCCTTGGTCCTCTCCCTCTCATACCTTCCAGGATGGAGTCGCAAAGGTGCGATGAGGCACGGGGAGATTTTGATGTTCAAGAAACAGAAGACTGTTATTTTTATTTCAACATCTGAGAGAAGAACACGTGAGAATGGGCATGAACTGGGAAAACCGTCATGTGGGGGCACTGCTCGCTCAGAGGAGGAGGAAGATCTACCAAAACATCACTGGTACGTAAACTGCCTATTTCAGCTTCACTGATCAGCCTGACTCCTCATGTTATTGCCGACTTGCTGTGTAAAAAACTAACTGTTTACCATTTAGTATCTTGTCCAGACATTGTGAGGAGAAAACAATGGCTTGTGTATTTAAGTAAAAAAAAAAAACCTGCTTTTGAAACTTGTTATTCACAGTTATTCCCACTTGAACTGTGCACAAAGAAGTGAGTTCTACTCTAAGTTCTTCATGAAAACATACCCAGTAGTATTCAAAAAGCACCACTTAATTAAAAATCCTCGTTTTGTATGATCTGCCAAAGTACCAAGACCCTGTCAATCACCTTTAGGCTCTTTTCTAATACCCAAATAGGAGTTCTATTAAATGTGTTGATAATCTTGATGTAGTTTAATAAGAAATAACTTATTCTCCTTGTGAGTGGCTGCGTTCAAAGCCTCTGCGCATGCCCACTGACGCGATCAGGTTGTGGCACAACACCGTTATTTCGGTTATTCCCATCTGTAGGTGTGGGCGGAGGTTGCCGGTCATTCGCTGTAAAAAACCTCGACCACCGCGACACCGGAAGTGAAACCCTCCGCGAACCGGAAGGTCTCTCATTTTAGCTGAAGAACGAAAATTGTTTGGTTATTTTCTCCCCCCATGGTGGCGGACCGACAACCCCGACACCGCTGAAGTGTTTCCCCGTGGCCGAAAAGAGCTGCCCCCTGCCCACCGACATCCCGGGACGCCCCGCGTTGGTACGGACCGTGCGTTCGCGCGGAGTGACAGGACGCGGCTCCGCGGAGGCTTGTTTCCCTCGGAGAGGCTGCAGTGTCAGACACTGGGGGTAGCTCGCGTAGCTTTAGCGCCTAGCCAAACTTTGATAGTGTCGGACTCGTCTGGAACATCCGCGCAAAACAAGGTAACGTAAGGCTACGGAGTAAATGACACGCGAGCTTGTGACACACCGCGGTGGCGGAGTGCCTCACTTAGTTGTTAAGCTAGTCCTGCTAACGTAAAGCCTGGCAGCGAAATTGTACAGAAACTGTAGCGAAAAAAAAGACACAAATACACACATCCCGCTAGTCAGGGTTGTGCAACACAACGTGTCGCAATTTATTGTTGACTTAGACCAAGTAAACACAAGATAAATCAACTTGTTTTGTAGCGAAAGCACGTTAGCTGTTAGCCTGCTTTTTTGGGTCTATTTTATTTCGGTTTTAGCTTTCTAGCTAGGTACCAGCGTCTGTTTCAGGGAAAGAATCAACGGTGCTGACATGCATACCTGTATAACCCACCTTTTGATGCCATATATGCACCATAAACTCAGTAAACTTCAAGCTGTGTTGTGCTAGAAAAGCTATAATCTGTCACCATGAATCTGTTACAATCGCTAGCAATAGTAAGTCTTTTGGTTCCATCGAATTCATTATAGGAGCTAAACACACCAGGATATAAATGCATATGCTCATTTGGACCTTTTGGAGATTTTTAAAATAGATATGATCTTTTGTCCAAACATATGTTAAATTAATTAAAACCTACTGCCCGCCATTGTTCAGGTGAGCATTCTACAGCTGGCTGCTTTCAGATCACATCTAAGTTCTGTTTCTCTAAGTATTGGTAGTTGCTTTCATATAGGAATGCAGAAAGCTGGTTGTTAACTGACCAAGATGTGTACTGAAGGCGAGTTGCCTTACTCTTACTCTGTCTCTCCAAACGCAGCTCATTACCCAGAGCCGAGGACGGCTGCAGGAGTGGCAGGGATTCTTGCGTCCCCTCTTCACACCAGTCCCTGAGATGACATCGCAACAACCGCAGCTGCCCAACGCCGTCGTCGCTCCCCAGCTTGCCCACAGCTCCTCCGCTCAGCAGGCGCGGCCCCACATTCAGGCCAATCAACTGGACTCGGGCCACAGCAGCACCAGCGCGGGGCCTCTGGAACACCGGCTGGCAGCGGGCAGGCCGGGCTGCTCCGGCGCGGAGACGGCCAACAGGAACCTTTCCGCGTCCTCCGCCGGCTCCACTTTGTCCAGGAGAGATGGGGGCTTTCAGCCTTGGCCCGAGGAGGCCAGTGACAATTCCCACGGGCTGTACTCGCTCCACCGGATGTTTGACATCGTTGGCGCCCAGCTCACGCATCGGGACGTCCGGGTCCTGTCGTTCCTGTTTGTCGACGTGATCGATGAGTACGAGCGCGGCGGCATCAGGAGTGGGAGGGATTTCTTGCTGGCGCTGGAGCGTCAGGGCCGCTGTGATGAGACCAACTTCCGACACATTCTGCAGCTCCTAAGGATTATCACCCGCCACGACCTTTTGCCTTATGTCACACTCAAGAAGCGGCAGGCTGGTGAGTAAAAGCAGACCCCCTCCTCCCCCCTACACCTTGTATCAAAATGAGATTTTTTGTGAGTGGATTGCAGCCGGCTTGCTCTTGACCATATGAAAATACAGGCGTGATTACGCTCAAAACGCATCGAGGACTGTTTGTGCTTGCAGCTCTTGTTGGAGGTGACATCAGCATGATGGACAGTGATCAGATGGCAAGTTCCGAGTGACTGAAGGTTCTTTTAAAGGGACCAGAACTCGCAATAGCTACGCTTTCTCTCATTATGTGGCCAAATTCAGACAGACCTCCCTGCTTCTGTAGTGGTTGTGGTTCTCTGAGAGTTCCAGAACTCGCCAGCAGCATCGTGACTGTCCGTAGCTAAAACTGAAACGTGTCATTAGATTTTTGATTCTTTTTTTTTTTCCCAGTGTGTCCTGATCCCGTTGACAAGTACCTGGAAGAGACATCCGTGCGATACATCTCTCCAAGAGGAGCAGCGCAGAGCAAAGACGCTGCGCCTCACAGGCGAACAGGTGGGTGGGCCTCAGGTGGTCCCCGGCGCTGTGGGAACCGCCACACTGCACGCAGCCATTCTTTAAATGAAGACAATGCGTCTTAAATACACTTTTTAATGTAAAATATCTTTGAAGATGTTCTCCTCAATGTTGCAGTGTACCGATTTCCTTTTGACTCTATAGGAGTTGCTGATCATGATTTACCTGCACTGGTCCTCTGACACCCTCACAATTGAAACAAGCAGTTAGAGCGAATGAAGCTCTCTGATGAGCTTCCTTTAACATCCCTGAACCTGTCATCACACAGCAAGTGTCTTTTAATCTGACACCAGCCTCCTGTTTTACCCTCTGGCTTCTGTTGATGGCCTCTGAACAGAATCCATGATGCACTGATGGTCTCAAGTCATTGTGACCTAAAAAAACAACATTGAAAGGCTTGATTGATTTCTAAAGTCGTGTCACTCTGCAGGGCCGCAGCCAGTCATCTGCTGTTCCCCGTCAGGACCGCATGTTGGCCCCCCCAGAACAAAGCCCCCTCCTGCCACGCCGACCCGCAAACGGAAGAGAAGTCACTCATCGGCCGACTGCAGAGAGAAGCAAACATGCGGTAAAAAAAAAAAAGATACGGGACATCGTGTCAATGTCGGACGCTTGTAACTGGGTCATATTTTAAAAAGTCAACGTACTTGACTCACATTTTTCTTTTTGAGCAGTCTCAGCATGCCGTCACAGTTCACACAATCACACACACAAACCAGTGTTGCCATGTTTGGTGTTCACACAGGGACATTTTAAGCATTTTTTCAAGCCAAGTGACTTTTTTCACGAATTCCAACAACAGTCAGGCTCAAAGATCCTGGACAATTAGGTGCGATTTCACCCCATGTTTTTGTCAGTTCTCTGTTTTGACCATTATAAATTCTGCTGTGAGTATTTGACCACCAAGACAGGCCCACGCAGTGCAGCTTCTATCCTCCGTATATATGCCCAGTCCCCCTCTGACCTCACCCTGTTTGTTTAGGACCACGAGAGAGACATTCTCATACTGAGATGCGGGTGTAAAGATCTTTCTCCACCAGGTGTCAGCAAAAGACCGACCAAACGTGAGAGGAGGCGTACGAGTGTCTCAGCCTTTCTACCAGCAGTGGGAGTGAACTTCAGTTTAGCTTGTCTTTTGTTTTTTTTGGAACAACCCTCTGATCTGCAGCTCCTCATCAGCATCGGAGTTGAATAAAACCTTTTTCATTCATTTGGAGGACATTTTAAAAAAGGGAAGCGTGAATGCTTTTACGCCAGCTCACGCTGAACAGAGACAGGGTACGGGATGGACAGATTGCCAGTCCCACCACTGGACAAACAGAGAAAGAGAGAGGGAGACAGACGTCCACGCGCATCAACGCCTATGGAAACTGTAGATTCACTCCTCGCTGGTGCGATTTAAGCCTCTCAATCAGGAACAGCTTGACTGATTTCCCTTGAAGTCGAATTAACCGCACGACGAAAATGGACTTTCCAAAAATACTGTTGCAGTTTCTTCAAATTGTCTTGTAAAAACATATTGCGTGGGATCATTTTTAGCATTGCCTAATGTCCTATTTTAGCTAATAATCCTCTCCTGAAAGTGTTTGGAGCCTCCCAGGAGGAGCTCACCACCCACTCTGACAGCTCCTGTTCTTGTGAAGGACTTACAGTGAAAGAAAGCACAATTTATTCCCTCTGAATCTCTCTCTCTCTCTCTCTCTCTCTCTTTCTCTCTCTCTTTCTCTTTCTCTCCCTCTGCTTCTTTTTCTTCCGTCTGCCCTCAGATATCCGCCTCCGGGTTCGCGCCGAGTACTGCCAGCATGAGTCAGCTCTCCAGGGCAACGTCTTCTCCAACAAGCAGGAAGCGGTGGAGCGGCAGTTCGAGCGCTTCAACCAGGCCAACACCATCCTGAAGTCGCGGGACCTGGGCTCCATCATCTGCGACATCAAGTTCTCGGAGCTCACCTACCTGGACGCCTTCTGGAGGGACTACATCAACGGCTCGCTGCTGGAGGCGCTGAAGGGGGTCTTCATCACGGACTCCCTAAAACAGGCGGTGGGCCACGAGGCCATCAAACTGCTGGTCAACGTGGACGAGGAGGACTACCAGGCGGGCCGGCGCAAGCTGCTCCGCAACTTGATCACGAACGGGGGCGGCCTGCCCGCAGGCGGCAAGGACTCCGCGTCTTAGGCGCGGGGCCTCCGGGCGGGGTGTGGCGGCATTCGCTGGGGCCGCGGGGGCCCCCCCCGACCCCCCCACGCTGTGTGACGTGGACGCGCTGTTTCAGGTGCCTGAAGGGAGCGAAGGAAAAAACCTCCGACCTCGCCGTTGTATTCCCCGTGCGCTTAAGGTCGCGGGACACGTACCGGACACCTCCCCCTTTCCACGCGTAGCATGCAAGGAAACCTGGAACCTATACCGACAATGAAACCACACGCGCAGGTGGCAGTTGTTTCAGACATGGAGCTGTTTTTCTTTTTGCCGAGCCCCTCGCGTGCGTTTTGGTTCCCACTGATTTCTTGTTTTTGCGGTATGTTAGCTCAGTCCAGACCCCTTTTTATTAACGACCTCTCTCGACCCCTGTTCTCCATGTGAAGTCCTGTTCAGGACAGGAAATACGCTAAACGTTGACAAGTTACTCCCAGTGGGAGTTTGACTGTACTGTTGAAGTGGTTTGGTTCTTTCTGGGTTGGAGTTGGTAGGGGTGGGGGGGGGTTGTCAGTGCATCGGGCAGTGATCGGATCATCCAATGAGAGAGTGTTGTGTGTTTTCTAGCCGGGCGCTCGCGCCGGCTGGCTCTCACCGCGTTTTTCTTCCAGCTTGTCGGTCACCAGTGGAAAACCCCCCGCTGCGAGGACGAAGTCGGCCTCTGTCCACACATCACTGTGTCTTAGCCATCTTTTCCAAACCCCCCCCACACACACACACACACACACACACACAGCTGTGATTCTTGTGCAATTAACACTGCGACCGTTGGGCTACTGCCGCCGTCCTCTGGAGTCGTTACCACGCTGAACCTCCAGGCTTACATGGGTCTGGATTTGGAAGTGCATGTCACCTTTAGTGTCGCTCAGTGTCTCCGCCACCCACCAAACGACATCCCCCATGATGCAATGCGTCCAAACTTACAGGAGAGAAAAAAATCGGCAAAAAGGTGCGAGGGCAGGCGGATCTCCTTCACAGTTGTTCAGGCTAAAGACATCTTACCCCCCCAGTAGCTGATCACATGAGCAAAACGAGCTCCGAAAACCCAAACACAACCACTGCAAACACAATTTGAAATTGGAACCTGCAGGTTTTCACGTGTACACGTCCAGATTTAAGATGTAATACTATTTTAGTGTGACGACGACACAGATAAAGTAGTCTTTGTGAGAAGTTTAAAAACATTGCTGTGAGCTTTTACTAAAATTGCAGAATTACTTTTGAATCAACAGTTTTTACTGCCGTCTTTCATTTTCACGCTACCAGAACGAGCACATAAATAAGGTGAAAGTGAGCGATTTCTGTCTGACACTTGTTTTTAGTCCAAAGGTTTTCAGTTTGCTCCTTCATCATTCAGACTGTCCATACATATACGGGCACAACCTGTATACTGCATCAGTTCTGTGCAAACCGGGTCATAACGAGGCTGGACAGGTGAAGTGAATCCCCACCAGGAATCCAGCCAGCTGCACATTCATTCGTCCTGCAGGCGAAACAAGTATTGTCAAGATAGATATATACAGAAGCAAAACGATGACACCCCCCCCCACACACACACACACACACACACACACTACAATCCTTAACATCTTTGAGCCCTCTTAGATTGCTTTTTGGAAACCCTGTAGACCCCCCCACCCCCCAACCAATGTTTAGCTTTACTGTAGCATTTTGGCAAAACACTGGCGGAAACACTCACCTCCATACAAACGCAGGAGCCTTCACAATAAAAGCATTTGGCATTCTGTTCTTTAGAAAATGTCTTATTTTGTCTTTTCCCCCCCCCTTTTTTTTTTAAAGTGCAAAGTTCATTTTGAAAGCCTCCCAGCAGGCAAAGCCCCCCTGGGGGGTAACCTGGGCGACAACAGTTGGCACGCACCTCCAACGGCTGCATGTCGGTGTGGACGGGGCACCCTCTCGCTTTGGTGACTCCCCACCTGTACAACCGCAGGGGTCTTCACCGCTTCACGCGTTCGTATGTTTCCGTTGACGTGATATTTGGTGAAGCCGGGGGCGCGCCGCAGCGTGCGCTGCTTCCCTCGCAGAGAGGCGGAAAAGTCCTGCGTAATCTTCAAAGTCGGGTAGTGACATTTTTGTTTGGCGATTTTCGGTTCCTCCAGAGCTCGATGGTGCTGGTAGCTGAAGTAGGGGGGAGGGTGACAGGATCTGTTTAAGGGGATCCAGCGCAGACTAGTTTGGATCATTGTTTGATATCGGTGATGTATATCAAAAATTGAAGTATCAGCGCACCGCTGTTTGTGAGGAGATGACTTTGATTGTGTAGCGCTCGAAAAATTTCAACAGACGTTCTCTCGACGCGAACATTTGACCGCACCCTCCGACTCTTCCCATCAGCCACTGCACTGCCCCCCCCCCAAAAAAAATCGCCACGTGCGGGCTCAAAAATGTGGATTTGACAGCAAAATACGCTTCAGTTGCATTTGAATGTTTTACCTGCTGCATTATGAGGATGCTTTTTGTTTTTTTGTCTTTTTTCAACCACCTCACCTTTTTTTTTTTTTTTTTTTTTTTTGCCAAGCAAAATTGTACCTAGGAAAATGTCACTGAAGTCCTTGTTGAGCTCTCCATCACCTGGTTGAATGACGGGGCTGAAATTCAGCGCCTTGGTTTTATGTGTCCTGTTTTAAAAAAAGAAGAAGAAGAAATCATTGTATGTTTGTACCAAACCTGTTTTTTTTCCTGGGAAAAAAAAAGAAAAGATTTTATGTCCAATGTCGCATCATCGGCCGTTTTTTGGTCCACGGGTCAGTGACGAATCGGATCGGTCAGAGGAGAGACGGGGGATGAGCGAGATCTGGGTTTCCTTAACGAGCTTGTTTTTAAAAAGCAGCATCTGTTTCGGTCAAAGCTCCGGTTTGTGTTCGTGTCGAGTGATGTCATTTGAAATGACAGTCCTGCAATTTTGTACTCAATAAACAAAGAGTGGATGGAACGTGTTCAACTGTGAGTGACGACGAAAAACCGACAGACTAATGTATATATGCACTCCGACTTGGTGTTGGACTCGGTGATTTACAGCCTGACTGTGGCGCGCACACAGTCGGGAGGAGCGTTCAGAGTCGGCGCGGACGAACGCGTCCTCGTTTCTGAAAGCCCCCCGCTGAAGACGA
>JAUESF010000050.1:19237302-19255056 GCA_032274765.1 Malacoctenus tetranemus
GGGGGGGGGGGGGGGCACTTTCAGCTCTCGGGGGAGAGGGCCTCATGATGACAGTAATGGTGCGGTGTTCCCACAACATGTAAGGTGGCGTGCAGTCCTCCAGTCATACAACACACCGGGTCCACTTCCTGTGCACCCACAACACAAGGTGCACATCACGGGACCCTGTGTCAGCCCAAATGGGGGGGGGGGGGCTCCATCAACGTCCACCCTCATTGCTTTTCAGGTCCCAACAGAGTCAACAGCAGTGGCCTAGGTTTTGTCCAGCAGCGACAGTCGTTGCGTCGTCGTTCATTGCAGCACAGGGAGCAGCTGTGATGTTAAGTGAGGTTAAATTGGCCGGTGGCTTTTTTTCCTTTTCTTTCTGTGGTTACCAAGCAGCCTTCCGTGCTCCTGGAACCGATCTTCCACAGAATCAAAGATGCGACATCAGCGGGCTTGAGCGATCGAGGCGCCACATGAACTTTCGTATGAGTTTGGTGACGGAGAACCGACGCGGGTGCGAGGACGCCCGCAGTGTCCAGCAGTGACAATGAAAGACGTAGCACACATGGGGTTCGTTGGTGTGCGTCTCTCTGTGTTTGCCCAGTGACCCTCGACACCCTGGACATGTCACCAGTCCATCAACACACAGAGACACGCTTTCACTTGTAGACATCAATTAGCTTCATACATGTGTTTTGGGAGAACTATCTGGAGAAGGATCCACCCGGAGAACAATCGTGCGTCCATCGCTGGTGCCCCCCCCTCCGCCAGGTGTAATGAATCAACGATTCACTGCTGAGTCTGAACAAGACAAGCAAAATAAACCTTTTCTTCATCTCAAGTCTTTTGAAGACTGATAAAATGATTTGCCATTACAGTGGTTTGTGTTGATGAAGTGGGTGTGGCCAAAATGATTTCTCACCCGTTCATCAATCTTGTCTCCTTGCCCTCAGTGTGATTACTCAGACTCCAGCCTGAACCCAGGACGGACCCTAAAAACCTCCCTGAGAAAGCAACGTGTCAGGAGACAGTTTCACGGGTGAAAATATTGGCCAGACATGTTTCCATGGGGTAGAAAAATCAGAGGCTTCTTCCCCTCTGGTGCCAGCACATCGCAGGAAGCCTGCGTTGAATCGACATCAACCACCATGACTTCGTCGGGATCCCGCGGTCCATCGCCGTGGAGATTCCACACGTGAGAAATCTGTTCAGCCACGTTGACCCGCAGGTCACTGCAGGCAGTTTTCACCCACCAGCTCACAAGCCTCAGGACTGATATCGGCCACAAGCCGTTTTCCTCGACCGTGCCTGGCACCACTCATTCCTCCCACAGCGTGCGCATCTGATCCCAGATCAGCTTGATTATTGTTGCATTTAACAGCTGGAGGACATCTGTGAGGCCACCGGGAAAGACTGGAGAGTAACGGAGGGGCTCCCAAGCTGAGTTAATAAGGAGCAGGATGTCGGTCAAATTTCCCAAATCAGACGGGAACTGCTGCCGACTGGCACATGACCACCAACACCATGTCTGGTTGCTGCATTTATATCAGGTGATTTAGGATCATGTTGATGTACTGAAGCAAAGATTTGACTTTGCTCCATCTGCTTGTATTTTTTCTGCTGTGTTAATGTGTTCTCATTTACAAATTTGGGTATTTTCACTTGATGTGATATTTTCTGAAGTCTGAACAGGATTCAGCAGAAAGAACAGGAACAACATTTTCAGTAACCCGAACCCCAGTTGGACATTGTATTTATAAACTGTCTTGTGGAAATGATTGTTTAAAAAAAAAAAAAAAAGAAAGAAAAATCTAATTCAGATGAGAAATATTAAAAATCGGACGATGATGTTGCAAAAATGTCATTCAACGTCAGAAATCAAACATTAATGAAATAAACTGGGGTCTTTTTTTTATTGTCCTAAATTCATTGAGAAAAACATAAAAGTAAAAAAAAAGCAGAAAAAAAATCTATAATCTGATTTAAAGAATAAAGCTGCAGAGGACGGTCCTGATTGGTCATTTGGTTTATGATGATGCTGCTGAATTTTTTTTTTTTTAAATTTAAACTCCCGTGTTTGTTTTTTTTTTAAATGTATATCTCAGTGTAAACGAGACACTGACCAGCTGCCAAATGTGTTTCTGGAGAAATGTTGTTCTGTCTGAACGAACAAACCAACCAACCAACTGGCCACGGCCAACCGGCTCTGTGAGAAGCACAATTACAGCACTTTATTATTCATAAATGCTTAAGTGAAAAAAACAACAAAAAAAACAAATAAACAAAAAAAATACACACAATTCAGAGAACACATATTGAACACAACTATTATTTTAGAGAACCAAAAATAACAAAAAAACAAACAAAACGAAACACCTTCACTTTTTGTGGATATCAGCATGGTGGTCACTGTCCAGTCTGGGGGGGGGGGGCAAAGAAACATCAAGTTAGAACAGAAAGTGGGAAACGGAGTCAAAGCGAGAGCCGAATAGAGGACGAGATGCTCCACTGTACGGCAAGAGAATGAGAGAATGAAAAAGAAGTTACAAAAATAAAATCTGATGGAAATAAAAGCAACAAACAGAATTGTTCTTTAATTCATTAAGAGATATATTATTTTGCAAAAAAAAATGTTTTATTTAAAAAAAACAAAAAAAAACAACAAAAACATACAAGAAAATACCAGCCACCAAAGCGACACCTACTGTTAAGCATACCGATGTAGAACATATGAGGCTACCTTACACACAGGTAATAGCAAATATTGAAGGGTACATGTATAGCAATGTCTGTCCAAACATGTCTAAAAGACTGTACAAATTTACACTACCCTTTTCAGTAGAACTACATGGGAAAAAAAGGGATCCACTACCCAGTCTGCTTCACCTCCAAACTCAACACGGTCAGCCACAAAGCCAGTGGCTAAATCAAAGCTAATAACCACTTCTCTCATTGTAGTAAAGGATGTAAAAGGCAAACAAAGAAAAAAAAGAAACACTGTTTTTTTTTCTTCTTCTGTTCGTTGGTTTGGTGTAACTTCAATGTCTTTGCGCCTCTGCTCCTCCCCAAGTGTGGGAGGGAAATTAAAAACTAAGTCAGATATTCACTCACAAATCTTTACATGGGTTCTAGCTGCTCGTTGCCTTTTGAAAGTCATTGGATGGCTTGTGTCACGTGCTCTCCTCACTGCCCAGGCAGACCTGCAAAAGGGTCTTTTTCGGTTTTGGCGAGGCAGATGCGTTGGCGGGGGGGAAACTCCGAGGTGTCTGTCTGTCTGTCTTTGTTGCCCGTTGCGGGTGCTCAGACCTGCTGCTTGCCCAACTGGGCTCCGTCTCTCCTGCTCCGTGCAGACGATGGGACGAATTTGGGGATGATGATGGGCAGGGGGTCTCTGCCTTTGGAGGCCGGCCTTTCTGAGCTCTCAGCAGGGCCAAATCCATTCTCTATCCCATGGGCGTCCTCGTTCTCATCTTCATCGTCGTCGTCGTCATCGTCGTCGTCGTCATCATCATCATCATCTTCTTCATCGTCGTCGTCATCATCGTCATCGTCGTCATCATCGTCGTCGTCATCGTCGTCATCATCGTCCAGCATGTCATCCAGCCCTGAGACTATTTTGGCCTCCATCCTCAGGTCCATTCTCTCCTTACCTCGAGGAAGCTGCTGGTTGCCGTGGAGATACACCTCTCCTTCCTCGCTCTTGTGCTGATCCTCTTCCTCGCTGTCTGAGTCGATCGCGATGGGCTCAGAGAGATCCAGAGGCATTTTCTGTGGTAAAACGCTGTTGATTGTCTTGGTTTGGTCTCTGCTGGCGTTTTTCCGACTCGCTTTTGTACATTCCGCATTCTTCCTGGGTTGTTTCCGCTCCAGTAGTGAAGCCACGCCCCCATTGGCGGCCACCATCTCCCTGTGTCTCTGCAGAGCTTGCTCCGACACCCCTATGCGCCCCCTGGACGTCCGCCTCTTGCCATGCGTGCCTTGACAGGCTGTGCCCTTCTCCAGCGCCAGCGCGTGGGTTACCTTGCTGACCTCGTGCATGCTGAAGCCCAGCAGCACGCTGGCACCCTGGCCTTCACACTCCTGCACACATTTCCTCCTCTTGGTGACAAAGTGGCTCGAGATGTCCGACTTCCAGAGGCACAGGCTGGCGGCCAGCTTCTCCATCTCCCGCTGGGTGGGATACGGGGCCAGATTGAAGTACTGCGTGAGGAATCCCTTCCTGGATTCATACGACTGGCTGGCGTACCCTTTGGGGTCGAGGGCGAGAAACACAGGGTCCTCAGGGTTCTCCACGAATGTAAACGGACCGTTCAGATCCCTGGGATGGACCCGTTCCCCCGGGGGTCCGGGCCTCCTCCGTTTCGGGGCACTGGTGTCGGAGTTGTCGAAGCTGGGCCGTTTGAGAGTGCTGCCCTGAGCCGGGCCCACCCGGGGGGAATGGCTTGCGCGGCTGTCCTGTCCGTTCTGGGACTTACCCACGCCCCGACAGTGCACCAGGTGCAGCGTGATGGTGGAGGCCGTCATGTTACTCGTGTAAACCCCCAGGCAGTGAATACACTTGTAGGTCAGTTTCTTTTCTACTGGGTGAACCGTCTGAATCACCTGGTGCCTCTCTCGCAAGTGGTGGGCCAGCGAGTCCGAGATCGGACCCTTCAGAATGGAGAAGCAAAGAGGACACAGCGTCTTCCCCACATCCCTCTTATAGGGAACCGACGCCTGGTGGACGCTCTTGACCAGCGCACTGTCCGAGGCACCTGAAGGGGTCTTGGGGGGGTGCGGAGGCATCAGCCGCTTGCCTGATAATAGAGAGGCCGACAGTGCCGACGACACAGAGGTGTTGTTGTTCTGAGCGGCGTGAAACGCCACCGATTCCTCCGGAGCATCTCTCATGTTGTATGTGGTGACAATCAACTGAACATTTTTGGGATTGCCCTGCTGCAGAGTGAGGTCAAAGGTCAGGGGGGAGTCGGTGCGTGGGCCGACCTTCTCGTCCGGGTGCGACAGCCGCATGTGCGCCACCATCTTCTCCACGTCGTTGAAGGTCGCCCGGCAGTACGGGCACGACAGGCCGTGGATCAGCATGTGGTTTAACAACGTGTCGCTGGGGAGATAGCGGTTGCAGTACAGACACTTGCTGGTGAAGTTGTGGATCTTCATGATGTAATTGGCCACAGCAGGCACCTTCTCAGCTTTGTGCTCCTTCTCAAAATGAGAACTGTACACGTTCTCTGGGAACAGCTCGTTGCAGATGGTGCAGATTTTCCACTTCTGCGTGTACGACGTGCCAAGCACCGAGGAGCCGCCCTTCTTGGCCGTGACGGAGGCCACGGTGGTCGCCGCTGCCTGGACGCGCGAGCCCAAAGGGTTGGACTTGAGCGACGACGAGGCGCCCACCATGACTGGACCCCGGAGGCTGCCAACGGACAGGAGTTGCTTTGCCGCGTGCGACTGTTGGGGCACAGAAACCTGGGCGTTCCCTGGCAACGAGACCCTCACCTGCTGGTTGCCAAGCGAGAACGGCGCTGTGGTCCCTGCTTTCAAGCCAATGGCGTCGTGTTTGATCCCCGCTAGAAGACTCTGAGAGTTGAAGCCGCCTTTCGTGCCGAGGCCGATGCGGCCCAGCTGCTGGGAGCCGGTCCCCCGGGTCGTGGCCATGACTGCGCCCTTGGGACCCATCCCGATGATGGTCTTGTCTCCTTGGTTTTTGAGGGGCATCATGATGATGGGCTTGGGCCGGGGCACGATCACGCTGGTGTGGCCGATCATGGCGGTCACCTGGTAGCCAATCCGCTCGTGGTCCTCGATGACGTGCTGGACGAGTGCCTCATACGTCCGCGGGACAAACAGGCATTTTTTGCAATGAATCTGGTTGCTGCTGACGCTGTTGGCATGACTAGTGTCCGTGTTTGCTCCTGTGCCGCCGTTCTGAGAGGTGGACTTTTCTCCTGGCTTCACGATATACGGCTGGGCCACTTGCTGAAAGTGTTCCCGGTAGATGTGCTTTCGCACCACATTGTACAAAGGGTCCCTGTAGGTGCATTTCTTGCAGTAGTACACCGCCTGCTCCACGCTGTCGCTGCTCCTCTTCAATACGCCGTCCTTCATCATGATGCCGCCAGCTCCCGCCACCATGCCGCCGGGTGCCTGCCGCACGGCGTTGTTGGGCATGTGGAACAGTTTGATGTGCGTTTCCAGAGTCTTTTTGTTGCCATTGTAGGTGCAGTATGGGCAGTTGAGCAAGATGTTGTTCTCAAAGTCCTCGCTGTGCACATTGCGGAAGTGGCTCTTGTACGCAGAGAAGTACTTGGATGAAAAGAGGCAGCCCGAGCAGCAGAACGGTTTGGATCTGTAGTCCTGGAGAGAGAGACAGAGAGAGAGAGACACACACACACACACACACACGCGCACACACACGCACACACAGTGGAAAAAGACACAAGTTTGAGATGACTGAAGGCAAAAAACAGGAAACCTCACCATCTACGTCATGCTGTCTACAAAACTTACAATGTCACTTTGAATAAAATGTATGTGAACACTTTTAGGGAGGGGGAAAAAAGGGCACTTTACACACCTGGACTTTGGTATGTGATGGTTCCCACATGCACACATCTTCCCAGCTCGTGTGCTTTATGTACACATCAGGAGGAGTAAAGTCTTTATAGTCCTGCAACCAAACAACATCATCAGAAACTCAGTCAAACAGTTGAAACGACTCATTTCTTTTTTCTTGCTTTAGGATGATTGTCAAGTGAAGTCACTGGCAGATAAAGGTCGGCGCTGCATTCATTTGCCCAACATAAATGATTCCAATGGTTATACCAGCACAAGAGGATTCAAATAAAAGAAAAAAATTTAACTTGAACCTGCTTGATAATTTGTTTGGGTTTGAAACACTGAGACTCTTTAAGACAGGCGAGAACACTATATAGGACATATTTGACACTACAAGGATGAGGCGAAAAATTGTAATTGCATGATTTCTCCCGATCCTTTTCTTCGCCTTCAAACACTAACTATCGACACAGAGTCAGACCCTACTTGGTTCCATCTTGACCTTTGAGACTCAGGGCCCTCATTTGTGTAACACACATCATCCAGCATGAACAAGGCAGCAGAGAACACGAGGTTGGATGAGGAGGAAACGGTGAGCAGATCGACTTCCTGTCAGAATACTGGTTTTCACATTAACTTCTGTTCACACTGCAAAGAACTGGGAGAGTTTGAGGCCTGCCCTCTTCTGAACAAGCACCATGACAGCCACCTATGGTGCCATACAGTGCATTCACCTCCATCGGTGTCTGTCCTCTGAGAGCTCAGGAGCTGATACAAATGAAATCAGGGTCATTACGATTTGGCTCTTCAGACATCAGTTACAACATGAGCACAATAAGTGACGGCATAAATACTCCAACTCATTGTAAGTGTTTTTATCCCCAACAAGCATCATTTGCTGGTTGCATGTTTCTAAGCACCATTTTATAGAAGGCTTGCTTTGATCGTATGGATATTGGGAAGCGTGGGAAAATCCAAAAAACCTCTCACACTATACTGCAAAAAAATGAACAGAAAATAATTCACTTTGCATCTTTTACAGTTTGAGGGGCATATAAGCCAAAGTTGATGCTTTTTGTTTTTTTGAATGGGTGAAAACAAACTTTTTGAGCAGTGGTGGCCCAGCGGTTCCTCAAGTAAACTTCTAACTTCTAAGGTTCAAAGGTTCAATTCTATGATCTAACAAAAGGTTCACGTAGGACAACTGAGTGCGACTGCTTGTTCCTCCTCTGGTCACCAACCGCTTTGGGCTTTTGAGCAAGACCCTTCAACCCCCAATATTTCCAGGTGCTGCACCGCGGCAGCCCACTACTTCCTGTTTGTGGAGTTGAGGTTAACCATGAACAGGAGGGGTTGAATGCAGAGACGCAATTTGGAATTTGCTTCTTTAGATTTCTCACCCTGCCTGTTCTCAACTCTGTTGCTCTTTCTCACACAACCTTTGACTACTTCACCGTGCATAACTTTATATCATGGCACACCATCAAGATCCATGCTGCAGCAACAGGTGCAACTACAAAACAAGTTTGTTACAGGACTGGCTGAACTGCCATGATGAGTTTACATCAAGTTAAGGAAAGAACCCCCACACCCCCCCTCCCAGAGCTACGCAGGTATGCCAATATAACAAGGAATTCCCACGGTTATGTCCATTTATCTATTTTATGCATAACTTTTTATCATGACACACTGTCAAGATCCATGCTGCAGCAACAGGTGCTTCTGCGCCTTCTTCATGTCAAGCAAATGTTGACCTTCACCTACACCATCAGCAGACAGTCACACTGCAGCGCGAGGTCCTAAGAAACACACTCACCTCTAGGTGGTCTCTACAGAACTCCAGGCCGATGTCTCCCAGGGCCCTCTTGACATTTTTCCTCGCTTTCCGCAGGCTGCCCAGGTTATTGACAGGGAGCTGGAACATTGTGCCTGCCGAGATGGAGGAGGAGACAAGTTAGGTATGTTAGCATCATGTGCAGGATCAAGTCAGGCATCTGATAATTGAAGCCACTGGCCAGAAAGGGAATAGCTGGTTGAGAAGGACAATTCACGGAACACGATTGACACCTGGAAATGTTGTTAAATGCTGCCAAACTAATCTAAACCTTGGGTTTAATCAACACGACCTGATCTTTTATACCACACAAGTGTTCCAACAAACAGTTGAGAAATTAACTGATACTCAATAGGGAAAAAAGTGTCAGCGGGTCAATGACCAAACACAAACAGTGCAGCACATCAAAAGTGATGTTTTAAAAGAACTTGGTGAAGTACAACAAGAAAACCTTGGAGTGACCTTTGACCTCTGACTGAGCATCATTCGAAGCAGGAACTATTTTGAGGTGAAAGTCAGTGCACGGCCTCAGAATTACATCTCTGCATGCACCACTGACAGTCCACTCCTGACTATTGAAAGAGAAGACGTCTCCTCAGGCAACACATGAGGGAACTAAAGTCCCATAAAGTTACGGCCTGAAGTAGATCTTCATGACAGCACTCAATAGACTCACATGGGAAAGAAACTGCTTTACACAGCTGCATTGTTGTATGGAGGATGTGACACACAGGCTGAACTATCAGCACTCAGGATGAAACTCATCACTGATTCTCTAGTTCAGTTCAGTTTAAGAAGCAATGACAAGACAAAGGTAAACTACTGATACTAAATGTTAGCAGACAGCCTTTCTGAAGGAAAGCCAAAGTTTATTTATCCTGCTCACGTCTACTTTGGGACAGGCGATTGCAGTGGAAGGGTCTTTGTCAAGGAAGACAACAGTTTAGTAAAATAGTAACCATAGAAACAACAGCTTTGGTTGGCAAGTTGACGTGTAAACTCGCACAGGTATACAATGAACAACACCAACAACAGTGCTCCGCTGTTCAGAGCGACAGAGAGCCAGAATGAGCAAAACCAGAGCCTCAAGTCGAAAGCAACTAAATGGGACCTGACCATCATTGATCCATCTAAAAAATCTCAGTCCCTGAACTCTTCCACATCAAAAATACATAATTTGACCCCTGATATTACAAAGGAGCCTGTTCAGAAAATATTTACGAACACACGACATGAGGATGTGCACAGAATGCATGTGTTCCCATACTGAGGGGTGTCAGTCACACACTAAGTTTTACTGCCAATGCAGCACAGAGAGTGAGCTCTGAAAGTGAATTAAAGCTAGAATTTGAGAAATCTACAATGAAATCTGTCAGTGAGCAGGAGACGGATTCACTTTAACGTCCACCAACGTACGGCAGCAAAGGAAATCTTTACAAAGAAAGCTGTTACTGTCTCATTAAATCAAGAATCACCCAGAATCCATCAAGAGAAGAGGTAGACTGGACTTCAAACTGTACAGTGTGTACTATCAAAACATATAAACACTTACACTCCAAGCCAAACACGTTTAAATACGACAAATCAAGCAATTATTTTAGTCATTGTTTACATCTAGACATGCTCCATAAGCATGTTTGAAGAATGACTGAAAGCTATGTGTTGTCAGCAACTCGTGTGAGGGAGAGCGTGGATGAGTAAAGGGAGAAAAATGCACCACAGTCCCAAAAAGAAAGTTGTGTCCTCTTTGACTGAGAAGGCTCTCGTTTCCTCGTGGGTTACGTCCCAAAACACATGAACAACTGAACTTGAATGCAACGTCGGCTGTCAAAACGACAACAAGCCCGGGTGTTATCAGGTCACCTTTGATTACAAGCTAAGAACTCCAGAGCAGGGCTGTGCGAATGTGGCCAGATAAAAACCGCAGGACCTCTCTCCCTCAGAGCGGCCGTGGTCCACCCAGTCCCAGGAAGCTTAACCAGACCTGCTTCACCTTTAAAACAACAATTCCAGCATATATTTCTTTAAGTGCTTGTTTACTCTGATTTCAAGCAAGTCTGTCAAACACACACAAGATCAGCGGATACACAATGCACACAATGTTATGTGGGAACTATACCTCTAATTCGAATCAGGTAGTAGCATCATTCTGATGTCAGTGATGAAGGGGAAGAGGCTACATTGTTTCCCCTTCATCACTGACATTAGACTGGTATCAATCCGATGTCAGTGAAGGGGGAACACTGTAGTCCCCCCCCCCCCACCCCAACATTTTCAATCACTATCCTCCCAAACAATAAGGATTACCACCAATCTTCATCACAAACACTGTGAGAAGTAACCACTTGTTTCACCACCCAATGGGTTGGTCCAGTGTTCAAATCAAATCTGTGTGCAGTGAGGTCAAAGGTCACAGGAGCACAACCACGCAGAGGCCGCCCAGCCTTTCTACAATAAACCAGCACAGGCCCAAACAATCCCCATGAACACCTCAGCTTGTTTTTCCCTTCTGGAAAACAAGAGAGCTGGACGGTGGGGCGTTTGGCTCCAGCCACTGCCGGCCTTCTGAAGACACGTGTCTCTGTGGACCTGACTGACTGTCTCATGAGGAAATGTCCAACTGCCGAGAGTCAGTTAAAAAAAAAAACAAAAAACCAAAACACCCATACACACACACAAATTCACATGTCTTACCACTTCCTTTCTTTTCCTTGCTCCTGCCTATAACTCATAGATGGCGCTAGAGAGCACTTTCATTATGTAAGCCTCCCTACGTTCTGCCTGCCCCCTTTTTTTTCCTCTGCTTGCAATACCATCACAGAATGGCGCCTCCTATTGAGTCAGCAGCAACCTCTCCAATATGTCTGCAGTGGAGGGGGAGGGAGGGAAGTACAGAGGGGAGGGAGGGAAATAGAGAGGGGAGGGAAGGGAGCCGGGGAGGGGCGGGATGTTGGAAGGGAGGAAGGGGAGGGACAGAGGGAGTGAGAGAGATCAGGGGGAGTGGGAGGAGGGGGAGAGGGAGTGTTAGAGAGGATGGGGTGGTGGTGGTGGGTGAGGGAGCTGGGAGGAAGAGGATGGAGCGGGAGGGTGAGACAGAGTGAGAGAGAGAGACAGAGAGGAGGGGGAGTGAACAGGCGAGGGTGGAAGGAGAGCGAGGGGAGAAATGAGAAGAGGGAAGGGGAGAGGACAGAGAGTGAACGACGGAAGTGGGAGGGGAGGGGGAGGGGAGGGGGAAGGGATGGGGAGTCAGGGAGGTCGGACAGACAGGCTCAGAGGGGAGGGGAGGTGGGGAGGAGGCTGCGGGGGAGAAAATAGACGGGGGTGAGAGAAAGAGGGGGTGGTGGGGAGGGAGAGGAGTAAGAAAAGGGAGAGAGAGAGAAAAAAAAACCAAGGCGAAGCTGAGTGGGAGAGGAGGGAGGGAGAGAAGGGAGGAGGAGGAGAGGGAGGCAATAGGAGGCTGCTGTGCTGAGCTCTGCTGGCAGAAAACAGGTTTCCTCCTTCTACACTGGTGTGAAAACAGGAGGCCTCCAAACCTCCAGTCGCTGCATCTCCAGGATTCTTCTGTCCCCTTACTGGGACACAGTCACCCCCCCCTCTCCCCCTGCAACAACGACTGGTCCTCACACTTCCCCTTCTGTGTGTTGATGTTTACAGAAGGGGAAGACGCTCCAGGATTCACATCCAGTGTGACAGGAAACTGAGATGTTTCAATGCACACGTGGGATCAACACCTGGCCAGATGGTGAACTGTGTGTGTGTGTGTGTGTGTGTGTGTGTGTGTGTGTGTGTGTGTGTGTGTGTGTCAGTAACCCTGATCACATTCAGAACTTGTCATGCTCCAAGTGACAACTGAGCTCAAACCCCCATGTGGGGGTTGAGGCCTCTCAACCCAAACATGGGGGGTTGAGAGGCCTGACGAATTGCGAGTGACCCTGATCACCTGTGAGAAGATAACTTGGACCAACGGCAACGCTGACCACCGTTGTTGATCAGTGGGCAGCTGCCTGAATGGAGGCGATCGGAGACCCAACTCTCTGATCAATGGAGGCGGTTTCTCCAACTAGGGGCTCGGTTGGCTGCGCTCTGCCGTGGGAGCTTCACCACCGGTGGACATAACGTCTGGTCAACATCTGGCTGAACCCGGATCAATAGCTGTGGCAGGGAGAAGGGAGGGGGGTGCTGCTGCTGCCACTGACAAAGAATGGGGACACACCGCGCTGAGTTAGCATGCTAAGCTAGCTAACTCGCACCAACAACACAGGCACCTCGTAACAAGCCTTCCTATTCAAGCCAAGAAAAAACCATGATATTTCCCATGTTTGTTTACTTATTTAGGGGGAGGGGTGATGTAAACAAATCTACGGAAGAGACAATTCAACTTGAGGCTCTGTAGACCCCCTCCTCTCTGTTTGTTATAGAAACACGTTAGCTGTGTCGACAGTCAAGTTACCTTAGCTGTAGTTCACCACCGCATCAGCGCAGGTAGCCGCCGCGGCTAGCAGCAGACTAACCAGCCCGACAGGGGGGTGTTTCCAGCGGTTGTGGCGGACAAGTTGTACCTGCTTAGACGTCCAGAGCTCCCGTCTGAACGAAATGTGTCACCTCAGGATGGCCGAGGACGACGCGCAGACACTTTCACCCACTCGTAGCTCTCCCGTCTGTATCCGTCCAGGTGACAACTCGCTCGGTGTGGCGAGAACCAGCCGGTCGGGGCCCCCTGGTCAGTTCCGTTTTTTTTTTGCACCCCCTTTCAAAGCCCGACTACTGCCCCTCACCGACAGGGGCTCCCCTCTCTCCTCAGGTCGGCAGACTGGAGCAGCGAACCTCCGAGCTTCATGAGACAATTAAACGCTCCATTCCTCCAAGCGACGTGGTCCCGGCGCGTCTCCTGCTGTTGGAGGGGGTCGATACACAAGGGGTCGAAGTGCTCAGTCGCTCCTTCGCAGAAACCCCCTCAGCTCAGCGTGCGATTTTCCCCAGCAGCCGAGAACAGCGCTCTGCCCATTCTCCTCTTCCCTGACAGACAATACACATCCAGCCTCGAAACTGCCCTATCCAAAATGGCGCAAATAAAAGGGGCGGAAGTGACATCTGCTTGATTAGCATAAAAAATCTCATTGTGGGGAGAGCCTCGAGATCCCTGGGCTCATTAAAACTCTTGATTGGCCTGTCAATCAGTTTGGTCAATTAAGCAAATGTATGTTCAAAATTATTACCAACGTAGGACTTGGGAGCCCACAGAGGGTCTTTGGGTTCTCTCTCCGACTCTGTGGGGTAAACAACCCGGCGCCGCAGTGGCGGGAACTGTCCAGTAGCGGGCGTACTACTGGAGTCTGTGAGTGTGTGCGTGTGTGAGTGTGTGTGTGTGTGTGTGTGTGTGTGTGTGGGGGGGGGGGGTACAAATAATTGGAGCGCATGCGTGGTCGAGGTTACGTCTGGTGCCCCCCCCCTCCTTCCCTTACCCTCCCTCCCTCACTCCTGCGGAGGGTCGGATGCACACAGTGCCTCAGCACTCAACTGGGGCGGTTATAGGATGGTGAGGCAACGGCAGGTGGCGCTGTGATACCAATTGCCTGACTCTACCCAAAGCTACCGGGACTACTTTCATCCATTGCAGTGCCTGCAGAGTGGCGACCTCAGGCCAGGCGGGCCCCCGGTGCAATGATGGCAAACTTTTCCTCAAAGTGCAGTTAAACCGTGACCACTTTGTTCTCCTCTGGGGACAAATGAGCGGTACAAATGAAACACTGGATTTCACATCAGCAGAAGGAATAAAAGACCTTTACGTTTGAGTAAATTTGTGAAGTATTGTACAGTTTTATGCAGTCCCTTCGTGTCACTGTTTCTACCTCTCCACTTTGTTCTGCGTTTCCAACTCCTGGTCATGGGACGGTGGAGCCGAGCTGCCAGAGGCACAGGGCGGCAGGCTTGCACACAACCACACACATGGGCCATTTAGAGTCACTAGTTGACCTCAGAGCACAGAAAGACCCTCATGAACCCAGGACATTCTTTGTGAAAAATCTTAGTTGGTCTGAATATGTGCATGTATCAGTCATTTTTTTTATGATAGACAATAAAGAAAGAAGGGGAAAAATTGATGTGCCCAGAATCCAACCCTCTACGAATGGCGCGAATGTGGCGTCTCTGGTATTATTTTGGCCCCTGGAATGCCACTTGGTGATATGTGGACCAAGGGCGACACTGAGCATGCTCAGAGTGGGTCATGTGCTACAACTGTGAACAAACTGGTGCTGCGAGTACGATGACGGATGTTTGCATATATCGTTTGTGAACTCCAGCCGCAGCAGGTTGGAGTCAAACAGTCTGATCAATGAGCAGGACCGGATGCAGTATTTTCATTTTAGACTTGATGACGTTTTCGAGTCTGCACATGAATGAGATTATATTCCAGCAATGCCTGAAAAACTGCTAATACTTCCAGGCAGACAAGGGATAGACATGGAGATGCGAAGATTTATTAAATGTTGACCGAAAGATAGACTGAATACTTTATATGTCCTGAGTGGACAGTCAAATAGAGCAGCTTTTTTTCTAATTAAGAGTATGAAGTGTTTCATGGGTTCTTTATGCATTTAATTTTTTTCTAGCAGCAATCACAACTCAAAACTCACATTTGACAGGAGTTAGGATTCTTTTAGTTAGCCTGAGTGAAAAACCCTGGATGCTGCCTACGATTCATTTTTAAGTCATGACTCACACGTAAAAAAAAAAAAGAACAACAAAAGAAAACAAAAAGCCACCGTGAAACAAAGATGCTGAAACACCAGGTTGAATTTATTTTCTATTTGTTACAAAGAGTGATTGAATGTGGACTTGAAGCCGTGTCACAGCCTCGTTGCAGCACAGTTTTTTTGTGGGTTTTCGGGCCGGGAATGAAGAAGCGCTGCGCCCTGCTGGGAACTGACTGCAGAGGACGATGGGGAATGTAAAGCAGGCCGTCCCTTCAGGACTCACAACAGGCTACCGACAGGAGACGAGATCTTATTTACCGCTAACAGGGAGAGTTGTCTATATTGTCACTTCCTGTCACTGCCATTTTTTTTAATTTTTTAATTCTTTCTCCCCATCACTACTCTCATATACCTGCTGTAGTAAAAACAGCCACTTGAAGCGACTCCATGATAACTGTGGAGCGTCCGCAGTGATCCCGGCCACCGTCACGTGGTGGCGAAGAGTGTGAGGAGTCCTTTTGCGAACGACACGATCTCGTTGCCGCCCAGTTTGGACTCGCCGTAAACTCGGTCCACGAAGGAAATGGGCACCTGGAGAGAAACAAGAGAGGCTCGTTCCCCGCACCACAATCTGAAGACAGGTGTTCACCTGCGGTCGGCGAGGCCCTCACCTCTCCCACCGTGTATTTGAGCTGTCTGGCCCGGACGATCATCTCCATCTGGAAGACGTAACCTTTGGACACACATCGTTCAACCAGACTCTCCAGGACCTTCTTCTTGTACAACCTGATGACAGCAACATGTGGAAGACCCAACAAGAAACCAAGATGAGAAGATGATGAGAAGAATGAAAGGGCGCGCATGCATGCGTGTGCGTGTGTGTGTGTGTGTGTGTGTGTGTGTGTGTGTGTGTGTGTGTCTGTGTGTGTCTGTGTGTGCGTGTGCGGTAATCGTATTGACTGATATCTGCCCCTTGGATGGAAATTGTCAATTTAGGCATTTTGCAATATTTGTCTTTGGAATCAAGTACATCAGGCAAACCTGGACCTGTAAACAATTGTACCACATTTCTGTGGAAAACCCCCCACCACACCTGGCAACCTTCATTTTAAACCTAAAGAAGGGGGTTAACTAAACCTCTGTGGTTTTGTTAATGAAAGATATCTGTTATACATGTGGTTAAACGCGTAGAATTCGTGTTTTTCAGTCTTCCGTCTGGTTGATGCAGCTCTACCTGAAATGAAAGCAAGCCTCAAAAGAGAGGAGGGGGGGGGGACTAGATCAGGAGTGCAACTGCTCATACATCTTCTCCTCCTCCACCCAGGAAAACAGATTCCAGTTAAGAAAAGTGAATAAATGCAGCAACAGCTCGACTATTATTCATAACGTCAACGGTTCGTTCGTGAGGCTACAGATGGTCCAGTTTCAGTTGAGCTCAGCTGTTCAAGCATTTTAAAATCTACCTGCTGGAGGAGTTTTTACCTGAAGCTGCCAGTGAGGTCAGAAGCTCCCGGTCTCAGCAGCACCTGAGTCAAAAAGTTGGCACCCCGGCTGTGTTGAAAAGGAGGACAGAGAGGGAAAAAGGGAGTTCCAATCAAGCATCGGCATCCCTGCTCACCATTCCAATGGGAAAGTAAGGTTACAAGGCTGTTACCTGATGAGTTTTCGGCGCAGGTCCCAGCCATAGACGCCACCGTTCCCTCGGTATCGAGTGCCAGACACCAGGTCATAGTCACCTTCCTTCTGCTTCCTAAAAACAGCCAAAAGAAATTGCTAAAAACGACAGCACAGATAAACTGTTGAAAGTACAAAGTTCTTTTATTTTGAAGGGAAAAAACACTTACTCAATGAATTCTGGGATGAATTTGGGCTGAAATACAAAATGACAAAGGTCAAACAAAAAAACAGTTTTCAGAATAAAAGGAAAATCAGGATGCATCGCATTTAATCAGCGCACTGTTGTGAGGCTTGTTGTGTGCAATGATTCTTTCAGCTAAACATTGTGAAGGCCTGCACCACGATAACTGACCAGAACCTTATCTCTTATCAACTCATCACCCAAAGCTTTGAGTTCATCAGCCAAAGATGTGATTTTCCACCATATTCGGTCTTCTTTTAATCTTTACCTTTGACCTGGAAAACACCAAAGCCAAATCACTCTTACCCACGTTCCCCTTGATGCCTCTACTGAGTTTGGTGTTAATCCATCCAGGTGTTTTGGAGGTATATCGAGTTTAAAATGATCTTGGGTGGCACATGATCCCAAAGCTTGACTCACATGGTGAGAAAGATCTGCATCCATGATGATGACAAAGTTCCCCGTGGCATGCTTCACTCCGTGGATATAGGCGGTCCCTTTAAGAAGAGGAAGAGGAGGAGGAGGAGGAGGACATCAGTGACCTGCTCACGACATCACTGTTTATGTTTTCTGGAGCCTCCCTCTCACCTAGTCCCAATTTTTTGGCTCTCGGCCGGAGAAGCTGGAACACAGAAAACAGAGTTAGGAAAGAGGAACTGGAACCTTTCAGGTATTTTTGGTGCACACTTAAAGGAATCGGTCCGTTGTGCCGATAATGCGAGCGTAGAAGAAGAACTTCCGCTTTTCACCTGTTTACATTCTGCTGTGAGCCAGACTAGCACGAGGTTAGCATCTCTCAGAGTTGGAAAAAGCTGCTGATTAGTCAT
>JAUESF010000050.1:19259069-19275564 GCA_032274765.1 Malacoctenus tetranemus
GTGGCGCCCTCACCTGGCTGGCAGTGGCTCCCGCAGTGGTCGGCGACTCAGCTCCGACGGGCCTGAGGAAACGTGGCGGCCTCTCGACGGGGGAGTTCCGTCGGCGGTAGAAGAGGACGTAGGCATAGCGGGTCACGACTTGACTCTCCTCCACCATCGTAACCGTGCTGTCGTCGAAGAGGCGCCAGCCTGTGGGGCAGGGAGGAGACAGAGGCGGCTAAGCAGGAAGCGACCAAAGCTACCTGAAATTAAATCGAACCTTCAGGGGCAACCCAGCAGACTCACCAACGTCGCTGCGCTGGCTGTTCTTGTCACTTGGCAGTCGAGCGTAAGCTGTATAATGGCCTCCGATCATCCCACCATAGTGATTGATCACTGCGTACAAGTCATATATGGGGGGCTGCTGCATCTCATCCTTCTGACCAATACAGAACTTACTCAGGTCAAGGTTCCTGCAACCAAAGATTAAATTCATGAGGTCAATCCCACAGGAAGAGACGACTGCTTTGTGCTGATTTCAGTGAAGAATTGCGTGCATTTACCTGACAGGGAAGTCGACCATGTCGTTGATCTTGTCCCTCCAGATGAAGCTCCTGAAGGAGAAGCGCTTGAGCTGGATGATCAAAACGTTGGGCAGGCGCCACAGCAGCAGCTGCTTGGAGGCCTCACGGTGCTGCTGGCATTTTGGACAGTACCTGAGAGATGGACAGAGAGCATTGAAATTATGAGGCTCAACTCAACCGGCAGACACTCGCACTGAAGTCTACAGAGGACTGAGGCCTTTACTGGGTTCTAACAGAGGCTTAAAAATACCTCCAATAAACACTGGGGAAGTAAACAAGACGATGACTCAGGCTGTTTATTATTTTAGCTGGTGATTAATCGTCAGACAAATAATTGCAATAAGCTAACAAGCACTCCCTGAATGACATGGTCAGAGCGATCCAGTGTCAACACAGCTTCTATTTTGGGTTCCGTTGGTCAACAACAAACGACAAGTCTCCACAAATGTCAATCCAAGGGACAACTGCTGGAACCACAGTTGGTAAACACTCCTCAATCACTCACTCCCTTCTTCACGATGAGGGTCTTACCAGGCTTCTTCTGGTGCCAGCACCTCCGGTTTGGTGAAGAGGTTGAGACACTGTTCCAGAGTGAAGTGTCCTGCTCTGGCAGTCTCACTCAGGGAGCCGGGGTCCTCCTCGTACTCCAGCTCCTTGGAGCTCACCAGAACGTACTCCTTCGAACGCTCGTTGTTCTTCCACACCAGTTCCAGCATCCCTTCTTCCGAGAGCTCGGCCAGGGTGTCCTCTGCTGACCAGGTGGAGCACGGCAAAGCACAAAGGGTCAAAGTTAACAGATGAACGGCAATGACGAATACAACACTGAATGGAAATGGCAACAGTGAGCTTTTAGATTTTGGTGACAGAAGAGAAAAACTCTGTCCGCAGAGTCCGTTTGCAAAACACAGAAGATGTCGGGGGTGGAAGTGAGCACAGTGACGTGCACAACGCACACATACATGCACAACTAGACATTAGCTGCTGTACCTTTCTCATCCAGCCTCTGCTCCTTGTTGTTTGAATCCAGCAGAACAATGTAGAACTGACAGGCATGACCCGATGCTGCCTCACTTGGATGCTGATAACCCGTCACTGCGGCTGCACACAGTGGGAGGATTTGGAAGTGAGGAATGTAAATACAAAAAAACAAAATAACCCTTAAACATCTGCTTCCTGTGTTTTTTCACCTTCTGGCCTCACAGCCTTCTCGCATGATGTCTCCTTCTCAGCGTGAGGGTCTTGGGAGCAGCAGGAGGTGGGCTCGGAGAATCCCGAGTCCGTCGTCTGCGTGGCCGAGAGCGTCTTCTGGGAGGAGGACAGCGACTCGGGCTCCCCGGGGTGGGAGGCTGAGGCCTGGGCATGCTCAGCAGTGCCATCAGGCAGGAGAGAGGCGTTCTCCAGCTCAGGATCACCGGGTCCGACAGCACAGCCCCCACCCACTGCCTCATCCCCAGGGCCTGGGCCCTCAGGGGAAGTGGCTGGAATTGGGGGGAGGTCTCCTCTGCACTGGGGTGTTTCAGGGGACGTCCTGCCCGACTGGAATGGAGGCTGGAAAACGTTGACAGAAAACCTGTAGCACAGAAAGGAATCAGAGGGACACAGAGATAATGAATGGGTTCCATGTGTATATACCCTATTACAGGGATTCCCCAAGTGTGGTGGGGGTGCGCGAGCTGCCACCAGGGGGTGCGTGAGATGAACAATGCAATTCTTTATTTGCATTCTCTGGTTGGTGCAACTTACACTCCGGAGCGACATATAAACCGGAAAATACAGTAATTGATATGAGGCCTGCACATAATTTATATCGGGTCCCTGTGTGTGTGTGTGTGTGTGTGTGTGTGGGGGTGCGCATCAACCCAGTTGGTATGCAGAGAGGTAAGCGCTGCCCAAAAAAAAAGCTAGGGTACTGCTGCTCTATAGAAGGTCAGTGGGGACCTATTATGGAGGTCGACTATGAAATATCACTGGGTTCCAACCACTGCACTTTGACAGTACTGCACTGTAACATTGATCAGCCCTCAGGGAGCAACAAACGGTTGCCCACTTTGCCTGATGCCGTGCGGCTCTTTATTTACCATTACTGTACGTCAGGTCAGCCAGGGAGGAGATTTTGACATGCAGCTGCACCCTTTGTTATAAATGGTTAAGTGCACAATGAAGAAGCGCTGTGTCGTTCCAGTTTAAAACAGAAACCTCAAACTGACAGGTTTCTTTGCATTTGCTGTCTAAACTGCGTAAAACAATCGGGAGACCTGGTTTAGTGAAACAATCAGTAGCTGCAGCTGTAAAAATGTTTGAAGTGTAATTCCATGCCACTTTAATGGTGCATATCCAGCTTCCTGGGGTGGGTTTTTTCCTGCATAACAACTATGTTCGCTGCAAGCATCAAATCAGACTGTAAATGTGGAACATACCCTCTCAACTTTCAAGCTTTAAAGCGCAGGAACAAGTAGATATGATCAAAATCAGCTGACAGGTGGATCATTCAGCAGCCAGATAAACAGAAAGGGAAGCAGGCGATTGCGTACCTGGAGTAGCCCTCCAGCAGCTGTGTGAGCCGGGCGTAGGAGAGTCGAGACTCGGGCACGCTGACCAGGAAAGGCAGGCCCACGTTCTCCGTGTTGGGGCGGCACAGGCCCTTGTGGCTGGGCCAATGGTTCTTCTGACACACTCTGAGAGGAAGAGTGCAGGCGTCAACATGGTCACAGAAAGGTCAACACACATAGACTACTGGCACACTCAGCATGTTTGTTCAGAACTCACTGATTGCAATAGCCGACGCGGTAGCATCGAGTGCACCGCTTCAGCTTATCGTCGTCGGACACGGGAGGCTTGAGGCAGGCGGCACACTTTGAGATGGGGATGTTGGGGACCTGGAGTTTCTGGAAGGTGAAACAGGGACTCGTTAACATTATGTAACTCTCAATAAAGTAACGGACGCTGCAAAAATGTCAAGTGGGGTCCGTTTTGTACCTGCTGCACTCGAAGAACCACCACTCTCTCTTTAGCGAGGTCTTTAGAAAGCACCTCGAAGCAGAACAGCATGTCTGAGGAGGACAGCGTGTCCAGGGAGTGCGACGGCTGGAAAATGTGCTGGAAACGGTTCTTTCCCACCTGACAGAAGACAGAGAAAGTTGGTTCCCTTGTCAAGCAAACCAGCCTGAACATACACAGTTTACTTTTTCCACCAATCTTTACCACACTACTGTACTGTGCTGCAAACAACAGGTGTTGATGAACAATAGGGCTTTTCCTCTTTCAGCCACTAGGTACCAGTGTTGTCAGCTGTGTAACAAAGCAAAAATAAACCCCCACTTTCGGTTTTCTTGTTTTGTGAATAATCACTATGGTAAACTGTAATAAGTGGATCTTAACCTTTCATTTCTGGAGCACCTACTGATTGCCTCTAAGGAAGGTCGTTAACCCAAGAGCATCGGGAGAAAATTCTCAGTGATTGCACTGATTTTCTTTGAGAATAAATGCTCCTAATATTCTATGATAAGGTCATTGCAAGTCCACAGTGTTCAGCAACAGCTGCGACATGATTTTGCTCCGAATCTGCAAACGGTCCGGACATTTTTTTTCCCATAACTCACCTCAGCCAGTCGGAGGTTCTCAGGTTTGACCCTCACACTCCGTGAAATGGATTCAAGCACTTCCGCAGTACTGGAGTTCTCTTTGCTTACACTCACCAAAAACTGTTAAATACAAGCAATAAAAAAAATTTATACATGCAAAGTAACACATCTTCACCATACTGTTGTTTAGTGCATCTGTGACACAAAGAATTACCGTAAACTCCGTACTACAAGCCGCTACTTTTTCCCCACACCAACAATGCGGCCTATATGACGGTGCGGCTAATGCATTTTTTTCCATGACATTTTGCCTGGTAATGTGAGACCAATAAAATTCTCTAATGTAGTTCAGAGGTCCAATGAAATTGCACGATTCATCAAGCGCACTTTACAAAAAAAAGCATAGCTCGCTATGGACAGCATGGGGCTCAAATAACAGACTGAGTGAAAGCTGCCATCAAGAATAGGCTACCAACTCAGTTCCAGCTGTGATTCCTGGGGATATCACGAACTATTTGCAGCCACTGGACATCAGCGTGAACCGGACTGTGCATTGAGTGGGACGCTTGGATGATGACTGGCGAGAATTTCTTCAATTCGCGTATGCCAGTGGATTATAGATGCATGGAGCCGTGTCAAAACATCCACTATCACCAGCGGGTTTGAAAGGCCGGACTGCTGCATGACGAAGGGGATCGCGGGCTCGCACACTGAAGAATGGGACTTTTATGGTTTAAGTGCACAGGAGGAAGACGAAGAAAGCGATCCCAAACTTTTTTTTGTTTTTGTAGGCTGCAATACATTTTTATATTTTCCCAGTCGTTAGGAGATATTGTAATGTTGTTATGCACTGTTAAGTTAAAATTACGTTTTCCCTGTAATTTGTGCGTTCCGATAGCAACGTATATTTACAATTAGCTGTGCTACAGGAAGTGTTTGAAATAAAGCACCTGCAATATGTATTTGTGATACAATATTGATTAAATTAAAAGTTTTTAAAAAAGACTCATGTGTAATACGTTTCTGTGTAAATATTTCATACAATGTGGGATTCCTGCGGTTTAAAATTGGGTGTTGCCTGTAAAAATACTAAAATTAATTTTATCCCTTAAATTAGAGAGTTTAATCCGGTGCGCCTGTAGCCCGGGATTTACGGTAATCTGAGACAAAACACTGCTGTCCATTTCTCACCTTGATGGGTTTTTTATGAGGCTCCTTGGCAAAGTAGAAAACCGAGAGCACCTTTTGTTTCTGGGGCAGCGGGACTGGAAGGTAGAGGAAGGGGTCAAAGGTGATGGACACCTGCAGAGGAAGAAGAGAAGGTTGGGGTTGTGTGGCAGGACGACGCATCCACAGAAAGAAATGAACCGAGTGGATGATGCGCCACGGAGTGACGTGTTACCTTGGAGCATGTGGGGCAAACCAGCTTGGATTTGAACTGGCCTTGGAAGAGGTCCACGATGAATGAGTCGTTTCTCATTTTGTGCCTCTGCCACGCCTCCTCTGCCACCACCTGCACAAGCAGACCACTCACAGTCAGGCAGGCCAACAGCAACGCTCACACAACAGGAAGTGGCAATTATGTGAACCAATCAATCACTCCATTTTAAATACAAGAGTTAAAATAACCGGGACTAAATTCAGAGGTCATGGGGAGCAGGGACAAAGCCACTCACTTCATCCAGACGTCCATCAGAGTCGACCGTCTCCGTGTAGGGTTTGTTCTGGATTCGGTTCAAGTCTTCATGCAGTCCGTCCAGCAAGAACGCCATGAACTCCTGGGCGTCATGCTGGGCGTAGCCTGTAAACTGACTGGCTTTGCTCGCCACAATCGCCTGCAGGAAGATTAGGAAATGAAGGAAAAGGCAAAGAGGAGAGTCTGACTGGCTTGATCCGTGGACTGAACACAAGACGGAACTGCTCCAAAAGGAAAAGCAAAGAAAAACTCGAAGTAGAGAAACTCCAGTACCTTGAGTTTAGAGGGTTGGAAGGCGTGGTGTGTTCCCTTCCAAAGAGCCCTCAGCAGCACAGCAAAACCAATGGCCAGTCGGCCTCCTGTTCCCAGCGGATTATTGCAGTTGATTTCTGCCTCGAACGCTCGGTCTGCAGAGAAAATTAAGCAGGCGTGAGACACGGAAAACCCGACAACAACCGAAGCAAGGAACTGGGACAGAAACCAAGACGACACTTGAAGACAATCCCAGCTTCTTTGAGCCTCAAACAAAAATCAAAGTCTGGCTTATATTATATCAATGATCTATTTTTAATGCACAAAGAGCCCTCATGTCTTTCCACATCTCGTTTAGTTTAATCAGCAAAAATTATTCCCATTTAAGACAATTCCTACAATACCCAGAGAACAAAGTGACCTAGATTTCACAATTATAATCACATCTTTGTCAAAGTACCAGAAATGACTCTTGGCTCATGCAGAAGGATGAAGTGGAAGTTACAAAGCCCTCATCAAACCTGCTCCTGTGGCAAGTTTGGAGTAAACAAGCGACACACAGGCACGCCCTGTTGAACCATGCATCAACATTTGCCGAGTCTGACCACACGATTTGGTCAGTCTTGATTCTAAGAACGTTATTTCATCTGTGAATAGATAGTTTTGCACTGGTGGCTTTTCATAGGCCTTTTATTTCTTACCATGAAAGTAGTCCCTGAGTTCTCTGGTGTTTGACAGGGACTGGATGACGCTGTTCATGAAGCAGGTGTTGCCCAGGTTGACCAAGCCTGTAAAACCGGGCAGGCACACCTTTTTCTCTTCCTCTTCCTCGTGGCGCTCGTTGCTGGTAGGAGGCGTGTGGGTCATTGGCTGCACCATGCAGGTCGGCTTCGGCTGAGGCGGGAAACACACAAACCCACTCACAAGTCTTTTCAACTTGATTTGGCTTTTGAAGAACAAGTTTTTGAAACCGACAACCGGGACCGTTACGAACAAGTTCAAAGTCCTGACTCACCGCGGTAACAGTGGGTTCAGGTTTGGTGATGCCCACATGCTCTGAGACGGTGCGGGAGGCCACGGTATCCAGACCGCCGTCTTCCACCCTGGACGAGGCCTTGGGGGTCTTGGGCTTGTCCTCCCCGACCCTTGGCGGCTCCTCCTTGGCTGGGAGGCTGTGCTGGCTGCTGCCTGGCTGGCTCTTCTCCATGCAAGCTGGGCTGGAGGGCACGGCCACCTTGGCGCCACCCACTGCACCTTAAACAGGAGGATGGAGCTTGTGGTTAGAAGATGATGGTTCGACCTTCAGTAAAGGCTCGACAAAACCCGGAGAGATATAGCTACCACCGAGAGAATCACATATATGCATTTTCACTCATTCATTCACTGAAAAACTTGAAAAAACACCATCCAGACATCTTGCAGTGGACTACAAAGAGATTTCACGATAAGGAAAGGTCTCTAGCATGTGCTAAAGTGGCAAACAAGTCAACGATTAGCAGCCACTATATTTACCATGTTAGCCATTAGCAGACACAAAATTTTGATGATGGTCTGCTTATATCTTCTTGCAGAAAACTAACCATGTGACTCCATTCCAGAGACTTGTAACTCTATTATGGTTGCAAGGTTTAGGGCTGGGTGATGTGGACCAAAATTAAAAATCGCTTCCTTTTATGTTGAATAGCGATGTATGGTGTAAATCACAACATAGTTCTTTCTGTAAAAACTACAGGCTGTGTACCGGCTCGATGGTCGTGGTTAGCCTGCTCCACAGGTAAGAGGCAGCAGTCAGAATACCAGCAACAATGTTTTGTGTCTTTAAAGTTTAAGAAAACACAATTCCGAGGTTACAAGTAAACCTTGGAATCATTGACTTCTGGCATTTGAAAACTGAAAAAGGCAATTTCTCATTTTATCCAATGAGGCTTTTGGAACAGGTCAAACATCCAAACAGGTACCGTGTTTACATGCATACAGTAGTCAGACTGTACATGCAGCACAATTAATCAGCTCCGTCGCACCTCTCGTCTTGTCCGAGTATACATGCAGAAGAGAAAATTGAAATTTTGACTAACTTCGTCTGACTCCTTTATCCATACTTGCCACTAAGTTCTTTTGAATGCAGCAGGTATTAAGCCAGTTCTGGTCACAGCAAATCAAAATAGCAGAGATGGCAGTTGCTGTCACAGTTGCTGTCACAGAACGGATTTTGTTTTCTCGTCGGATCAAAAGCACGGCTCCCACTTCTCAGTTGATGTTTATTTCTTTGTCTTTCTAAGAGTTACCGCACTGCTATTCACTGAACAACTAAAACATAATCTCCTTTTTCTTCCGGGTAAAATCCTGCGACGTACAAAGTGGTGCATTTGCCGAATGCAAAGCCTGACTGCAGTGGAGCTCAGCGAATGCGCTTGGTGATCGCTCGACTGGAATCCCCACTTCCCCGGCGTGTTAATCAAGCTAACGACCATCCGATTTCTGTCGAGCTCAGCCAGTAATTCGAATTTTCTCAATCTGCATGTAAACGTACTGAGTGACAAGTAGAAGCCAGGCGGCAGACCTTGTGAGGCCGGGGCCTCCAGACCCCCCCAGCGCTGGCTGAGCCTCTTCTTCAGGGTGATGTCCAGGCGGGATGGGGTGAAGGAGTAGCTGCAGTGCTCGGGCTGGATCAGGTTCCTGTAGAAGGGGGGAGGGGGGGGGTGATCAAGGGTCAAATGGGAGGACAAAAAGAAGCTCATCAGTGAGGCTTGATGGCTGGCAACAGATGCAGCATGAAAGCATCCAAAACAAGTTTGATGTGACCTAAAGAACGTACTGCATGAAGGTGGAATTATTTCTATGCGTTCATTTATTTTTGTTCGTGTCAGGGCTTCGTAAGCTGATGCAACCGTGTCATTCTATACCAGTGTTTTCAGAGTTCAGGTCAGGTTCTTACCGACTGTCTAATCTTTTTATGTGTTTGACCTCAAGTAACTTGAAGCCTTGAAGTTTATTCACGGCTCCCAACACCAAAGAAATGGCTCTACACAGGGACTGCAAGATGACTCTGCAGGCTGTCTGTGATGACGTAAAAGTTAAGTTGGCCCCAATATGATCGAATCTCAGTAACTTGCTGACGACCTTTGCCACAAAGATTTTCCATCGTGTGCCAAGCTGTTTATTATGAACATTAACATCTTGTCAAATGATAATGAATCACTCCGACGACACAGCTGTGTCCGACTTGCTGCAGTCAGACATGGTCGGCTTTCGAGGCGAGTGACGGATTTTTGTCTCACTTTTCGCTCCGTCTCTCCTCCCATCACAACACTCACTGGACTCCGTCCATGCACTTTGTGACCTCAACCACTCTCGTCCTCAAGGGGATGGACACATATGGTGCTTTTCCATTCGTACCTGCTCAACCTTACTTGACCCTTCACTACTCTGTATTACAGAGTATTTTTATTAGAACATGTTACCACATATTTTTTTGGACCCATTTGGAAATATAGACCAAAGTACAGGCAGAAGGCAGCTTTGATTTAAAATGGCCCTATTATGCTATTTCGACTTTTTGTAGCCATTAGTGTAATAATGTTGAAAGCTCATTCAGACAAGTGAGCAGCGCCCCCTCTTTTCACATAAACTCATGTTTGAGATATTTAGCGTGTCACTCCATGCAGTCACTGTGGTGGTAAAAACGTTAGGTTTCAGAGTTTTTTTCGCATCAGTGTATTCGTGACGTCACAACCGTGGAGCTCAGTGATTGGTCAACTTCTCTACGCTGTGCGCGTTCATGAGAAGCGAGGCCGCTCACCTCTCCTGAAGGGGTTGTCTAGTAGCTATCGCAACACATCCTTCATCAACAACATGTCACACAAAAAGTGTTTCTTCGGCTGTGTGGGAAGGCTACACTTGTTCAAGTTCCCAAATGAAACTACAGCCAGACAGCAATGGATGGTGTTTGTTTTCGGGATCCAGACACAGAGTTGTTCCGATGTGTTTGTTTGCCATCGTCATTTCATCAACGACTGCTGGCTGAATAAGGGTCTGTCCCCTCAATCAAGGAGGACCGCGTTTGTGATCCGGAGCCACACACTGAAAGTAATACTGAAAAAACTGTCTGAGAATAAATAACTTACATTGACTTACTTCATAAACGGAATATCTTGGCTACATACAGCCGGCAATTAGCCAAGCTAAACGATAGCTGTGGACGGGGGGATGCTAACAGACGTAGCCATCAGGTTATAAACATCCAGGCAATTACCCACGCTAAACGATAGCTTTGGACAGGGGGATGCTAACAGACGTAGCCATCAGCCTCGGTTTGTTTACAAGCAATGCCGGTGTCTGTGGCGAGAATGTCTATGTGCGCACTCCTGACAACGGCCCAATCAGAGGCATCCTGCATCATTGATGCGGACGCGCATGCACACGCCAACGCACGTGGAATAAGAGATCAACAACATAAACTGAGGGTGCTGGCTAGTTTTTCAGTTGTCTCACACAGATCAACATCAAAACACGGCAGACATCAGGATGTTAAAAGTCCAGAACCTACAGAAGAGGCTGCGGCACTCACCTGAGCTTGACTTGCCACTTGAAGACCGTGTTGGGTCCACAGTCTGAGTGAAGCCGCAGAAAGTTTGAATCGCTGCGAACAGACAACAACATGACAAGGAAACATCAGTTCCTGATTAACGGTGAGATACGAATATCACTTTGTGCTACGAGCAGGTTGAGAGTCACTACCTTGTCTGGAAGATGAGCGTGAAGTCCTGCTCCCTGAAGATGACCCTGGCCGTGTCCCTGCAGATCCCCTTCATGTAAACGTTGACCACCATGAGGTCAGTGCCTTTCTCGTACGAATCGTTCTTCACAAACTGCAGGTTGACCATCGGCTCAGGAGCTACAGGAAGTCATAACAGGGTCAACACACTCTTAGTGAACTGATTGACATACCTCTTCCTGTATAGGTTGTGTTCACAGAGGTTTTGGGTTGAGGTTCTGTTCTACACTAGTGCAGAAGGCTGCCAGGCAGGGCACTCATACACACCACTGGAGGAAAATTAGGAATCAGTATCTCAAAGGCAATTTGACACCTGGATAGGGTGGGATGGGGGATGTGACAACCAGCGTTGGACTGATAACCAGCCTACTGAGCAACAGTCACTACGGCCATGATTGGGACTAAATTAGCCATTTTAGAGTAGAGATAGAATAGTAGAAACGTGAAGAGTCGAGTTGGTGTAACAACTTTGACAACAGACTATGATGCTGTACTATATTGTCTGTTCTACACTGCATGTCACAGTTTGATATAGAAACCTGCTACAGTGAGGCTAATATGTGTGGGAGCAGAAAGTTAATGAACTAAAAGCACTTTGGGAGAACAAACCTCTGCCAAGACAGCCATTAACCTTGACTGATTCAACTTTCATATGTTGAAAACTTTCTTCCCCAATGCAAAATGCTCAAAGTACATTCAAATATATCAACAAACCTTCCGGTTGCTTCATGTCCAGAGGTGGCTCCTCCTTCGAGTGGTCCCGTTTCTCCTCTTCGTCACAGCTGCTCTGCTTCAAACCAGCCGCCGACAGGCTGAGCCCATCGGCCGCACCAACAGCTGGTGACGGTGCTGCCTCGGTGGACGGGAGCTGCTGGGAGGTGGCAGAGTCCCGCTCTGACTCCTGCTCAGCTGGCTTCGTCTCGGGCTCAGAGTCCGTTTTTGCCCCCTGCTCCAAAGGAGAGGCACAGTCCGCTGCCTTCTTCAGCGAGTCGCTGGTGCTCATGGGAGCCGACTGGGTGTCACCGACGCGCGTTGTCGCTCCAGACCTGTCCGAAGACTGGTTTCGCTTTTCTGGAAACTGAAGGAGAGAAGACAAAAATGATCCCATCCAAAAAAAAAACACCTTATTGAGATGAACGTTGCCCCCCCTCCCCCCCCAATCTTTTCAGGCAAAGAAGACCAAATTAAGCTTCTAAGAGGAAATCGCTTTTCAAATTTGGCGGAGTGCCCACCATTCTCCTCCCTATTCCCTGTCATTCTTGAGTGTATGAAGGAGAATTCAGCCAATTAAGACTCAACTTTTCAATGGGGCCAATAATATTAAAAATATCTGTTCATTTTTTTTACCCCCCTCGAGAGAAAGACTGAAACAGAGAGAGATTTCTCATGCTCAGAAAGCAACATGGATGCTTGTCATTCTTTATTTGTCACATTCAACATGCCAAATGTGCTGGTTTTTACAGCAGCCGAACCAAAGACAGCGTCGGCTGCCGTTCAATGTGGTAGCGACGCATACAAGACGTGGTTTTTCATGTTAAAGGGCAGCAAAACATTATGCTCAGACTAGATGAGAAGTCTGACGAGACTAATTAGTCGAGCTTTGAGCTTAGGCCGACTCCTGTGTGCATGGAAACATGCTGACTGTCAATGCCACTCAGAGCTAATCTGTAAGAAATGACGGAGCTCTGGAGAAAACTTGAAAACAACTCATGCATGTGGAACTCGCAGACCCGCATCAGGCCTTCTTAGCTTGTTTTTAAGGTTGAAAGTAGTGAGGACATTTCATCTCTTAATGCATTACAAAGCAATCGCATTGTTAGGGTTAGGGTTAGAGAACCATCTGAAAAAACTGGTCTTGGTTTGTAAAGATAATGAAGATATAGTAGCGGTATAGACAATGAATAGATGGATGGATGCTACTGACTTTTTTTCAACTTAAAATACAGAGAAAACCTCAGCTTACAATTTTTAGTTAGAAAAAACACCACCAGGACACAAAATCCCACCTTGCTGAGTGAACAATAATTGTTGTATAGCTCTTACAGAACTGGTTTAACACTAGAGAAGTGAAGCGCCAAGTAAAGTGTTGAGACACAAAAGACCTTAGTTGAACGTCCCCATTGATAAAGAAGTGACAAGCGCCACCAAGCACAGTGTGGGAGGCCTATATTAATGCACTGCAGAAGCTAACACAAATATCAAAGTGAATGGTGTCCTGTAAATATCTTCATGTGGTTCTATTTTCTTTGGTCATCCAACCAAACTTCACTTGGACAGCAAATCTCACTTCAGCTTTGTTCACATTTTTTCTCCATAAAGCTGACCATGTTAAAGTGCTCTGATGGAAAATTCCCATATTGCGTTTCTCAATGGACTACAGGAGCCCTTGCAGCTCAAACTCATATGCTATCCAAGCCAGTTATTTTGCCAGGTGCAACGCCATTCTCTCAGAGAGTCCAGAGTGAAGGTATCTCTTTCACAGTCACACCACACCCACACCTAAAACTCACCGAAGCTGATCTACATCCTGCCAATGTGAACTCAACCTGCCATTATTCAGCTCTTTGGATGCTTCAGACGGCTCCGAGTAAAATTACCACAATGATTTCAACTGGAGGCCGATCACATTACATCATGAACTCAATCTGGAGTAATGCTGTTCTCAGGCAATAGTGCTGTTCGAAGACTAGTTAAAATGTTGTACTGAACATTACAAGTTCATGGAGTTGCACAGTACCCCACATTACCAAATCATAACACTTTCTGCTACACTAAAATTTATACACAACTGTGGATTACGACTACCCAGAACCAGTTTCCGGTAGTAGCGTCCGCCTCTACTTTCTTTCCGGCTTCTCACTGCATGCTTCACCCTGTCAACAAATCCACATGGCTAAAACTGCAACCTAACAACACAGCTGCTGAATGATTGGCTGTTTGCCGCTTACTGGTACACAGGGATATGATAGGCTGTAAGCTGATTGGCTGTTTGTGTGTTTCTACTGGCAAGAAAGAAGTCCATGAAGACAGCTCCGCTTCGATTAAAAAAAAACAAAACAACCTTGCAAGCTGACTCGCCGTGCACAAGCAGCATAATATGGTGGAATGATCAAAGTCCTCAATGCGTGCGTGTCCAGAGAGCTGGGATGTCTCACCTGAGTCCTGCTGGCTGCAGCTGCGGCGGGCATCTTTTCCTGACCACTGCCCGACATCTCTGCCTTGTTATCTCCGTCCCCGCGATGCGACTGTGGGCTCCGACCTGCGGGCAGTTGTGAGACTTCTTCATCGGCGGCGTTGGTCTTCACTGGTGGTGGGTCGGGCAGTGAGGCCTCCGTTTGGTTCTTGGGCGGCCGTACGACGGTGCGCTTGGGACTGGGTTCCTGGGGCTGCTGCTGCTGCTGCTCCTCGTCCCTCATTGCGGTGCCAGGGTTGCTGGTGGCAGTAGCGAGAGCGCCATCTGTTGCTCCGTTTTTCACCCCGATGGGATCTGTCGCAGACTTGTCGGACGTAACCTTATTTTTCAGGCAGCGCTTGACGCCCCGCTCAGCTTTGCTGCTGCTGCGTCTTGGCTCGCTGTGCGCAGGTGACGAGGGGGGCTGCAGCTCCAGCTGGGGCTGCACCGACGACAGTTTGGGTTTTTCGGATGACTCCATGGCGATTGACTTCTTGTCGTTTTTGGTCTCTGTGGGTGGAGCCTCTCTCTCCTTTTCTTTCTTGTTTGACTGGATCAGAACAAGCAACGGTTACAAAGGAATCCACTATGAAGCTAAAGAAACTCCCGACTGCATGCGCAGTGACTTACACTCAAATGTCACTGAAATGTTATCTGCAAAAAAAAAGTCATGTACATAAATGTGAAACAATAAAAACATGGCTGACCTTCAGAGAGGGCCAGATGTGAAAGGGGATCTTCTTGTGCATGATGAGATGCAAGAATCCCCCCTTTTCCTTGTACTGTACTCTGCTGCACGAGGCCTCGATTTCCTCCTGCAGGTGGCAGATCCACTCGCGTCCATCTGACAAACAAATCGGTGAGAGCAGACATGTTTGTTTGCGTTTGGCTTCACTGTGATGTTGGGGGGGGGGCAGCATTCTTGTGGAATACATGGGGGCTGACGGACAAAAGTTCTAAAACTACTGATGCGAGAAAAAGACTTTCCTGCCGCACTCAATGAAAGTCTTCTAAATTAACTATCACAATGTTGATACCACTTCATTAGCTTGTAGATTATTTGCAAAGAAACTTGTAAAAGGTGTTGATATTTGAAAGGAGCTGAATTGAAAGCATGGATATGTCATCTTGTGTTGCCATGTGTTCTGCACCAATGCTGCTGCTCGAACTTACCTGGGAAATGAACGTGGCACTGTGTATCAGTGAAGGTGGTATTGATGTCCTCTATCCTCTGCACCCCCTCCCCACAGCGGAGCCGGACGGTCACCTCAGTGACGTTCTGCTTCCAGTCCACGAACACGTCTGAAAACGCAGGCGAGGAGACATTGCGACATGAAAAGGGGAGCGCTGCCTTTGGAGACACAGCTGGGATCTCACAAATCAGAGTGGGATCATCTGGTGAGAAAAACACCCAATAAAACGGGGGCTTTGAATGAGAAGAAGGCAGGCAAGTGTGCAGAAGTGCACCTGCTCAAACACCAACGCTGCAGTCGCACTCTCAAGTGGGTCAACCCGGAACCCTCGTGGACACGCTGAGGCGGTCAACTCAGCATTCACAGACAGGACGTCTAAAATTATCTCCACCACACTGCCTCGACTCCAAGTAAACAGTTGTATGAAAGCAAATGATCAGGCAACACCTCGAAAAACATGCAGGCGTCCAACAAAACAGAGAGCTCCGACACAAAAGAGCATCTCAACTCGAAAAGACAACACAAAAGAAGCAGGTACCATTTTTCATGGTGGCGTTAAAGCGGCGTCTGAGGATGAGGAGGAATTCTCATGTCTTGATGAAGAGCTAAAAGGCTGGATTCTCTGCCGAGTCAGTCGTCATGTATGGATCACAGGCTTCAACAAATGAAGAGCTTCAACTTTCCCACACTCACTTCTTCTGTCCCCCCCTTTCTCTCTCTCTTGCTCTCTCTCTCTCTCACGAACTAATCGCCCCAGAAAGGTCACGCGCAACACTCAATCTCTTCAGCTGGTGACAGTATTCCTAAAGGAGCCCCCACTGCTGCAGCGTGCGCTCATGATTGGCTGAACCACCACGTGGACAACCATGATACAGGCACTCCTATTTAGCCCAAACGAAACACTGCGACTTTCTCGACCGTTCGTGCTCCTTTATGTCACACGAGAAGGGCGAGTGTTGGGACGAACTGCCTGGGCGGTGCCGTGACCTTGACAAACCCGCAGAGCTCAGGTCACGGCAGGAGGAGGACCCGGCTCGGTCGCGGCTAGAATTACAGCACTTCAGCATGCAGCAGGCAAGCAGCAGGTACAACACTGCAACATGCGTGGCCGGCATGGAAGCCATGCGTCAACGCCTCGCACAAAAAACAGTGACGGGGCTGGAGACATCCAGGCAGAGAGGTGACAATCCATGCTGCTGTGTCGGTCTAATCCTGACCAGCGTTAAAAGGCCATTCAAATTATCATGGTGGTCGTGTGTTTGAG
>JAUESF010000050.1:19293412-19304136 GCA_032274765.1 Malacoctenus tetranemus
CCCCCCCCCCCCGCCCCCCCCCCCCCCCCCCCCCCCCCCCCCCCCGCCCCCCCCCCCCCCCCCCCCCCCCCCCCCCCACAACCATTATTACTCACGCTTAAAAATTGTTGCCCCGGAGCGTTTAACAATCCCTGTGCGAGTAACACAACAAGGGAGGGAGGAAATGACACAGGTTACCAGAAACCAGAGACCACTGCGAAACATCAGCCTGCCTCATTCTCTCATGCGCACGCACGCACACACACACACACACACACACACTGGTGTAACTCTCGCAGGGGGTCTCTATCACTTGGCTGTCCGAGGTCACAGCAAGTGAGATCTAAGATCGGAGGTTTGTCCTTCAACATGTTTGAAGCATCCACCTGCACAGATCCTGAAAAACTGTTTGCAAGTGCACAAAGTAGAAACAATGATACATGAAGCGCAGAGACGTTGGAGAATCACCTGTGTAACCCTGGTTACAGTTGCAGATGATCTGCCTGTTACGGTTGTCCTGGTAACAGGATGCAGCAAAGTGGCGCCCGCTGTTGGGTCCTTCCGGGCAGGGGCATGGACGGCACTGACCACCGGTTGCAATGCCCAAAATTGGGTTACCATAGTAACCATTGGCACACCTACAGGAGCAACACAGGAGGCAGATGATGTGAATGACCAAACGCTGCTGCTGCACAATAAGTGTTACAACAGAGTGACGACAAAAGACAAAGGCTGCGTTGTACTGAGCCAACAAAAATGTAACCGAGATTCAATATTGCGCTTGAGAAATACGAGATAATATTGAAATGAGATATCAGAAATATATAGAGAAGTTGGGACACAAAAACAAGAGACTCCCAATAGTTGTGGAGTGCTGAAAAGAACAGGTGGACACACCATTTCTCACCCCTCCCATTACTTGGTTATGACCCCCCCCCCCCCCAGAGATAAGAAAGCGGCCTCGCCTGCTCTACAATTAAATTCACACAGTGGATATTGACACGATTTGATCACATTGACTCTTGAACCCAGGCACTCCCGTCACTCACCTCTCACACTTGTCCCCCCCGGTGTTGTCCCTGCAGTTGATGCAGGCCCCTGTCCTCTGCTCGCACTGCTCTGCGTGCCCGTTGCACTGGCAGGGCCGGCAGCTGGGGAAGCCCCAGTGCCCCCCCTGGCACCCGTCGCAGCGCTGTCCATATGCCCCTGGGCGGCACTGGCAATGACCGGTGAACTTGTCGCAAAACTGGGTGACTGAGCCCTCTAAGCTGCAACCACAGGCTGGACAGAGGAGGGGTGGGGTGGGGGGGTGAGTTGGACAGTGGGAGGGTGCAGAGGGACATGAGGTAGTGTGAGAGGCACAGATTTCAAACAAATGAAGATATTGAATATTTCGTTCTTTCGGGGGATTGGAACGCGCACTGAGACACAGCAGAGGGCGCCAGCAACCCAACATACAGCTCACCTATGCAGCCGGAGGGTCCGAAGCCGTAAGTTCCTGGAGCGCACTGGTCACAGCGGCGACCAATCACGTTGGGCCTGCAACGGCACTGGCCCCCGCGGATGTCACACACTGAACTGATGGACCCCTGAGGGTCGCAGTTGCATGCTGGGAGCCAGAAGAGCATCGTGATTTCAGGTAAACGTGAGATACAGAAACTGATGGATATTTAAACCTGATTTGCCATCAAAGTGACAAACACAATGGTGCTCAAATGTAAAACAGGGTGCCTCTCACTCACCCAAAGCCCCGTCATTTATAATAGCGGACATGCTGGTGATTAGTTTGGCGCAGGTGTCACTCATCAGGGGGCGGGTCACGCTCTTAGCCCCCTCGTGGCAGCGGTACCGCTCGTAGGTCTGCTTTCTGTTGTTGGAGGCCGGATCTCCGGCATTGAACATCTCCATGTATGAATGGCGCGGCATCAGTGCGATCTGAAGAGGAGGAGGAGGAGGAAATAAGATGTCGGAGAAGTGGAGGGAGTGGCAAGGAGGAATAGGAAAAAAGAAAAGGTGGAGAAAAGAAGGAGGAGGAGCAACAGGGGGCTAATAAAAAGAAGTGTTTGCTTCAGAGAAGCAGAGCACGTCTCACAGAGTCCACGAGCAGCACGGCGTCGGCTGCTCCAACAAGGATGCTGTTGGCGTCCTGATAGCGGCTGAACTCAAAGCGAAGCGTGTAAGTCACATCCTTCTCCAGGCACACGGGCTGAGGGGGCACCACAAACCTGGAGCCAACAAGGTCAATGCGCATCGGTCAGCCGTCACGTGCGTGCCCCAACAACAGTGTGCGACGGTGTGTGAACCGCTGACCTGGAGCCAGCCGGCAGCACCACCGTCATCCTGTCGTCATCCGGGATGGTGTTCCCACAGGGGCTGCTGGTGGGAATGGGCCCGGGCCGGACCACCGTGATCCGCACCTCCTCCCAGTCGCGCGGCATCTAGGGGAGAGAGCGTGAAGGGGCGGTCATAAAAGAGCCTGGTTCCTCTGGGGAGCGTTTCCTGAACAGACAGACCTGGGACTCGTAGCGGATCAGCAGATCGTACTCCATGGAGTAGGGGATGTTACTGATGAGGAACTCCAGGGCGCCACCCTCCAGCACCCGGGAGAAGCCGGTGCCCGTCCAGGAGGCGGGGCGACCCGGCTGGTGCTCCCTGGTTTCCACCGTGCAGCCCTGAGTGGCGCCGGACAGAGACAAAAACATCCGGTTCATGGAGATGTTCCTCCTCCACAGGAACGAGCAGTGACCACACGCTGCCTCACCTGGTCCATTTTAGCGAACTCGGCCTCGTACAGGTAGTGGTCCAGAGCCATGAAGAAGAAGCCAGACTCCACCTGAGTGCACTGCCGCCCGTGCATGTGGCTGCGGCAGTGACACTGTCCACTTTCCATGGAGCACCTGCAGAAGGTGCAGATGCACCGCATCAATTCACCAGCACCAGTACATGGGTCATTTATTGGGAAATCAACAAGACTCGTATTCTACGGTTGTTGGTAAATGAGGTCTCTGCTTTCATCTTTGGCGTCAGAGATGCAGATTTACTGTGAGTGACTTGCCAGCACAGACCTACATGTCAAGTAAGTTAGAGTTGTGTCTCATTTTTGTTTACCAAAGTGTTTTGACAAACAATTTTTGAACTGGTTTGGATAAGGATTAGGTACAAAGTAGTTCCGGAATCAAGCTTGCACCAGATTGTAACTGGTTTCTCCCTGTCCAAGAGTCCAAAAAGCAAGAGTTTAACATTCCTATAGACATTTGGCCTTTATGATGTTTGGCATTTGCAACTGAACAAATCTACTTTGACAGATGTAACCAATCATGACTTATTATCTCTGCCAGGGACGTTATGTTATCCAGGACGGTGACTTGTCTGTCAGAAGGATAGACATTCAAAACTTTTCTCAAGGGATTTCCAACTTTGCAGGACGGTGATCCTGTGATCACATTTCTATGGAATGTTTAAAAGCGTTGTGGCCCTTTAAGAGTGTGCGGTGTGCAAAAGGTAAAGCCGATGAGGTGCCCAGGGAAGTGCAGGTCTGTGGCCTCCAACTACATATAGTTCCAACATGAAATCATTTCAGGAGGAGCCTCAGAGCTTCAGCGGCAGGCTTTGTTTAGACACTCACTGATTGTCCCTCGCTCCCCCGACGTCACACTCACAGCCTCTGCAGCCGTTCAGGTCGTGGCTCAGCGCCCAATGTTCTGGCTGGAATCACAGCAGCAAGACGGATAACAGGGGAGGATGACTGACGGGCGGACCGTGATGCAGAAACCACATGAGCGGGCAGAATATGACAGACTGGAGGGGGGGACTTTCACTGTAATGACTACATGTATGTGAGTCATGTAAACTGTATCCAGGCCTCTAATCCAACACAACATTCATGGTTTCAGGCCATTATGGCAGTCAGCACTTTCCCCTCAGCTCCTCACACTTAGGCTGATGTTTTCACCTATGGTCGATTTTGTGGCTTCTCTGTTAGTGTTGCGTAAGAGTCCAATCGTTTTTTTCTCCTGGATTTGCATGACACTGTTTGAGCTTGTGGTCGGCGGTGTCATTTTCCTCACTACTCTGTCAGACTTGCAAGGGGAAAAAAAAGAAGGGAAAAACAGCAGAGGCAGTGATAAAATTTGGATTCTTTCTCCCTTAGTCCGAATGAATGTGTATGGCAGTCGTCTTTGCTCTCCACTCAGTCAGTACGATTTATTTCTGCCCTTTGGCATCACTGTTTCCGTCCTGATGGTTATCAGACCAGACGAGCCACTTTAGGACCAGGTCCAGGCCTGACCATTTTAGGCCCGCCGCAACGGGCCGGACGAGCCTCCGATCCCCAGGCTAAATTTAGACGCATGACCCCAGCAGGAGCTCGCATTCCTGACCACACTATTCCTGGCTGAGTAGGTTCGGGGAGCAGAGGTTGAATTATAACAGGAAGCTCATCGGCACTTTATAGCTTGGGGCTGCCAGCACAAAAGAGGTGGAGGGGGAAATGGGAGAGTAAAGAAGTGCACATTTAGACACTTAACAGGGAAGCAGATACTGGCTGTAATGTGCAACATAACTTGGTGCTTACACTGGAGTCACACATATCATCTTTCATGTCAAACACAAGATGGAAAAGTGTTTGGAGCAGCCTGAAGGAACAGACTGAAGCCCTGTGGACATGGAAACTTGGATGCACTTGTTTTTCTTTGAAATGTCTCCTGTAAAGATGGAGTCAAGTCAGGAACGATTCGGTTGAAATCACTGAAAAACGCTGTCTTACACAAAGCAGGCCCCCCTGGGGCTGAAACAAATAGTCAGCCAAATCAAAGAACAGGAGCAAGTCGGACATTCAGACTTGACGACCACAAAGCAGCTGAGCACGGATGAATCCGTGGACCAATCAGATGATTCAACACAGCTCAGCACCGCCTGATGTGACCCCCAGCAGAATGCAACCAAAATAGATGGGTGTTGTCGTCTGATTGGTAGCAATGTGCAAGCAAGATATCAAAAGGATCGGTTAAGAATTTCAGGAGTGAAGCATTAACAAGCTGTGTCCATTGGTTCATTAATTGCTGGACTCGTAAACAAAATGCAACCAATTTTAACTGGTGTCGTCCTCTCATCAGTACTAATGTGCATGTGAAATATCAAAGGGATGGGTTAAAAAAACCCTCAATTTGATAATCAGTCCTGGACTATTTAAAGGGACGAGTGTTCTGTTTTCCTTGGGTCTTACCAGACACTGGTCACAGCTGCGTCCAGTGACCAGACGCTTGCAGAAGCAGTCTCCACTGACCGGATCACACTGGGAGTTACCCGACACCGTCCCTCTGTGGTCACACCGGCAAGCTGGAGGTGGGACAGAGAGGGACACAGGAGAGGTTGGAAAAAAGATCTGGAAAATATTTTCTCACCACAAGTAATAAAAAAAAACTGCAGTTTGATTTTAACATAAAAAAATGTTTCTGCAAAAGTACCATTGCATTCACACTTTTTTTAAAGGGGCTATGACACAGCAGTATGAACAATTTCATGTAGGTGGTATCGCTGCATATGTCAATTATCAAAAGAAAAGAAACTTTTCTGATTCTGATTGGCTATGACCTCATTTGGAAACTGCTCAAACACACCTCACCCCCGCCCCCTCCATCCCCACCTGTATTCTCAGCGCAACATGTCGTCTCAAATTCAGTATTTCATCAAGTGGAGGTTTGCTCCCATATGTGTTTGAGCCCGAAGCATCATCAGAAGACAAAAAACATACTTTGCCTGTATGAAGATGCCTTGACTCGGTTGTTTTTGAGTGGCAATGTGAATGTACATGCTTCTGTAATAAATAAATCTGCTGTTGTGTTTGTTTGCTAACCAGATCATCTGATCTGTTAGCATCATAGGCTCTTCAGACAGCAAATTACGTTTATCAGACAAGACAGCATTTACAAAGTAAATAAACTTTCGGGTAAAGATGTTGTGGTCGTCTCCTTCAATGTTGCTACAGAAGTTTTCTCTAAAATCAGTTTGTTCGAGAATCCCGACTTGAATTCAAACATGTTCAGGAAGCACTTCTCAGTGAAGTACCGAACATGGTGTCAAATTGGGGTTATAACTGTGTGGCACTTCCCCATAAATGAACTTTGGCCACTCGTGTCTGATTCCTTCATCCTTCAGGACTACGTGGAAGCTGACGTTCCTTTTTGAGCTCCCTGGTAAGAAGCAGCTCCTTTTTCGATGCCATCCTCTCCTCAAGTGCAGCAGGTATTTGCTCGATACTGTGCTCTCATTGGGGGAAAAATGTAGCACGCTGAGCTTCGCAGAAAAAAATGCTGTTTTCGGATTGGACAGCTTCTGAATTGAGACAGAAAGCTGACAGACCATGAACAGGGACTTTGATAATCACCTTTGACATTTACATAGCCTCATTAGTGCACAGTAGGTCACATTATACCTCCAACACCCTAAAAAATGAAATTTGATATCATGGGACCTTTAAGAAGGGATTGGTCTTCACTACAAAGGTTGGTAGTTTGACCACCCATCTCAGCATGTCCATGGTCTGAAGTGTCCTTGAGAAAGACACTGAATTCTATATTGGTGCGAGTGGTGTTTGTTAGCATCTTGCATGGCAGCTCCTGCAACTGGTGTGTGAATGAGTGAATATGACTTACAGTGCACTGCTGTAAAGCAGTGTAAAGCCATTACAGTGATGGCTGCTTGAGTGCAGTTATAAAAAGCACTATCGGTATATAAGTGGAGTCCAATTACCACACAGCAATCACATAATGAGTTAGGAGCAGATAAGGCGCGAGCTGAGTGAGCTGGGAAGTCGATCTTAGAAGCCAGGGTCAGCCTGTTGCCCCTCGGTCGGGCCCCTGGGCAACAAGGACGCTGTCCTCCAGATGCCCCTAAAGATGTTTGTAGTGATGGTTTTTAGTTTCGATTTATAACACGAGTCATTTTAAGTTGAACTACACCGACTGAGATGCAGGTGGCCGACCGATGCGACGAGGTTCATCGCTAAAACAACTCAGCAGAAAGAGGCACTACTCACGTTGGCAGCCCTGAGGGTTTTCCGCGCTCAGGCCAAAGTAGCCGACCTTGCACTTATCGCAGCGCGGCCCCTCCACGTTGGGCTTGCATCGGCACTGGCCCGCCTCCATGCCGAGCGAGGGGTCCGTGTGGCTGTCGCACATCCCCCCATTCTGGGAGCCGTCCGGGTCACAGTCGCAAGCTGGAGGACAAACAAGGACGGCAGATGGAACTTTTAGACTGAGTCCCTGTTGAGCTCTGTACATGTCGGACCTCAGAAAATGAGTCATGACATATCCCGTCGAGTGATGTCTCATGTGGTCTCCAGCTGTGGGTTGTTCTGTTCATTGATCCACTGGAGATACAAATCGTGCACCAGGCAATCATCAAGCTTGAGAATAAGTGATTGACTGAACAGCTGAGATGCACCCAAGAGAAAATCACACATGTGGCTGCGCTGCTGTTGATGGAGTCAGAATCAGGTGGTTCAATTCAATCAGGACAGAACTTTCAGCCTCCCTCACTCCCTCTCTCCCTCCCTCACTCACTCACCTATACAGACCCGAGGGTCCCGTATGTCCTTAAAGGGGTCTTTGTAGTAGAATGGTTTGCACATCTCACAGTTGTGTCCCATCGTGTTGTGCTGACAGTCGTCACAAACTCCTCCACTGACGCTTCCCGTAGCAAGATACACGGCCATGTCGAAGTGGCACTGCGAGGAATGGCCGTTACAGTTACACTCTGAGGTTTGAAACAATCAGAGAAAAGAAACAGGAAACACCTCGTCAGTGGTCTCGTTCTGGAGAGACGGTTACTCAGGAGATCAAAAAGGAAGGAAACATGATCACAAACACAAACGTCACATGTATGAAGTTGATTTTGTTTGGAAAGGATCTTTTTTTAGACTAATTTGGGGGCATCAGGTCACTGATCAGCAGCATGGAGCGTCCGCACAATCAAGGATGAGAATGTATTTCCAGCTGTGTCACAGAGGCATTGAGCTGCCCTGTCGTCTTCCTGCTGCCCTCTGGAACTCTACTCACTCTTGCAAGCGTTGGTGTTGCGTCCCTCGGCGGGCCTCCAGGGGAGGTCGTTGTAGAAATCGTCGCACAGCTCACAGTTCAAGCCTTTGGTGTTGTGGTTGCAAACACACCTGCCGTGAACCTTGGAACAGGAAAAAAAAGTTGAAATGAGGAGAATTCCCAACAACCCCAACGGGAAGAAACTGAAAGCCCCCGCCAGCCCCTCGCCCACCATCCCCTCGATGTCGTCCCTGATGCCGTCGATGGGCGCGCACTCGGAGGCGTGGCCGTAGCAGAAGCAATTCCCACGGACCACCAGCTCATATATGGCATAGTAATACTTCTCCTTGATTTCAGCCCTGGGGTCCAGCAGGTTGTCTCCCAGCGTGTGCAGTTTGGTGAAGTTCACGCGTAGATTGGTGATCTTCAGTTGGTCTGAGGAGGAGACGATCACATGATGAATGTCGCTGGTACTTTAAATAAAACAACCAACTGGCAACAGGCATTATTAGTCTCTCTTTGCACATCCCATCAACTGGTTTGACAGAACTTCAGACAGTTTCAAGATTTTTTTTCATTAAGCCACAATTGTTCACACTTGTTAATGATAAGCCTTTACAAGTGTTTCGGTCTGTGAATAAACAGCCTTCACATATACGTCCTAAAGTCCTCTTTCGACCATCATTCAGCCAAAATGGTTGAGAACCTCCAGAAGGATCCGGAAGCTCCAAAGATGACGGACAGTAAAGGACTGCAGTGCTGACACGATCCTCCCCCTCAATGCTCAGGGAGGCTGAGCACCTCCCTCCACAGAGGCCAGTCTGGATCGCTTCCCTGTCACAGAGCCAGGAGACCTGTCCTCCCCTGCAGCCGCGATGCAAACGCGATAGTCCAGCTGTCCAAGAAGAACCCCACGCACTGACTCAGAGTAAAGCAAAGTACATAAACTTCTCCACGCTGTTGTGATCAAGTTACCGAAAAAACTGAACTCATCGCTAAGGAAAACTTGGAACAAGCAGGCAGCAGCTTACTGCTCTCGTGAAGGGAAGCTGATGTTTTCCCACATAGCAAACAAACTCATGCTACTGTCCCTTTCAGCTTCACATTGTTCATGTTGCTGTTGAGAAGGGCCAGGTAAGTTTAGCTACGGTAATCATGTTTGATGACAAAGAGGAGTTCGGTGAAATCGCAACTGAAAGTTTCAGCTGCAGCTTTATTCAAATGTAAGACAATTATACTTTTGTGACTGCAACTTTTACACTAATACATTACAGTCGTGGACTTACAGTGAAGTATCACTGGCTTGGAAGACAAGGCTCCGACCCGATATTACAGCCATCATTTAAAGTGCTTTGATTCAAGCCTGAGAGAAGCTGCAGATTCTACCCAGTACTCATGAGGTATTATTTTTCCCTCCCACACAAAGAAAATCCTCTGTCACAATTAATCTTCAACAACGCCCCCCACCTCCCCGATTGCTGCACGTCTTCTGTCACCCTGACTCCTGCTGCTGGAGCCACAGCAGCACTGCAACAATAAAATGGACGAAAAAAAACGATTCACGGGAGGATTTGTTTCCTCCCCCGCTCTGACCCCCGGTCCGCCGACTTTATCAACAGTAATAGAATCTCACTCTGACAGACGAGAGCTAATCCCTCTGGCTCAGCTACACTGAGACTCTGTTCTTCCTCCGACTGTACAGCAGATCACCAAACAGGCGTCCGAGTCAAAGCGACTGGAAGCCGAACGGCCGCTTTCAGCGAGCCAAAAGCTGAAACCGAGAACGCCGCGAATCCCCGGCTCTGTCGGATAGCCCCCTCTCAAGGCCCCCTCAACAATGCTTGCACGAGGCGGCATTAATTCACCTAGTAATGTCGCAGTGTTTCAGGAGTCGGAAGGATCCGACGTCGACAATAGCGTCCCTTCTAAATTCATTCAGACGTCACAGCGTCTGGTTGTGTAAAATGTGGCACCTGCTGTTTGACTGGAAATCAGTAAACGCAGAGCAGAATAATGCTGAAAATAAGCAGCTGTGGTCACAAGAAAGATGAGGGTCTGCCGTTTAAGTACAGTCACTGATAGAATTCGACACTTACCGGTATTTGAGGTTAAAGCTACAAGAATTATCCCATGTTAACGATACAAGATTCAAGCAATGCACCCTTGACAACAGTGGGTGGCGCCGTGCACAACTCTGGTTAACAGTCCAGGTTCAGTTATGCTGCTTCGCTACTCAGCTAGCTGCTAAAGCTTGAGTTGTTGGCACCTTTATTATTGTATCTTCTAAAGCTAAAAATTTCAACCGATTTATCAACAAAAATGTTGCAAAAGTAGACTAAACTGAAAAAAAAATGTGCAGGTGGTTTTAATCAGACTTCTTGAAGTTTAATAATGAATTAAGAGATTAATAGAGGAAGGTGTTCAAGGGTTAACTGAGAAGCAGCAAGACCTCATTATTCTTTGTCTTTTTGTTAAGAGAATTCCTTTTAGGTGTCGAGTTCGCGGCAAAACATGGTAAATGCTGAGGATGCAGGATTGGCTCTGTTTGTGCATTAGGTCTGTGGAAGACAGTGCACCTTGAAGGTAAAACTCGGGGTAAAAACATTTTCTGTTCACCGCCGACCGGAAAAGAGAGGAATAAGTCGGATGTTGATTGACTGTCCTGCCAACAGGCAACAGTTGACTGGGGATTGTTCAGCTGTGAGGAGG
>JAUESF010000050.1:19309058-19319555 GCA_032274765.1 Malacoctenus tetranemus
CACACACACACGCACACACGCACACACACACACACACACACACACACACACACACACACACACACACACACACACCTGAAGAGGCCGTCAGCAGCCGAGTAGAGCCCAGTATCCCTCCAGGAAAGGTAAATTACAGAGGATTTACGCTGTGTCTTGAGGCAAATCCTCCTCTTTCAAGTAAAAGTTTGGCTTTTCTTCCTCCACAACCACCAGCACTCAGCACCTTCTCATGTCGCCCTTATACACATCAGAGCACAGGAGGGAAATTGCTACATTGCGCACCACTGAAGAAAAACGATTTGAACATGAACACATAAACACGATCAAGGCCGGTGCTCCCTTCCCGGTGGGGGAAGGGGGAGGAGGAGGATGGGGGGGGGGGTAGAGCACGAGAGGAGGGGCACCAGGAGTGGAGGCACCGCTGACCCTTTTGTCCCTGGGAGGCTTTTCACTCTCACTCACAACACCCACACGCCAATTAACCCCTGGCGGGTTCGGAAACGACCCCCCACCCCCCACCCCCACCCCCGACCGCACAGCTCGTCCTCAGAGACAGCATGGGGGTCCTGTCAGCTCACCTCGCATCTCACCAAAGTGGACTGATGGATCTGGGGGACTGGACATCGAGCAAGAGCGGCAAAAACTGAAAGTCTGATCCAAACCAAAAAGGGAGCTAACTGCTGAAGAAGATCATGTTGGCATCAAAGCTTTCACTTGGCCCCTCTCACCAAGCATCTCCATCATGAACCACTTGTCAGCCATATCTTTTCCCAAAACAAAATGCATGCTAATAAAACACCAAAAGCTGCTAATAAACATCTCCTACAAATTGTTTAACTCTTCAGTTTGAGTTCATGGAGGGATTCACCTAAACCCACTAAAACCTTTGGGTGGTAGATGGTTGAGTTCTGGTCAGATCGGCCCCCAACCGTCCCGCTGTGCTGTGGTCAGCGTGACGACAAGCGGGGCGACGCTCGCCGCGCTAAATCACAGCAGGCGCTAATGGGCTTCAACAGGAGCAGTCACGCCATTGTTTTCCATCTGGGGGGAACAATGCAGCAGGATGCCTTTTATTGAGGGTCATTACTCGGATGCTTTGCAGCACCGGTTCCAGCAAACACTCCCAAATTACTTAAAGCGCCACAGGTGTTTTCTCCAAATATAAAAAAAAAAACCCTAAATTAGAAATGAGCCGATTTTGGAGGAGATAGATTGTTTTTCCTGACGTTTGCATTGCCAGCAGAGCAGAGTGAACATCCACAGGGTTTGAGATCGGCTGTTGTGAGGTCACAGCGTGTGGAGTGGAAGGCTCTATTTGCGGACTCAGCTGGGCTGTTTTAGGGAGGATCATCAACAGGGAGACACCACCCAGAGAGACAGAGAGACGGAGAATGAGAGAGAGAGAGAGAGAGACAGAGAGAGAGAGAGAGAGAGAGAGAGAGACAGCGATGACCCCTACAGACCCTGAAAGTACCAGGAGCCCTAAAAAAGATCTCGTCTCCATGCAGGAGCCACGGCTGCAGTCCGCGTAACATCAGCCCTCAGTTTCTGACCAGGTGTCTCCATAAACTTGAAGCTTCCTCACGTGGATGTTTCAGCTCACTCGACTGTTTCTGGTTGACTTGTATGTATGTTTGTGTCGTTTGCGTGTTGGACATCTTTCCTGGGACGCCATGAAAAGATTAAATGAAGAACACATAGAAAGGACTCAAGAAGAATCATCAGTCATGTCTCCTTTATCAATTTCACACTTTGTGACATTGGACCAGAGGCCGGCTCGGACCCTTCCGCTGAGCCCACTCATGGCCCCCAGCCCACATACTTGACACCCCCATCCTGGCTTAAGCTCCATTGCCTTAAAAACATCCAGGCCCGCGTGCAGAGGATCCACATGACACTGTTCCCGCTCCGCCTGACAGACTCTACATTTTCCAACACATTTATCAAAGGGAGCCGGTGACCTGGAGGCGCCTGAGAACGCTCACACGCCCCTTCATTGCGTCACTTCTGAGGAAAGCCGTCCAGCCGGCGCGGAACACGGGTCCGGGTTTTACAGCGCGACGCACGCGCGAGCGAGCGCCTACTCACCCAGGACGAGCACCAGCAGCGGGGCTTGCATCTCTGCGCAGGCACGTCAACCCCGCGGGAGCGCGGACAACCTGGAACAAGTGGCGGAATGATGATTTGGAACGAAGTGCGACAAAACAGAGAAGAGCCACAGCGCGCATTAATCTGCTGCTGTGGAAAAGCGACAGTTGGATAGTGGGAAACGTCCAATTAAACTTAAAAAAAACTTCTAATTTAAGTGCAGGGAGTTTTTTAATGTCTGTATCCACTGTGTGAGTGGTCCGCCCCCTTCTAAACACAACTTTAAAACATACGCACACAGCGTGCAGCCAAGTTTTTTTCCCCGACAGCCGCTTCTCACCAAAAGAAGCGAGTTCCGCACGCCGCCGTTCGGCTCCGATCGTCTGTTCGGCTCGCGGTCACGCAGTCCTTCCGACACTTGTTGCGCACTCGTCGGACTGAGGAGGGGCTGAGCGGCGGCGCACTGGCTGCGGGAAGGAGTCCCTCCTCCGCGCAGGCTCCGGCAACGAAAACGGGGGAAGGGCAGGGCAGGGCAGAACCCCCCGCGTGACCGCGCCTAAAGCACATCTGTTTCCGAACACTGCGAGTGAGACAAGTCTGAGTCCATCGGACTCATCGCAGACACCTGCCGGCTTCCGGCTGTCTGATCAGCGATTGGCTGAGGAATGAATACAGGAAGTAAGGTGATTTTTTATTTTGTTCTGATCAGTTTTGTAAAATCCCAAAAAAGCGTATTTGATTTTTTTTCTTCTTGTCAAACACGTTGACTTAAACGTTAAGTCATACAGAGAAGGCCAGTTTTTACGAAATGGAAATAATTCAATAGCATCCAACACAGAGCAGCAGAATATTATGTTAACTAAAAAACTTTTCGAACAGAAGTGTCACGTGTGATTTAAAATACTTAAATTTGAACAACAAAAGCACAAATCAAACCATGAATATCGCAAATCAATGTAAAAAACACAAATATCATAGTCTTCATTTGTTTGACGTGTGATGTGTTTGTTGCACAGTGCCGGCAACACAGACTTCTGTCACAACTGCTCCAATGTAATGTATCAACAAGAACGCTGACTGTTCAAAGTGAGTATTAAATCAAACACATGTGGGACGTGAGTGTATGCAAAGCAACGGATGACAGTCTGAATAAAAACCTCATGTCGCAGAAAAGGCTGGACAGGTGACAGGCCTGACAAGAGACATCTTCGCTGTGCTTTAACATTCAATTGATTCCTGCACAGCACATTTTGGATGGATTAAAGAAGGCATTGTGATGACTAACTTCAGAGAATGTTTTTTAATAGGTTGGAAACAGTCAGACAATTCTTCACAATTCTTGTGACATAAATTCAGGAATTTATATCACACACATGTTGTAAGAATTATTGTAAAATAAGCCATGATGAAAGTAGGTCCTTGAGAAAGACAAAAAAAGCCTTTTTGTTTCATTGCAGGGCTCAGTAAAACCTCTTTCAGCGTTTCAAACATGAAACATCACCTCTAATGAATGAGTCAAAAAAGGCGAAGTTCAGCTGTTTTAACCACCGCTGGGCTCCTGACAGACAGCAGGATGTGAGCGCCCCCTTGTGTTAGTTATCAAGCGTGTGCAAACGTGGTCGTCAAGTTACATTGAAAACTAGAAACCAGAAAACAAATATCTGAGTGTGAAATTTAACATCCTTAAAAATTGCAGCGTGTACAAAGAGGCAGACACGATGATGTAAAATAAACTGCACCATTTTTATTTGTCTCCGTCATCACATCCCGGAATGTATTTTGTTTCCAGGAATACTTTTAAATTTATTTTCATGAGAACAAAAGAAACAGAAAATTCAATTTGAAAACAATCAAATGTCTCCACTCACCTCTTGTTGGAATTGTTACGCAGTATAGAAAGTAAAAGTGGTCCAACGACAATAGAAACACTCCAATGTACAAGTGTTTTTTTCTTTTTTAAAATAACTTTTGATAACATACTCTGATACATTTCTTATTAAGGAAGTTATTCAAATCACGCACCAGGATCTTATACATAGAAACAAGCAATTTCCACATGTTGTAGTGCCTTAAAGAAAACAGCACGTGGACAGAGGAAGGCATCTCTGTGAAACCTGAAACAGTACAGCGCTCCACGGGGGAAGGGGGGAGGGGGGGTGGGGTGTAACCACACCATCACACGCAATTACTGTACTGCTGCACCCTCCTCCGGATCTCGTCCCGCACCACGGTGGCGTTGTCCCGCAGTTCGTCCAGCTCCAGGCGCTGCCTCTCCATCCGCTGCTCGTTGTTCTGGAACCTTTTCTCCAGCTCTGCGGGCACACGGGGATCAGGTGGAAGTCACCATGACAACGTGGCAGGAACGCACATGTGCAGCGGAGAGCAGAAAAGAGCCCACTAATCTTTCAATGTCTCGCAGAAGCAAGAATGTAAAGCCCCATTTACAACTCATTGTACCTGCTACTATAGGTGGTAAAAAAATGTGGGCAACCTGTATATGAGACTATTGTTAAATGTACATATATGAGAGACAACCTGAAGGTGCCAAAGTGGAGATTAGCAACAAGTTTGCATATTTTCAAAGTGAAACATTTCTGCAGTCCAACTCAAGAGAGCGACATCATGTACTCACTGTCAAGCTGTTTAATCCCATTCTTGGCTTTGTTGAGCAGGTCCTCCGCTTCCTTCGTGATGTTTTTGGCCCTCTGGTGGACGTTGCCCAGACCTCCCGCATCCCCGCCGAGAGAGTCCACCTTTGTCTTCAGCTCCTTGTATTGCTGCTCCGTGTTGTTGAGGCTCTGTGGGACGGCATCAAAGCGTTCAGTTGGTAACTTTATTTCTCATTAATCCTGCTAACAAAAAACCCTCTTGTGGGTTTGCGCACACACTCACCTGCTCGACAGTGGATGCCAGGTCTGTGGCGTTGTTTGCCAGCAATAGCGCCTCCTTCGCCATGAGCCTGTTCTGCTCCGTCTTGTTCCGGAGAGCCTCCACTCCAGCCGAGAGGTTACTTAAACGCATCATGACGTCCATCTGCTTGTCCTCTAGCTGAATCAGCCGGTCTTGTACCTGAGGCCGGCAGATCAGATGTAATCAGGGCGGGGGTTGGGGGTGGGGGGGGTGGGAGTAGGTGGTCCGACTGAAGCGCTGCAGGTACAGATCAGGCTTTGGTGCGAAGTTAACTGCTTTTGACTCTCTGCCATCTGCAAGCTCATGTAACCTCGGAGACGAGACCTCCGGCTGTTGGCTCGCAACACGATGGTTGTTGAAGACTGAAGGCACCAAATGGCTCTCATGCGTTTATGGATTGTTGGAGAAAGCCAGCAAACCTGGAGGAAGCCTACACACACAGGGTAGAACTTGAACGCTGCACAGAGTGACCCCCCCCGAGAGGCCCAAAAACAGTCCCGTCTCACGTAGAGAGAGGACAGTAAAGACCATGACAGCATACATGTGGAAAGCTAAGCCAGGCAGAGCTTCCAACTCTCATTCGTCAAGAGGGAATACTTGCATCTAAACCCACAATCCTATTGCAGACAAGCTTTTGCTCATGCATGACAACATTGCTACAAGCTGTTGAGATCACACATCTGCTGTTGCATGCAGTTAAAAAGGAAGGTAGTTTTAAGAAAGTTTTTATTTGCAGTCTGAAACTGTCACCCGTATAGTTTTGCACAAAGTTTTTGTTTAGTTTTACTTTGTTTCCATGCTCCATACTGCATTTAGCTTTTGAAAACGTGCATTTTTATGAGTTAAATATTAGCTTTAGCTCATTATTTGTCCTCGATTACACAACGAACATGACACATTCAGCCCAGTCTTCTGTCTGACTGCCCCCATCTGGCGCTGTACCTCAGCGGTCGCATTCCTGGTGCTGTTCAGGTTGTGGTGGGCTTGGTCGAGCGCTGCGCGGGCTTCCTCTATGGCCTTCTCAGCTACGTCCAGCGCCTCTTTGGTGTTATTGGTGATGTCTTGCATTCCCTCTGCTCGGCTCCTGCAGAGTCCGGGACACACGCGTTTTGCTTTAGTCCCGCTTCATACATACACAGACATACAGTCAGCAGTTGAGCTCGCCGAATAGCCTTTGCTGGTTCTCACTTGGCGTCCTCAGCCATCTCGAGCAGCTCCTTGGCCTTGCCGATGTGCTCGGAGGTTTGGTTGACGAGCCCCTCGATGTTGGTGAGGTTGGACAGCCTGTCCTTGATCTGCATGATCATCCCATCCAGAGTGGTCCGGTTGAGCGGCAGCTGGATGGCCAGCACCTGAGTGGCCACCCGCTCGATGCTCTCCGGATCGGCTCCCTCCTCTGGGCGGCGGCGGCAGCGGCAGCGGGAAGGAGTCAGTGACAAAAAGTTTCCGGTGAGGGGGGGGGGTTATGATTTGGACGCTGCAGCTGCTTGGCTCAGGATGACGGTCAGAGCGTGGTCAGTGGCATACCGGTGAGGAAGTCTTTGATCTTCTTGATGAAGTCCTTCAGCTGCTTGTTGTTGCTGTCAAAGAGGTTCTTCTTCTTCTGCGCCCGCTCCAAAGCATTCGCGGCCTGGTTCTTCACATCCTGCGTCAGGAGCGCCATGTTCTGGAGCTGGACACAGAGATGGCGGAGTCAGGTGGATGGACAGAAGCCCGCTCTGGCTCCTGTGACTGGGCCGTACCTTTTTGGAAATGTCCTTTAGCTCCTCATTGGCGGCGTTCAGGCTGTCTGTGACGTTCGTGGCGTCCCTCAGTGCCGCAATGGAAGCGCTCACCGTGCCGTTGCAGCCCTCTCCGCCACACAAGCGTTTACCTTGATTGTCGCGGCAGCTGGCGCCGCCGCAAGGGCTGTCCGGGCAGCTGCCGTTCACAGTGGCGTTACTATGACCCCCGCACACCTTCAGAACAAAACAGCATCCCCGTTGAGACGCGCGTCAACTCTAATGAAGCACCACTCTGTGAACAAATGGAGGTGCGAGCCCACCTTGTCACTGAGGTGATGGACCCTTTTGTCCAGGTCGTGGGCCTTCTCCTGCAGCTCGCTCAGCGACTTGTTCTGAGCGGCCAGCGCGCGGAGGAACTTGTCTTTGTTGGCGTCCAGCAGCTCCTCGGTCAGCTTTCGGGTTTTCCTGGACTGCTCCACGGGGCTGAGGCCGCCGGACACCGAGGCGTTGCACTTCCGCTCGGCCTGCGCCGACTCCTGATAGTACTTTTGAACTTTCTTAAACTGGTCTGTGAGGGAAAAAAAAGAAGCACGAGTTTGTGTTTGAAAGAGCGATAAATCGCATGATATTATCCACCAAGAGGAGACTGACGAACACAAAGGGAGAGCATGCTAACTCTCCACGCACCCACCCGAGTGTGAACCCAGGACTTTCTCACTGTGATCAACGGTTTTTTGCATCTTTTACACAAAGGGTTGAACAGGTACTCACTGTATATATGCTTCGGTCGCATTTGATACAGTTTATCATACGTCAATACATGTGTCATGTGTATTGTTCTTTTTCAGTGCTGCAAATTGGATTTAAATGTCCACTGGATTGCGCTGGTTGCTGATTGTTTGAAAGAAAGATGCATGTAGAAAAGATTGGAACTAAAAGTTTAAAATGATTTTGATATATTGTGTCATTGTCAGACATTTTTTTCTCTCATAACTAAAGTGAAATGGAAACTCAGCAGTGAGCCAAGCTTGCCGAGGGCTGCCATCTTTTTGAGCCTCTGGCCAAAGTGTGAGCATCATTACCTTTGAACCCTGAGGAGAGGAAATCCTCCACCTGCTGCTGTTTGAAGGCCACGGTTTTGTTGAGATCCCTCAGCTCCTTCTCCAGGTCGCCCAGGATCTTCTTCAGCATCCTCTCCTCCTCCCCCGTTGTGTTCAGCTCGCGACCGATGCTCATCAGACGCCCGTCTGTCAGCGCGATCTCAACCCTGAAAAACACACGCGCGCGAGCTTAGCGTAGTGCCCCTCGGCTGAGGCAAAGGGGAGGAGGCTAAAGCTCCAAACACCAGCCGACGCTCCCACCTGAGGTCGTCGATGCCCTGCCCGATCAGCTGGTGGGCCCTCTCGCTGTCCTCCCCGCTGATCAGGTCCCGCACCTGCTTCAGCTTCTTCAGCAGCTCCATGAGACGCGTGTCGCCCAGTCCCGGCGTCACGCCGCTCTCCACGATCTTGTTCACCACATGCTGAATGTGCTCCAGGTCCCGCTTGATCTGGCACACGGCGTCGTCCCACAGCTGGAAGCACGGGTGGCACTGGACGCACTTGGGGAAAACGCCAGTGAAGCCGCGGGCGCACTTGTCGCACCGCTGGCCCGCAGCGCCCTGCCGGCACTCGCACGCACCCGTCGTTCGGTTGCACTGGGCCATCTCCGAGCCCAGCGGATGACAGTTGCAGTCTGAATGGGCGAGGGAAGACGGATGAGAGGAGGACGGGTGAGGGAAGACATAAAACAACACATTTACTGAAAATCACAAAAGAGCAAGTTACATAAAAATATTAGAATAAATGAATAAAGCAATTTAACATGCTGCTGTCAGTGATTTAATGCCCCAATAAAAACTGGTACATGGTATGAATGTGATGATAAGGTCCAAGTATGTAGTGTTATCATCAGAAGGTCAAATATAACAATCGAACACGTCCCAGTAATAAGGTCTGTCAGAGAGGTCAGAAAGGTCAAATATCCTCCTGTTGTCCAAAATCAAGTGCTGTCTAAAGTTGGCTCACCTTGACAATGCACCCGCGGGTCCCCCCAGTGGAACTGCTCACACTCAGTGCACTGTTTCCCTCCGAAGCCTGGGCGGCAGTGGCAGTGGCCTGTGAACTGCAAAGGGACAGAGTAAGACACCTCCACGACACCGGCGAGGGGCATCTCCCGCAGAGCGCCGCGATCTGCCCTCACCATGTTGCAGTGAGCTCCCAAGGAATGCTGTGGGCTGCAGATGCACGGCTCACAGCCCCGCTCCTGGCCGAAGTTCCAGTGGTTGGGGGCACACTGGTCGCAGTTGTGACCGCTCACGTTCTTCCGGCAGGAGCAGGCCCCGGTCCGCCGGTCACAGTGACACCGGCCTTGGCTGCAGGCCGACTGGATGGTGCCGGCGGTCACACAGGTACAGCCTGAGGATGGAGACACGGGCTTTCGCTCTCAGGACACCAAATGGCACCAGAGTTGTTTATACAGAAAACGTTTGATATGTGAAGTTGAAACAAATTTGCCAGGATTTTAACTGTTCTGTGCAACGTTGTGTGCATGTAATTTGACACCAGCTTTAAGGTCCAGCTGGTTGCTGCTGAGACCAAACATCAAGAGGAACCCAGCTGATGTCCTCTTATTTGATTGTGGTCAAAACTGACCTGCTGCAGCAGATTTGTTTTCACCTTAATTTGCAAACATATGCAATACACTTCATGTGTGAGCGACTTGAATATCTCTACGATTCAGCTTACGTCTACAATCTTGAGACAGGGCGTTGCCATAGTAACCGTCTTGGCAGCGGTCACAGGACGGGCCATCAGTGTGGTGCAGGCACTTGAGGCACTGGCCGGTCCTGGGGTCACACGAACCAGGATCCCGGCTGTCGATGTTGCCGTTGCACTTGCACGGCTGGCACCGCCCGCCAGGCTGCTCTGGGTTGCCATAGTAACCGGGGGCGCACCGGTCGCAGCGGTAACCTGAAGGGAGAAACCTGAATTCAACGACAACTTTGCTGCACAGTGTTGAACTCATGACAAACGTCAACTCACCAGTGTAACCCTGCCTGCAGGCGCAGATGATCTGATTGGATGACTGGTCAGTGTGACAAGATTCACCATGGAAGTGGTCTGTGCCGGGGCTACCCGGGCAGGGGCAGGGCCGGCAGTGCTCCCCGAAGCCCAGGACTGGGTTCCCAAAGAAGCCATCTTGACACCTGGGAGCCAGACGTTTCACCATCAAGCCTGATCATCAGTGACATGACCAATCCACAAGGGGGCGGCATCGAGCTCTCCTTACCTCTCGCAGTGGTGGCCCGTTGTGAAGTCCCTGCAGTGTTGGCACTCGCCCGTGCGGGGGTTGCAGAGGTCTGCGTGGCCATTACACTGGCAGGGGCTGCAGCCGGGGAAGCCCCACTGGCCTGGCTGGCAGTCGGAGCACTGACGCCCCGTCGCTCCTGGCCGGCACGGGCACTGACCAGTGATCGGGTCGCACTGGTGGCTCAGGGAACCCTCAGAGTGGCAGTCGCAGGCTGGAAGGTCAAAGGTCAGTCAGGGATTTTTGGTGCTGATGATCGAACCGGAAAAAAAAACTCCAATTTTTTCATTGAACATTTTGAGTCGAGACATCCAGTGATTTGATGACACCTCTATATAATTATAAACACCTCTACCATGCAAGGGGGCTCAGTGTCCTCCTGAAAACACTCACTCCCCTCAGGAGGAACGACATGACGCGACATGAC
>JAUESF010000050.1:19334153-19353665 GCA_032274765.1 Malacoctenus tetranemus
CTCTCTCTCTCTCTCTCTCTCTCTCTCTCTCTCTCTCTCTCTCTCTCTCTCTCTCTCTCTCTCTCACTCTCCCTCTCTCCCTCTCTCTGGCTACATGCAGACATGCTGTTTGATGGGACAGAGGCAGCGACGTGGCTCATCACCGACAGGGTTTTGTCCTGTGGGAATGATCAAAAGATGATGACAGTCTCCGTCGCCGAGCTCATTATGTGGTGCCAGCCGAGTCAACTGATACACATCACCAAAAAAAAACAGGAGCCACCAAAGACAAGGACAGACTGCTGCACCGCACGTTGTGTGTGTTTGATGTTGAAGCAGAGCGGTGTCGGGGCTACTTTTATTTTGGTAGGAACAGGGTTTGGAATAGAAAGGTGCTCAAATTGAAGCTGGTTCCTCATATGAAAATGTGGAAAACTCGACATTTTGTTTGTTAAAAGTTCTCTCCTATAGCTGGGTAAACATGTTTTTGTGTCTCCTCTGGAGTTTATAAGGGTTTCACGGTTGTCACACAACCGCGTCAACCACTGGGTCTGCCACGACCACCACCACGCAGGTTTTCTTGTGAACACTCCACGGCAGCGGTGTCAAACTCACACAGCCAACCTCAGGTTGTGCTGGGATGTGGTCCAGGAATGGCCCGGAATCCATAATTATCAACAACTGTGCACAACAGGATTCCTTCCTATCATACAAACATGGGAGTAAACAGTGTGGGAAGTGGTCAGATTGAGTGCATGTTGACACTCAGCACTGCAATAATTGTCGAGCTTCAACGAAAAAAAGCAAGACAAGGAGGGGGTTTTTTTGGGGGGGGGGGTTGAAAAAATGAGGCCCAGAAGAAATGACAGGTGTGAGAATTCTGGACACCTTGAAGAAGGTTGTAATTTGTAGCTTTTTGCATAGAAGGGAGAAAAAAACATCTGGAGGTGTTTTACATGATTGCCACGCTTCAAAAGAGAAAAATGAGTAGCTGAGCACAGTCCTCTTTGCATTCTGCATGTCTTTCAAGATAATGCGCGGTGTACATCCACGTGGGGCACGCGCCGAGCCTCGGGCCTCACCGCACACACAGCGCCCCCCCACACACACCACCAACACCATTATGACACCACAGAGATGGTAAGATGGTACGTGGGGGCCCCTGTAGTTTCACACACGAGGCACGCCTCTGAAACAGAGGAGGTTTGTTGGAGACGAACGAGGTAGATTGTCCTTTACGGGAGAGTATCAGCCAGCATCTGAGACTCTTCCCCCGCAGTTCACTCTGACACCATTTACCTTAAACGGTCGCTTGAAGGACAGTTATTGATCCCACAGAAAGGGCCCATACGGTCCCCCATGGCCCCTCATTGTCTTGAAATAAGCCATTGAAGGTATTTGTCCTCTGAAATCCTCTGGATGATCAGACGGGAAAATTTTTTGTCTATATTTTCCATTTCTCTTTAAGCCTCCTTGTTTTGTGTCATGCATCATGCGTTTTCCTTCTTTGAGTTGGTCCAGAAATTAAAGCTGCACTAACTTTCAGAGCTGTTACATTTGGCTCAACGACCTTTTGCATTCCCCCTCTCAGTTTTAAGGCCCCTGCACCTCAGCTTGACCTGACAGCCCCCTCTGGTGGTGGTTCGTGTCATTAGACTCGATCGTTCATTGCGCCGACACCTGCCACGCCTCCACGTTTCACTTCTGTTCACTTGACTTATCTTGTTCACGAACAGAGAATCAAAACCTCCACCAGTTTTTTTTTTTCATTCACATGACTGTAACAGTGTTTTATTATAGTTTATTTCTTACAGCAGTCAAAGGCTTTTCAAAGGTATAAATTTGATGCATGGTACATCAGTACGGTGGAATAGAGGCTTTTGTGAGCGCAAAACCCTGCAAAGACCCACGACCTCACCAGCTGCTCTATGAGATGATTAAATGTTAAGCCATCAAGTGGGAAAGCTATGTTAATTAGAGCACCTCGAACCTCGAAAGACAAAAGGTCACAGACATCTGTACCTCCCTGGAGGTTGTCTCAGAACATCCGTGTGAAAGGGTCAGCAAGACAATGGAATGGGACAGTGACAATAAACGTTTCAAACCACGAAAGGCAGAGGAGGTTTGACATGTCAGAGGAAAACAGACCGTTATTTCACATCAGCTGAGAGAAGAAGGCATGAGATCGGTCACTGACTGGTGCGCTGGCGAGGTGTGGGAGCTGCTTGCCCTTGGAGGGGATGAAGAAATCAATAAGAACATCAATTGCGCTGTAAAATGGTAAAACAGCTATTTCATACATCAGGCTAGAGCGTAAAAAAAATCCAGTTGTTTCACAGCAGTCATCAACATATGAATTAAATCCAGATTAGAAAAAAACCTTTATCGAGAAAACATAACAACGATAATGACATTCATGAATAAATCTTTGATGTCACCAGTTTTTTCTTTCAGTTCTAACGGACACATGCAGGTAGGTGAACTGACAACCTGATCCCATCGACAATAACATTATTTCTCCTTCTAGGACGTATAATCTGATTGTGGGAAATCTGATTAACTCAATTAAATGTCAACCTAACTTAATTTGGTGGTTATCTGGTCAACTTTGTTCTTTCACATTTGTCATGTTTAACAAGTAAAAACAGGACTAATATGGTCACGTGTGAGCAGAAACCAAGAACCGGCAAAAAACAAATTTGTATCAGCAAAAAGTTGATTCGTCTCACTAAGAACAACAGAACCACGTAGCCTGTTTAGAAGGCTTATTAGCTCCTTAACTCTCCATATGTAGTGAGTCTTATGGAACTATACAAAAAACAATCCAGACAAAAACATATAAACCTTTTTTTGAAACCTGTGTATTGCTAAAGTGCACTTAAACTCATCAAATCTGATTATTCCAACAATCTGATTGCTCGCAATTTACAGACTTCTCTTCTTCCTCTGTGCATGTAAAAAGTCTAAGTTTGGACAGCCTTGCTGGCCTACTTAATGCCTCCGACCAGGTGGAACCAGAAGTTGGTCTGCACCGTCCAGCCTCTCTCCTCGCACAGGGTGATCTGCTTGAGGAAGTGCTGCCTGGCCTCTGCCTCCGTTTGCTCATCCTGGAGGGCCTGCTGCAGGTGGCGCATGTCCTCCGGTGCGCTCAGCTCGGGGATCCCCGTGAGCAGCATGAGCGAGAAGAGGGTGATGAGCAGGCGGGAGTGCGAGCGCAAGGAGAGGTATGCCCTGGTGCAGGTGTCCTGGGGGGGGACAGCAGCAAAGGAGCAGCAAAAGATAATCAGGGACAAAATATTGAAAGAAAAAGGAAATGTAGAGTAGAGAGAACACAAAGCATAACATTCAGGGACTTGAGCATACGTGGTTGGGTACCACTTTTACACACAGATGCTCAATTGCAGCGAGACGGGAGGAGCCCTCTTACGGTAAAGCGCTGAAAGTAGAGGCTGTTGCGACCTTTGACCCGGCCCATGAGGTACAGGAAGTCGGGCGTGAGGACAAACGGCACCCGCTCCCTACTCACACCCAGGAAGTACTTCTTGTGGCCCAGGATGTGACCAAAGTCGATGTGAAACAGGTTTCCTGAGAGGATGAGGGGCGAAAAGAGAGCGCTTAGCGCCGGTCTTCGAACATTTGGCCTGTGGACTGAGACTGGCCTGAGACACATTTTCAATGTGTGGTTTCTTGAAGCATTGAGTCAAACTATCAAAACAATGCATGGAGGAATCGACCATGTGCAAAGTCGTTTCAGTGATAGGCAGCTGAGTGGCAGACCTTTGTCCTTTGGGCCCACCTTGGTTTGTGATCATGATGTTGTCGTTGTGTCGGTCTCCGATCCCCAGCACGTAGGTCGCCACGCAGTAGCCGGCGCAGGACTTCACGAACCTCTCCACAGTCTGGTAGTGCTGCAGTCAGATCAAGTCAAAGGGGGTCACTCGTGTGCCAGGGGTCGTGCGTGGAGAGCTGCTCCACTGGTAGGTTTGTGTGAGATTCACTCCAAACACCACATAGCCAAACGTTTGTTTGTGTGGAAATGACACACATCAAACCAACACTTATTTGGCCAACTGATTGATCTATATAACATCTGGTCAAACATTTTGTCACATGCTTTAAAATCATGCTACCAAGTGGGAACTGTGCACACAGATAATTTTTTAACTGCCTTCAATGGATCTGTACTGAGTAAAAACAGACGATGCAAAAAGTAGTTAATAAATAAGAGCTAATGTATCAAACCAGAATTTCTGCATTCACATACAAGCCTGGGTGGAGCTTATTTTTTATCGTCATAATTTTTGCAGAAGCATTTTCGTCAAATGTAAAAGTGTCCCCCCCTGGTGGCAGAGCCGTCGGTCTTTACTTACAATTTCCTGCAGCGGACACTTGGACTTGAGCCACTCGAACAGCGCATCGTTTTTGAAGGCTCCGATGGTCCCACCGTTTTTCATCTGGACCGCAGCAATGGTCACTGCATCTCTGACAATTTCTATCATGCCTGTTTGAAAAAAGGGGTCGCATCAACTTTTCTGTTTACGTTGTATCTTTGATATTATTCCTGTAGGTTTCTTATTTTTCTTGTTCCTTTTTGTGTTTATGTTGAGGATTTTACATTCATATTGTAGCTTCTGTATTCATATTATAGTTAATGAAATGGTCCCATGCCTTTCATTACTTTGTATTGCAGTTTTTAAATTGTCTTGATCCTTTTTGGCCGTTGTAGGGAACTTCTCCACCTCTGATTTCACAGCTTAGATTGTGGGTGCTATTCACTCATTTCATCATTTTCATGACAAACTTTCCTCACATCTATCTTTCCACTTATTTTTTCAAAACAACTCCCAGATTAATCTACAAATGATACATCGATATCAGCACCTCGGACTGAACATGAGGACGGTTATGAAGGCGTTGAGATGCAAGCATGCTGCTACCTATGTTGTGCCCGGTGGAGATGCAGCCGTAGGGGACGAGGTTCAGGTCCAAAGATTTCTCCTGCCAGATGGAGTCCATCAGCACCAGCGTCTGCGCAGTAAAACAGTGACACGCACGCTCAAGTTATCCGAAGTGAGGACGGTTCAGTGAGGACGGGCAACCGTGTCGGCGAAGTCTGCAGGATGACGTCCTTCACCTGGATGACCAGCATGTCCTGCCGGAGGTCATCGCCGTGTTTGAAGATGATCCCCACTGGTCTGGCGGGGTTGGGCGATGGCATGGGCTCGAACTCCAGCCACAGCGGTTTCTTTTTGGACGCCATCACTTTGCATTTGTCCAGCTTTGTCAGACAAAACACCAAGTCCGGTGATCAGCGTGTGTGAGAGTGTGTGTGAGTGTGTAATCCACTTCTTTCTGTCTCCTATATAACCCAACACCGCCTGACTCGGGCCGCTACTCAGCATTCAATCAGTTGAATATTAAAGCAAAGTCCTACCAGAATCATTCCAGCTTTGACACGGGGGTCAAAGGGCAGCAGGAACTCATGTGGCAGATTACTGTTCCTGAGGAACTCCTGAAGCTGGAGAGGAGCTAAAAACAGGTGGGAGAAAGATGGTCAGTTGAGCTTGTACATCAGCTACTCGTTCTCACACAGGCAGCAAAAGCCTCACCGATAGCTAGCTGACGAGGACTGGAGGTCACCACGCTTCAGTCTCCAAGGAAACTAATTCAAACTTAATATATAATCTTTGAAATCGCCTTTGAAAAAAGGTGACATTGAGGGTATTTGATGCATTGTGCGATGGTGAAAAGCTGATCTTGTGAGAAGAGGTCAGTCAGAGACGAGAAATTAACTGCCTCTAAGCTGATTTCGACTGAGTGAGAGTCTGCATGACACCCTGGAACGCTCTCCCTCGGCTTCCCCACCTGCAGATGAAAGGTCTGTCTTGTCGGGGTAGAGCAGCTTGATGTCCAGCGCGACCTTGTGCAGGGCCTCCACCACCTGCACCTGCTGGACGAAGCTGTCCAGCATGGCCTGACCACAGCCCAGGAGGTAGGCCTCCAGGATGACCGCCATGCGCTGGCGGAAGTACGGGCAGCCCGCCACCTCAGTGCGTAAATACCAGAAGAAGAAGTGTCCGATTCTCTTGCTCTGCAGACAGACAGACAGACAGACAGACAGAGAAGACAGGGTGTGTTTAGCCTCAACAGAAACGGGGGTTCACTCTACAGTTGTAGGGTCTTCCTAAGGGTCATTGCCAGATTTTCTCACTTTGACTTCGAGCTCTTTCAAGTATGACGTAGAAATTTGTCGTGTTGTGAATCAGAACCAACAACAAACAAGAAAGAACAAAAAGAAGGGAAAAACTGGCCTGTCGTCCGACACGGACTGAAAAGGAGAATTTAATTTGAAAACAAACAGCGAGCTAGCAACTGGCAACACGCTCTCACTTCCAGGGTTCAGAAGCGCTTTCACACTCACCCAAATGAAGCAAACAAATATAGGAAGCAAACTGTGAAGCTTTAAATACGGTGAATGGAGGAAGTGGTGCTGACCCACCCGCAGAGCCCTCTGGATGAGGAACCGAGCCAGGAAGCTGTCGTGGTACGGCTCCACTTTCAGCGTCTGTGAGGAAAACAGAGGGCAAAAGGGAAACAATAAACGTTTCTGTCATGAGTCGTGGAGATGAACTAATCCATGATGAGGCGTTCCCACTCGCACTCACTCAGGCACAGCTTGAAACTTCCACTACTTAGTGATCACCAAAACTACCAGGTTGACACGCATTTCCAGGGTAATCGCATGAAGTAATTGCTAACACAGTAAGAGACTTTAAATTGCAATAGTAGGCGAGAATTGTAAACACACAAAGATGTGTTGAAGCTGTGCAGATGAACGCTGGGAGGGGGGGGACACAAACGGCCCCAAAGGCTCAGAAGGGGATGAGGTGCACCATCCAGCATGAGCAAGAATGAGCAATGAAATGGGATCAAACCAGGATTACTGTCTTTCACGATAATGAAAAAGGGTAATTTATAATCAAAAACTGTGAATATACTCACAAAATATATCCGTTGTTTATATTTTTCTCACCAAACGGCGACTGCTGCACACACAGCGACCAAAACTTCTGCCAGCAGCATAAAACTCGCCTTCACTCCTCTGAGCCAATCAAAGACAACTCTCCTGCAACCTTAACAGTAACCTTGGTGACACCTCGCTTGACGGCCTCTCAGCCTTCAGCAACTCCTTTAATAAGACGGGATGTATTCACAAGAACTGGATATTGCAGCTTTGATGGACAAATTGCATCCAAGTGGCAGCATGAAAATCAGCATTTCAAGCCTTACATTGATTTTATTCAACAGCTTCTGGATGAATAAACGCTGCGCATGTGCTGCAAGGGTGCATTTCAACATTTTGCAAATTCGGAACTTATCGTGAAGTGGACACACACCTGCACAAGTTGCATCAAACACTTGAACACCTCATCATTGGACAGACTCTCCAGCCTCTTGACGGCGAGTCTCCTGACCACGTCGTCGGGGAAGTCCAAGCTCAGCAGCTCCAGGGCCACGGTGAGGTCCAACTCGGCGGGGTCCCAGTTTTCCAGCAGCCAGTGGACTTCCTCAACTGCCCTGCGGTTCATCCAGTTGACCTTGCGCAGGTACTGTGGCAAGCTGGAGGTGTAGCGGATGCTCTCCTCCCGGAACTTCTTCATGAAAGCTCGGTTGGTGTTCAGGGCCTCAGACGTGGACCTGAGGGTGACGCTGTCAGGCGGCAGGTCCTGAAGGATAGCCGTGTCCGATATGGCGAATGCGCGGTGAAAAGGCGGCTTATTGGACAGGGAGCCTGATTTGGTGGGGGAGGGGCTGGAGGTGGGACTGCCGGGGGGTTTAGCGGAGCTGAAGGTGTTCGGGAGGACCACGGGGAAGCTGTAGCGGTCCAGAAGGAAGCTGATGGCCATGGAGTCCGTTACGTCCGGATTGGTGGCGGAGGTCAGTTTGTCCGCCTGGTAGGTGATGGGCCGCTCCTCCTCCTCCAGGTCAGGGTAGGACCACATGTACAGGGTGTGGGGACCCTGGCTGAGGACTGACCTGTTGGCAAATATGGTACCTCAGACAAACTACATGTTCTGATTTTGTGTCTACTCTTGTTAATTGGGTGGCAGCACAAAACAGGGGTGTGAAAAGGAGAGAGAGAAGGAGGGGAGGACAGGGGGGTTGTCATCACATGTTCACCTGATTTTTCTCCCTGTTTGGAAAAGGTATTTTATGATAACTTTACACTGTAGGTTAGCAGACACGTTTATTTAGTTGTGCTTCATGTAAACAAAAGAAAACTGTCTCATTAATTCTGACACTGAATCCTAACTTGTGGAAGTTGGAATCGATGGTCAACAACCCACCTGTGATCTATGAGGAGAAGATTGACAAAGTAGAGCATCTTCCCCTTTCCTTTCGGCGAGTCTGGAGGTTTGCCGCTCGAGAACGACGCTGTCTTTGAGTCCCTGTGCTGGGAAGCTTTTGACTCTTTGACAGTCGCCGATTTGGGCTCCCTGGTCACCGGGGAGACGTCGTTGGACCAGGTGTTGATGGTGAGACCCAGCTTGGCGCCCCGGGGCAGGTCCCGCAGGAGGACGTCGAAGTCCAGCCACTCGTTCCACAGAACCTCGTCGGCGAAGGCCTTGGGAGCAGAGGACACAGAGGAGAGGACCTTGTTGCCGTACAGTATGGTCGCCTCTATGTAGACGGACTGCGGGCATTTGCTTGGAAGCTTGGGGATGTCGAAGCCCAGCAGTTTGACCCGGAGCTTTCTGTTGCAGTCCCACAGGGAGATCATGAAGATGTCGTCCAAGTTCTTCCCTTCCAGGCTGAGATCGTCGTGGGAGCTGAACTGGCCACTGAAGCCGTCCACCAGCGGCCAGTCCACCGACTCCACCGCCTCCGAGGGGAGCTGCGACACGGGGACCAGAGACAGGTGCAGGTCCTGGTTTGTTCTCAAACAGTGGCGGACCCACTGGAAGTCCCGGAGAGCGTAATTTCCGGACAGGAACTCTTCCCTCCCCGTGACTTTCAACAGCATCTGTTCCAAACTGTCGCATTCGCACTTCTGGGCACGCATCACCTGTTTAAAACTCTCAAGGAGAATGCGCGGGGTTGCACCCAGATCCACATCGATGCTGTAGCTGAACTTGCCCATGTAATGGAAGTTGACCGTGAACTTCCTGTTCAGCCAGTCCTGCAGGTCATTGGGCATTGGCAGGGTGGTGACCCAAGGCTCGGTGGCGTACAGGATGTCGTCGCGACTCTTCAGCTCCTGCCTTCTGGGAGAGGCCAACTTCCTGCGCGTGAACGTGAGCTCCCCGAGCCGGTCGGAGGCCTCTTTCTCCAGGTCGTGCCCGATCAGGCTGGCCAGGCACTGCTGTCGCTTCCTGGGTTTCTCGGGATCCACCTCCACCAGTGGTTTCACCAGGACGTGTGCTGAAAGCTGCAGGGATTCATTGTTGGACCAGGGGATGTCGAGGGTCCGGATGATCTGACAGTCGTCGTAGGCCTCGTACCACTCGTCTCCTCTGGCGTACAGCACGGTGTACTTCTCGGGGTCAAGGATGGCGAACGGGTCGGGATGGCAGCTTTTTCCTTGAGCCTGAAGGCAACAATCAATTTAACATTAAACATTTCTATAGGTTGACTCTAGAGACACTTCTGTAACAGAATGTAAGCCAAGCGTTTCTTGCAGACACTGTTGCTTGGTTACTGTATTTTCTCTGATGAATAAAACAAGCTCAAAGAGCAAGAAGTGGGGACATGAAGTGAGCAACTTTCCCTATTTATCACACCATGATGGTCATCTAAAGGCGGGTGGTCCTGTCTGTCCATTATGTCAGCATCAACAACGAAACTCTTGTATTACAACTGCTTCATTACGTACAGATAATGTTGCGTCAGTCAGTTGTGGGAAGATGCTCTATAAACTGCATGACATGGAAGTTCTTGACGGAACCAGTTTGAGAAACAGTGAGGAGAAAGTTCTGCCTTGCAGACAGACTGTTTGAGAAAAAAAAAGGAAGCTGTTGATTTATGGCGTCATTGGAACTTCCCATCGACTCATTTACCTAGCACTCACATTTCATTCTGCAGCGAGGCACAACAAGTCGAACAGGACGGGTGGGTCATCCGTAACCTTTGGCTTGATTTATTTGGCACACGATGTGAAATAGTCGTATCACTACACTAGCAGGACCGACATTAAATCCACAATCCCTGCATTTCTTAGGACTTTTGCAGTGCTGTGCAGCTTTCCACTCTGCTGCACGACACTAATTGTCCACTCGTGATTGTAACTTTGACCTTCAATTTCTTTGCAACAACTTCCAGCACACAGACATTTTACTGCCCTTTGTTATCAGAGCACTAGATTAAAAAAAAGGAAGGTGAGCTGGGGTAACGTCACCGCTGACCCTCATCGATCGGCACTGTGACAAGACCACCAGGAAAGTTGGGCCTCCTCAGTCTGCACCCATTCTGCACTGAATGAACCCCCCTGGTCTAACAGCATTTGAGGTATCATCGCTCGCTGAACTCAGGAGCTGTCTTAACCCCCTGTGCTCCGTAAAGCTCTCCAGGAAAATGGAAATATTTGCTGCATTGCCCAACTTCTCAGACATCCTGATCTTTGCATTTGCAGCCTCCTCTGAAATTGCAGCTGCACCTTGTGTTTGCACAGTGAAACACACGAACAAAGTGACAGGTGCCAATTACAAAGCCACTATGCTCCTGTGTCAGTCGCTCACTTAATTGTGCCACTCCTTTCAGGCCCAGGAACGGAGCGCTCCACACCTCCACATGCACAGGTGTCATGCGAACATGACTCGACTCGGTCCTGGGAGACTGAAGTCGAAGTGAAAGCGGAGTCTTAGTTATTTGCGTTCGTGCTGCCTGGAGCAGATCAGACAAACTGATGTATAAGCAACGTTAAGATGCAGATCAAATCCAATATCATCACATGCAAAGCTTCAAATTTCAAAGTGGAAATGTTTTGTTTTTTTATCAGTAAAGACTTAAACTGTTGCGAGCTTTGGTTTGAAATGGGAGGGGAAAAAAATCAACATAAACAAGAAAAACAGATTTAAAAAAAAACGCTCGTCCTCGTGGGGGGGGGGTCTTCATACCTGCATGCATATGCGCAGCCGCAGCTGGTAGACGCTGCACTGTGCGGGCAGGACCACCGTCACCGTTTCGCAGCGCTCAGTCGCGCCGCCGTTTTCGTCGAAGGACGCGGGCCGGGAGCCGGGGCAGTCTCGGAGCTCGCAGAGGAAGCGCAGGTTGTTCTCGGAGCAGCCTTTGGTGGGGATCCCCGCCACGGGGGTCCCGGCGTGTGGACGGAGAGGCTGGTTCAGCAGCACCGCTGCGTCCATCGTGAGAACAGCTCGCCCACCCCACTCCCCTCTCTCACACACGCATCAGCCGCTGAGGTGCAGAGGCTGTGTGTGTGAGTGAGAGTGTGTGTGTGTGTGTGTACCTGTTGGCAGTCTGGGACTGCCCGGACTTCCTCGTTCTTTCACCTGACAGGTCTTCCAACTGGGGCCAAACAAATAGTCCAGAAAGCTTTTTTCTGACGATGTGATACGGCCAACTTCCTCGTTCCTCATAGCAATTGCATTGCAACGCTGGTAAATAGTTCAGTTTACACCCTCTCTCTCTCTCTCTGTCAGTGGAACACTGACAAACCTGTATGGGTGGTTCTGCTTTGACCTCCTTGAGGTCACCTGGGAGTGAAATGCAAAGGTACCTTTGGTCAGAAAAGTTGTACTTCTCCCCGTTTGGGTGCGTGTTTGCAGCAGACAACATTGGCAGAAGAATAAAAGCTGTCATCACCAAAACAAAAGGATTATTGGTGACTGAATGAGTCAGCGGCTCATCACAAGCCAAACACAGAGAGACGCAGACCTCAAACATGCACATGCCTCTCCACTGAGCTCTGGTGCTGTTTATGCAACAACTGTCTGTATGTAGTTTGTACATTCTTCCTGTGTGCGCATGTATTTCTTTCCACAGTCCAGATACATGCACACGAGGCAAATCGATGACTAAATCGACCATGCATGGTGTGCTGTGTGAGTGAGGGACTGAATGAGATTAAAAAACAACCCGTGACAAAGCTGACCATTGAAAACGTTTGTAAAGACGTTTTATTTCAAAAGACGTCACTGGACAAAACACAAAGCATCGATGCACCTACTTTTGCAAAGAACAAAGACACAATTCATTTCAATAGATCAATACATCTGTGAATAGGAAAAAAGGATTTTTTACAGTCTGGTACCTGAGAAAGGTTAAAGGTCACAACGGTGCCCAGAATTGTCACACGCCATGTTTCTGTCCTGTCTGTTTCCTGTTTTATTTTGATAGCTCACCTTGTCTCTGGTTGCACGCTCCTTCACTTCCTCTCCTGTGTGATTGCATGCTCCCTAATGTGCTCTGTGATTCGACTCACCTGGTGCTCCTAGTATATGTGTGAGCTTCTGTGCTTGTCTTGTTGCCAGTTCGTCTGTGTGTCACTACCAGCCTTCGTTCCGAGTACTGACCTGTTTGTTTGACCCCTGAGCCTGCCTTCCCTCTGACATGGCTTGCCTGTGCATGATCCCCTGCACTGGTTTTTGGATTTGGTTTTGCTTCATCTCTGTGGATTCCCCTGTTTGGTGCCTGACCCCTGACTACGTCCCTGGATCATCTGCATTGCGCTACTGCTGTCATCGAACTCTGGACCGTTGACCATCTCTGAAGTAGTTCAGGCTTTTTTTTTTATACTGTCATCTTTTGCATAGTTTCTCATCAGACAATCTCATCAGATTTTTTTCAATGAATTCCTAAAAAGTAATCTGGACAAAACATGATTCAAAGGTATTCATTTTTTTCAATAGACAAGGATAAAAATGTCCATTTTTCTCCCCATGTTCTTTCTCAGTAGTGGAATGTGAATGAATCTGGAATGTGACACATCATGGGTTAAAAAAAACAGGCCTGGTGATGAAGACACAAGGTCCCATCATCATCACAAACCGTACTCTAAAGTCTCAAATAGATGTTCGCATAAGGAACTGTTTACATCCGAAATTGTTCACTGCCAAATATTCCAGTTTGACTAAAGCTAAAAGTCTGAACAGGTTTTAATTCACCAGGTGACAGGAAATGGCAGCAACGTTTCCAGAGCCTCTCCTGCACTGATCGCAGTCTGGTTTCATCCGTGCATGCAAGATGCCAAGCAGCACTGAGTCAAATGGGCTCACATGCATGGACATGAGCAAGTTACAGACCTGCAGCAATCGACAACCGCAGGATGATGTCGAACCTGACTTTGAAATTGGGGAATCGGATGAAGAGAGAGACATTGTGAAGATTTGAAAGGTTAAGGATTGAAATGCTTCATTCACTGCTCATTTGTTTGTTCCATAAAATTGTTCTATTTTGTGTCCACTTTTTATCCAAACAGATATATGAAGACCAGAGTGTGACAAGCCTGAATTTGGTGTAGCTAATTTCTTAGCTATCATAAATTTCTAATTTATGGCTCACAATAGCATCTCACAATGAGATAACATGGGTGTATCATACATTTCCTGAATCCTTGTAGTGTTGTGAATATTCCAGTGTCTTTGTTTTATATCCCTGATGTTCCAAAATGCCACAGCACTAAACAAGAAATATACAATTTAGGCGAAAATCAAGAAAAAGGTGTGTCACTGACTGTTTTGAGAGTGACAGCTGCTTCAGTATTTAGCAGAAAGACTCACAAATGTGCTTTATGGAAAGCTAAGAATGTCCCCTTTAAAAGGATACCTAACTTAATATTGTAAAATATCAAACACCTCGACTGGTACCAAAGTCTGGCCTGGCCCATGGACTACTGGGGTCGGTTCTGAAACATGACCTGCACGGTCCGAACGTCCGCGCCGATCCTCTCCTTCCAGTCGCGCAGCAGGCTGACCAGCGCCTGACGCACCTCCGAGTTCCTCAGGCCGTACACCAGCGGGTTGATGCAGGGCGGCACCAGGAGCATCGCGAGCAGCAGCAGGTGGAACACCGCCGGCAGCGTCAGGCTCCCCCTGGACCCCCGCGCCATGGCCGCTGGGCCCTTGAGCTCCCACAGGGTGTCAGAGGTGACTTTCACCAGGATGGGCATCAGCTGCAGGAGCAGCATGCCGCAGTAGAACAACACCGTCTTGCGTGCCGTCACATTCACCGCGTGAAAGGGCATCACCGCGTTGCGCGCCTCTCGGTAGATCTTTAGGTAGGAGAAGGCATGAATCAGCAGGCACAGCATCAGGGTGAGGAAGCCCATCGTCTTGCGGAAAATCGCGGGGGCCCGCGGGAACCCCATATACTGCTCCACCACGTCCGGCTCGCACAGCAGCCCACTGGTGACCCCATCGCCAGTGCCCCCCAGTGCCCCGGTGTGCACCAGCACCGTGTTGACGATCCCCATGGAAACGGAGAAGCCCCAAATGATGGCCAGGACTGTTTGCAGGCGCCTCTGAGTGAGGATGACCAGGTAGTGGATGGCGTGGCAAACGTACAGGTAGCGCTCCAGCGCCATGCACGTGATGGTGACAAGGCTGCAGAAAATGCTGGTGGAGCCCACGAAGAACTGGACGTTGCACCATACGCTGAATGCCATGGTGCGGCGCTGCGCCAGTGAGTGGATTACCGCCGGGCCGAACGTGGCGGTCTGCATGAGGTCGCTCAGGATCAGGTTCTTGAGGAAGGCGAAACGTGGCTGCCAGGAAAGGTCCTCGGAGCCTTCGACGCACAACAGCGTGAGCGCATTGACCAGGAATGAGAAGAGAGTGAGCAGGACGAACGCGCAGAGCGTCGCGGGGACCTCGTCCTCGTGAGGCAGCATGGAGAGAAACTGGCATCTGGCCGCGTCCACGCCGCCCTTTACGCACGGCTCGCTCAGGTTGTCCCGGGCGAACCAGGTGCGCTCCTCGGTCCGGTTCTCCATCCATGCAGCTCCCATGACAACACCCAGCCTTGAAAGACGGGATGGCCAAAGTAGCTTCAACAGCAGCAGCAGCAGCAGCAGCAGCAGCAGCAGCAGCTGCGTGCGTCATCGCTCAGCATCCTTCACCGAGACCGGACTGCCCGCGCGCACATGCAGTTGGACTGTGCGTAAAAGTCCTCTGCGGTCTCCTGTGACCGTTGCCAGGAATGGGATTGCATCAGCGCAACCAAGATCCAGTGTGCAAGGCTGACGACCGCGTCTGACCACGAAGACGGACTCACACGGCGATTGGGTGGCTTGAAACTGTGAGGCGAGTCAAATCACATGATCGCCCTTTCAGGTAACGAGGAGAGATGAGAACCCACGAAAGCACATTCAAACATCACAACTAATTTATCAACAGCACAGGAGACCAAAGCCAGTGTGGTTGGCTCAATTGAGCTAGTTTGTACTGAAGGGGAAGTTTGGAGACTTCTGATACTTGACGTGCGAGCTGAGAGTGTTCACAGATCTACACGCAACAGGTATGGAACTATTCTTCCATATGTTGCTCTGTTGCTGCAAGGCAGTCAGGTTATTGTTTGCATTCGTTATGTACATGCTATTTGCATAGCCACAACTGATTTGAAGTACTGTCTGCACTGAGCCCACACAGTTTCACCAATATATGTATTGACTCCACCCTGTTTTACTGATATTTGCATTGACTCTGCCCTGTTTACATTGATACATGGGTTGACTCCACCTTCTGTGACGTGTCTGCATTGGCTTTGCTCCCGTTACACTGTACGCTCACTCTTAAGATGAGTCACTTTTTGATGCAACCGGTTTTTGCATCATGCGGCAGATGCACTCTTGGTGTGTTGGCATTACCTTGGCATTACCTTGCAGTAGTCAGTGTTGTTATTGCCTGTCAATTTCTGGGTCAGGGATGTGTGCAGCCAGGTTTTCTTTTTTCTAGTAGTCATTTAACAACACTGTCTGCAGGAACTAGTGGCTCAAATGCACGGGCTCACAGCATTTGTGTTTGAATCTGTATCACTCGATGAAGTGGACACAGACAGTGACGCCATTGTTGTTTTGGACTGTGCCCCAACCTGTGATGTCCTGCTCTCCAAACTACCTGGATGTTCCAGCTGCGGCCATTTACACACTGCTCGGGTGCAATATTTAAAATACCCCAAATATTATTTTATGTCCTTGGTCAATCAGCACAACTTTTTAAGACGGGTTTAAAACATGAAGCCCACATTTGAAAGTGCTTCCATTCTCCTTCAACTTATGTTAGTATGGCAAAGCTCGGCTTAAAGGTTAAAGATGAGTTGCATGGTGTGCTTGAGAGCGTGTGTGGGTGGCAGAGGTGCACACAGGAGGAGGCGTGTGCACGCACGGAAGTGTGCGTAAAGGTGCGCACTCTCGACAACAGTTGGAACGTCACTGACACACACTGTTGTCAACCACACCGGTGTGTCTGTATAAATGTCAGGACCAATGAGCGCACAAGGGCGCAACTCTTCGGCTCGCCTCTCACAACACATACGAAGCTTTTAACAGTAATACAGCAGATTTTAGAGGGCTGCTTTTTAGCCACAGTGACAAATCAATCCTGACCATGCTTCTCCCTGCATCCTGCTGCTTCTCCAGCTCTCTGTGTGTTGCACCATGGGTTGTCCAAGCACTCTGTGGATCAATCAGTGTCTTTCTGTGGGTATACGGGTCTCAGTGGTGTTGTGTATCTTAAAATCCCCTGTTATCCTGCTCTTGTTCTTCATTTTAAGATAAATTTTGAGTCTCATTTGCATAGTTGCAGACTTTCTGAACACCCCACGTACATTGGGTTGAGGTCACATATGTTCTGTAAAAATGCATTCATGCAAATACTTCTCTGTTTTTATGGGCATGTTATTCTCGAAAATAAGACAAATTAAATGAATCTAATTGTTTGAAACTTCTCTCTACAAGGCGAAAAATCTGGACACGTTTCCAAAGGTTTGTGCACAATATGTGACATCACAAACTGGCTCATTTGATGAACAATTATGAACGTTCAGTTAACACATGAAAGTCAACACACATGCTCCTTCATGAATTTTGGTCAAAAGGCCAAAATGTGGGCTGAATGAAGCGAATCTGAGAAGCTTGTTTATTGTGATTGATGAAAAAAAAAACAGACAAAAATGCAGTGAACCCAGTGAGAGTCCCATATAGCCAGAGCTCAAAGACTTAGGCTGACCTCTTGTGGACACACATACAAATGGACTTCTTGCTTGCTTGCATGTATCTGTTTTGGTTTCTGTATTACTGCCTTCTTTGGGTTCTGTGATGTTGTATTACTTCCTAGGTATTTTCCTCGATTTCAGTTTTTTTTCTTCACTCTTGAATTGTCCTCTGTCCACCTTCCCCCTGGGTCCGGTAGCTCCTCCCCCTCTGTGTTCCACCTGCTGGCTCGTTGCTTGGGACTCATTGCTTTCAAACAGGCGCTCCTGGTCCTGCTTTGTTTTGACTGCTCCAACACAAAAGATGGTTTCAACAATTGTCCATCAGTAGGACAGACTCCGTTAATTCAAGTGTGTGGGTGCTGTGAGACGTGTCAGGAATGAGCACTTTGGCTCTGCCAGGCCTTGTTTTATCACCATGGAAGGATGGAAGATTTTAAACCAGATTCACCTGAAACTTGAACCAAATGTCAAACCTCTGTGTTCTTTTAGTGGGATGTCCAGGAGGTTCAAATAAAGTTCGCACCGGAGCAACTGGTTTTTGTCAAGCTATATGAGGCGTTCAATGTGCAGGCTATGTTGCAACAGTGGAGTTTTTCTTCTGGCTCGTGTCATGTGATCACTTTGCCCCCATTTTGTCCCCCCTCAATCTTAGAGTCTTGTTTCTCCACCTTTCATTTGCCTCCCGATCTGTCACTCAGATTGTGTTCACCCGTGTCTCCTTTAGTGCCCATGCCACCTGCATATATACCTCAGTCTACGCTCGTGTGCTTGTGCAGTCCTCTGCACATGACCATGACCATTCCCTCATGATTTTCTATCTTTCCTCCAGTTCAATTTTTTCATATTTAAATTTGAGAGTTTTGTCTTTTGTTTTCTCATTTTTTCCTGAACAATGACTTTGCTTCCTTGAGTTTTGGCCCAGCCTTTTTCTCTTGCGGGTCCTTATTTCCATCACATATTACCATCAACCTATCAAAGATAGGATATGTGCTGTTCCCCCTGCAGTGGACCACTGGGACTGAACACGAATGAACAGAGTGGATGTTGGAGACAATGTGCACAGCTCAAAGGAAAGGGACAGAAGGACAGAGAGAGACAGCAGATCAGGAGGGACTGGGGACTGGAGAGGGAGGAGGAGTGGCATACCCCAAGCCTTATTTGGGGTGCGTTTGTCTGCAGGGCTCAGCTGCTCCTCTGGGGAATGTCCAGAAATAGAAGGACGTGGAGCAGGAGAAAGTGGAGAGTGGAGGAGATGGGACAGCGAAAATTGAAATAAAACAACACAGAGCTGCTGCTGCTTCTTCTCTCTGAAACAAAGTTATCCCAGTTCTGAAGAGATGCCCCCCCCCCACACGACACCCCCCACACACACACACGACCCCCCCCCCACACACACACACACACAGTTTCTTGAACTGCTCTGCCGTCAGCTGGTGCTGTCAGTCGGACGTAAAAAAAAAAAAAAAAAAAAAAAAAACAGGCCCCTCGATGAAGGAGGTGACATAAGCCGGATGGCATGGAGGATGGAGTTGGACTGCGACTCTCTGGGGGTGAGGGGGCGAGGCCGGGGGGGGGGGGGTGCCAACACCACTGAGAGGGGTGAGGGGAGGTTAAGAAAGAAACAAGAGACGGTGAGGATCAAACTGTGGAGAACTACTATGAGGGCAATAAGAGAGGAGTGTTTGTCTGACGACTGAGGGGCAAGGAGAGGGAGGAGGTGGGGGCAAAAGCATGAGAGCACGAAAGACTGAATGAATGAGTCAGTATTAAAAGAATATATTCACATGAAAACATTTCATCAAGACCTGACCGACTCTTGTCTTGACAACACAAAATCCTAGTCATTAACAAGCTCCAGTGTAACGATCAAAACATCATCCACCAGTGTTTGCTGTGTCCTTTATGATGCAGCAAGTGTTGAAATAGCTTCGATTGATAACAGCCAATGATATTGGGATTGATAGACGTTCCTATTGGAGCATCGATTTGGTGTCCTTATCCAGCCTGCTTCTCAGTTACCATGGTGTTAGTCAGTTTTTCTGCTTCTTCTCACGGGTGAAACCCTGTGATGGACAAAGTGATGTAACTGCTGAATGCAGAGTTTTTTTCCAGGGGGGGGCGTGCCATGTTGAATTCCACAATGGACACTGAGATGACCAGGTTGTTTCCACCAGCTGAATCGATGCTGTGAGGGGTGTACAGTGTGTATCACTGAATCACGCACACACGCGCATGCGCACACACACACACGCGCGTGCGCACACACACACACACGCACACGCACACGCACGTGCGCGCGCGCGCACACACACACACACACACACACACACACACACACACACACACACACACACACACACACACACA
>JAUESF010000050.1:19378806-19402893 GCA_032274765.1 Malacoctenus tetranemus
CCGGGCCCTATCCACCGCTATTATTTGAACGTGGGCAGATAACAAGAAACCTCAAAGATCTCCAGCTGCATTTGAGATATCAAAAAAGTGCTACAGAGTGTTGTTCAGCATGGGGGTGAGTGGAAAATGAAGGCACATCATTGTTTGGGTGTACTATTCTTTTAAGGATTAAGATTGAGGATTAAGGAAGAGAACTGGAACGCACCCTTGGTTTCTTGAGGTTAGAGGTAAATCTGTCCTTCACTCTGTGTTGAGGGCGAGTTTGTGCATGACCCCCCCCCCCCCTTAAAGGGACATGACATGACTGTGATCAGACTGCTCAACATTACCTCATAATTAGCAGTATTTTGCTGCATCATCTGCCTAATTTGATGGGAATAGCAAGAACATATATTTTCTTTTCTGAAAACCAGGACTTTACACATTTTCACATTTGTTCAGTCTTGTTCGTCGATCCTGCCACACACCCACTTCACTGAGAAAACTGTTCCAATTCTTAAGGTGTAGAATTTTGATTTACATGTTGTGTAATGTTCAAGTAATGCAAACTCCTTCTCCTGACTGACAAAACTATGCCTGAATGATCAAACACTGTTGTTGTATGGAACAGAAAGAGCAGCATCGTTATTGCTGCAGATGAGAGTACAATCAGCTGGGGCCCCTCGCCCACATTCGGAGAGCTGGTAAGACCTGAGGCCTCTGACATGTCTGTGTGTGTACACACACCATCACACACAGCTTCATCTTTGCTCTAGAATGTTTCTCCCTGAAGCCCATGCAGATATGAAGACATTGTGCCTCGTTCTCTTGTACTTCAGGGATACGGGGACAACAAGCCCAAATCCTCCACCACCGCCCAGGAAGTAAAGACTTTGGATGGGGTCTTCATTGAGCAGGTGATTGGATGCAGGAGTTCCTGTTCTGGAAACAGAGTGTTTTTTCTTTCTACAATAACTGATTCATTGAAAGATTGGTATGAAGGATCCTCCTATTTAACGGCCTTTTCTCATCAGGCCGTGATTCCATTTGATCTGGTGACATCAGGGTTATTTTTACGCAGTTCAGCACCTTTGGGTGCTGCTATACGTTTTACTATGTTATCTGTGTGCAGCTGTTTGACTGATGATGTAAAAGTGTCATATCGCGCAAGTTGATTTTCAGCATCTGATTTCGATACCGTCAGCAGAGTTCATGTGTAGTTGCATTTTAAAGTTGTTTTTCAACACACAAAACACATGCCAGCTCCAAATAACTTGTAGCATTTCAATTTATGAAAATGGCAAAACTTATTCTACAAAGAAACTCTGCTACAGAGCTGTGCTGTCATTTTATACAAGCTATGCATCTGCAAACCAATCTGATACCAGTGCAAGTAAAGCATATTTCCTGATATGTAATATCAGTTAGGACAGATAGAATTGGAAAAACACTTGTGAAAACCTCTACCAGGAGGCCTGTTAACCTTTCCTGCTTCAGCCTCTTACGCTCCAGCTTTTTAAAGGGCCGCACACTCTGAAAACAAGCCACCAAACTGACATTTGTCATGATTGTGGATCACTAGACGTTTCTACCCAATTGTTTTTATGCATAACTAGGTTAATCAGATTAAGATGATCAGTTGAGTGAGTCACTGATGACTCACATTTTCTCTCCGACAGTCGACATTGTGTCCAGTGGCCACAAGGCTTCACCAAGAGGGGCACCAGTGTCTAACTGTCTTCTCTTATTGTCTCTTGTTGTGTTGTTAGGTGGTGATGGGCTACTCTCACTCTCTGGTCATTGCCAGACAGGACACTCAGCAGGAACAGGAAAAGCTGAAAAAGCTGCCCGAGTACAACCCCCGAACAATCTGATTGACGCCCCCCAAAGCTGCCGCCACACCTTATTTGTTTGACTGGAGCAGAGATAAGCACTGCTCAGCAGGAACACCAGGCCGGCTCAGTGCTGGAGTTCAGGGGGAGGCACTCATACGTCAGAAGAAAATCCACACATCTCAACCAACCGCTCATGGGCTCCGCACCAATTTGGATTCTGAACAGGGAGAAGACGAGACCAGGCGCTCTCACAACGAACAGTCTGTTCACTTCTCAACTGGAGTAAACCTGCAACAGTTTGCTCCCAGCACGTCACACTCAGTAGAGTCGTGCTTTCTAAAGGTCCTTTTCCATTTTGTAATATGGCTAAACGTTGATGTCTTCATGTCTCTTGTTCTGTTGTTTTTTTTCTTTGTTGAGGTATTTGAAATTGATAGTTGCTTTTCACATTTTACGGGTGCTATACAGTGGCAACCCTCAGTCTTTTCCAACTGAGGGCTTTTCAAAGACCAACACTCCATTCCTGTGCCTTTTTTCCAGTGTAGATGTTCAGGATATGGAAGTCTTGTTTGTGTTGTTCAGAAGATCAGCTGATCAGTCTTAGGTTTCTGTTGGGCAGAATGAGCCTGCTTTGTGCCACTGCCACAGGTTACAATCAGGATTGTTCGAAGTTAGTGAACTGCACTCGATGTAACATTCCTTCTGTTTTTTTTTCAGTGTTTGCATCCAGGATGCTCACCTCAGTCCTTCCTCGACCTCAGTGTCTGCTTGCTATTTTCTGCTAATTTGCCCTAATTTCTACTATTCTAACGCTTCAAGCGTCTTGTCACAAGCGGGTCAAAACTTCTTGAACTAACAATGCACTGATTGGAACAACTTCAATGTACCAAGATGTGCTGGGAAACGAGGCCTGGCCTTGATTCAGAAACAGCAGAGGTGTTTTCTTGTTTTTCTGTATGGCCTTTTTTTATGGTGAATTTCTTTGAGTTACATTGTTTCGGAGTTTGTTTTTTTCATTTAAATGAATGAATAAAGATTGATGTAAACAAACAATGTAGTCTTTCTCTTTTCACTGTTGCACTCGTAGTGTTCCTATTCTTTTTAGTGGATACAAACGCAGACGAACAAAGTCACAATATCTGGATGTTTAGAGGAGAAAACTTGGACACATTCACCTTGCATCACAAGTATGCACACTTAAAGAAGCCCTGTGCCATCCAGCCATAGCCATTGTTTCACCTTCCTGTGTTGGAAATTAACCTGTAATCAAACTACACTCAGTGTTCCACCAGAGCTGTCCGATCATCAGGTTTCCCTCTGAGTAAAATGGCTGAACTTAAGTCAGTTGCTCTTTACCATGGCTGGTAAAAGTAAGTGGTGTGTGCCTGGAAAGACCACCAGTTGTGCATTCAACTCACTCAAATATCGTCACAGCCAAGTGATTAAAAGTAATTAATTATAAGTGTTTTGTGTCTTTGGTAGATAATTTTAGGTGTGATATGAATTTTAGACAGATTTTGCAAAGTTTGGATTTTTTAACCCTCCCATTGTCTTCATCGGTCAGCAACAGCAATGCTTTTCCTGGATTATTTTGACCCAGTCCATGTTTAATCATCCAAAAGTATCAGAAACCAAAGACATACAAACAAGCATTGTATATTTGTGTGTGTTTGTATGTCTATGTCTGTGTGTGTGATGAAGTTGAAACATGTCTGACAGTTGAAAAGAAACAGTAAGCCATATCTGATGGCATTTTACATCCATGTGTGACTGGTGGATCAAATTGACCCAAACAGTATCTATGTAATATAAACATGTTGGGGGGGGGGTTGCAAATATGTTAGATGAACAATTTTCAAATTGTCGGTTGACTACACTAACTAAGGCAAGCAGAAGAAATTTCATACTGAAAAATTTTTTTCTCAATTGCTAAAACACTATTTTTGAAATGTCCCCTCAGTTTTTCTACAACTTTAAACACTAATATCATAACTCAAATGACTTTCCCAAAACCTCTGCTCCTTTGCTGCAAAAGGAAGCTATTGACTCAAAACAGCATCACCTGGCTTCAAAAAGCAACACTATTGTCCAATCATGCCCCAAGCAGAGCAAAATGTGGAACAGTGCAGAGCAAATCAGGAAACACCAGAAGGAAAAAAAAGGAAAACACAGTTCTCAGAACATCATGCTGTCAAAATTGTTGCTTTTTTATTTACATCAGGCCGAATGTATCATGTCACACATAGAACTCAGAACATAAAGTGAAAATACTTTATTTACATAATGAAAAAAGAAAGTTCAACGCAAGCAAGCAGCATATCAAAATGTCATTCGGCCACAGCATCGTGTCTCCTGGCTGGTACAGGCCACAGAGCCTCATCCACGTCACAGGCCACATTCTCCCTGGCCAAATAACGAGGGAAAAAGCCCTTAGCATGCTGGATCCAGGCTTGGCATGCCTCCACACCTATCTCATCACAAGCCAATTCCATCGCTTTCAGGAGGTTTTGTCTGGTGTAAGGTTGCAGGTCATAAACCTTCCACCTCCAAAAGGAGAAGAACTACTCTATGGGGTTCAAGAAAGGGGAGTACGGTGGAAGGCAAAGATTGATGAAATTGTCATTCATCATAAACCATTCCCTAATCTGGGCTGCACGGCGGAAACTTGCATTATCCCACACAACAACATACACAGCATTCCCAGCATGTTCCAGGTCCTGCTGACCCAACAGAACATCTCGCAGGTTATTCAGAAAGTTCAGGAGATGATGGGTGTTGTATGGCCCAATGGTGGCATGATGATGAACAACCCCGATGGTTGCTTATGTCTGCACAAAGTGTGATGTTGCCACCACGCTGGCCGGGAACAGCGACAGTGAGGCGTTGGCTGATCAAATTTCTGCCTCTCCTTCTCCTTTTGGCCAGATTGAATCCAAATATATGTACTCATGAGGTTGGTCCATTGAATCCAGCTGAAAAACTGTCTACACAAAGAAAAATGCAAATTTGTAAGGGAGTTACAGAGCATAATTTCAACATCACTTCAACTGTGATTGCTTTACAAAACAGAACGTCTTTTTACCTGTACATAGTTAAATCTCTCTTCTTTAACCCTTTCTGATTTCCGCTCAAAAGGCACTCTGTAGAGTTGTTTCATACGCGTCCTATTGCGTTTGAGGACACGATCAATGGTGGAGATGCTTACACTATTTATTCCATCAAAATTGACATTGTCATCAATGACGTTCTGCTGGATTTCCCTTAGGGTGATTGCATTATTTTGATGGACCATGTCCACAATGATAACCTCTTATTGGGGGGAGAACATTGATGCCCTTCCGCCCCCTATGTGGACGTCTTGCAATTCTACAAAAAGACAATGTGTTTTCATATCCATTCTTGATTTAATGTCATCTAGTCTATAAAGACAGAGCTTTGTTTTGACAACAGCTGTGCTTACAACAATACTTTACAGCAGTCTTCACAATCCAAACATTTTTATAGTATACAATTATGTAAATGGGGGATAACAATTACCTGTTCTCTTCTCTGAATGCCTGGATGATTGTTGAAACAGAGAACCTACTCATGTTGGGTTGCACCCTGAGTCCGGCTTCTCTCACAGACAACCAATGGACAATAACGTGATCCATCACAGTTGCACGGATTTCATCTGGAGTGAGGGCTCAGCGCCAGACCCGACATTGCCCCCTTCCACGTCCCCATCCTCGACCACCTCCTACACATACTGTTCCTCTCTGATTTCCTCTATCCATTGCAAAATCTTGACCTCCCACAGCTTCCTCAACTGCTTTATATTGGTCCCTTCATCATCAGCCAAAGCTGAAATCAATTTTGAGTCACTGTGTTTACCTGTTGACAACTGTGTCCGAGTTGTGATCAAAGCATGCAGCATACGTTTACCATTTTGCACAAGTGCATCACAATGCAAATGTGTTTGCAAACAGTGTCTAGTGATATGAAATGTGCTTTAGGCTTTGATCACAAGGGGACTGATTTGATTCCTTGGTTTAGGCTTCTGAAAAATTGGCTTTGAGAATGGGATTTAGCGTTTTAGCAATTGAGAAAAACTGTAATTGTGATTTCTCGACCTTGAAAATCTGACACGGGTCAATTTGACCCGAAGGATAACAGGAGGGTTAAGCATTTCTAAAAATTGTAGCTACAGAGTGTTTAATACACAAGCTGGAGAAATACATAATTAAGATACCTTTTTTTTTGTTTTTAAACGGGTTATATTCCTCAATTACTGACACCCCTCCTGTACTGTACCAGCAGCTGTCACTTGCTTGAGTGCCACACACTCAGAATAACCTCACAACCTTCGGCAGGGGTCCTCACTGCCTCCCCGTGACTCTGTGGGCTCCTGTCCCACCCGTCAGCCCTCTTTAATGCACAAAGGGGAAAAAAAGCCAAAGACACTGTTCTGTGTTGTAATCAACATTTATTCAAATGTACAAAACCAAATGAATTACCAGCCTAATCTTCATCTTCCTCCTCCTCCTCATCCTGATTAATCTGAAAGTAGCGGAGCTCGTAGCTCTCTTTAGTGTTCGCCACCACACGCAGCCAGTCACGCAGATTGTTCTTCTTCAGGTACTTCTTGGTCAGATACTTCAGATATCTGTTGAACGGGAAAAAAAACGCAGTGCATCACTCTCTGACACAAAGATCAGGCATATTTATAAAGACGACTTCCTGGGAGTTTTCTAGATTTTTGTAGAGCAATTACAAGAAGCCACATGCTATATTGATTTTGTTATATTTGTCTATTTTGCTGACTGTTTCAGTTTAGTTTTTTACGCCTGTGCCGACCTCCTCATCTGCAATAAGAGCGATGGAATGGTCACAACAGCGTCTCATTCACAAAAATTACAATGAGCAAATTTCAAGCCCTGCAACAAATTGTAGTTGAGCGAGATTTTTTTCCCCCATGTTCTGGACTTTAATGACTGAATTAGAAGCTGCAGGTCAATCTGTACTGAATCAGCCTGTTTTCGACCTTCATATATTCTCCTGTGTGTGGGATCATCCACACACCCCAGCTCAGAGCTCTTTACTGTCGCAAATGTTGCTTTACCAAGAGAGCGACGCACTGAAAGACTTCTTTTTCAGGCAGATTCTGAACTTCACAAACTGTCAGGACATTTTGGTGAAGAGAATCCTGCACAGTTTTATGAATTCCCAAAAAAAAGTTGGGGGGGGGGGGCGTCTGATATGTGTGCAGAGCACCTGTTGGGCAGCTGGGGGAGGAAGGGGCAGCAACACGCCCACTCAGTGCCAACCACCGCTGGTTCACACATCAGCAGGGAGCAGGTTTCAACCACAGAGAACACCAACCAGGCATCCAGTTGCCCCGCCCCCACTTTCCAAAAGGCCCTTTTTTTGTGCCACTGACACAATCTCCAGCAATACCAACAAAAATGCAGCAAAAAGAAAGACTTGGGGCAAAAGTACAAATGGGCTGACAGAGTCGGAGGGTATATGCAAGTTTTTAAGGCCTTTTGTATACGTTGTTAGTGTCACTTCCAAGTGTGAAAGACTTCTGGAGACAGAATCACAGCTTGTCAGCTGTGTCAGTTGTGGTTTTAGATCCAATGCGAGGTTATAGTAAGTCAAATAAAATGAAAGGGAAAAAACAAAACTGCACGGGCATTTGTTAGATTCCCCCCTCCCCCCAAAAAACAAAAAACAATCAAGCCATAGTTAAGTTTTAAGATGGCTGTGTCAGCGCCGACAGAGGTTCCGACCCAACTTGACCGACTATGTTCTGATATTCAAATCTTTTCACCTGTCTGACCAATCTGAAACCTTTAAAAGGCTACTGACAGCTCAGAGGCAGCGCTTAAAGGAATAGTACACCCAAATAATGATGTGCCTTCACTTTCTACTCACCCCCATTATCGGCACAGCGGACCGATAATGCAAGCATAGAAGAAGAACTTCCGCTGTTTCTGTTTACATTCTGTTGTGAGCCAGACTAGTGCGAGGTTAGTGTCTGTCAGAGTTGGAAAAAGCTGCTGATTAGTCATTGTCACCGTGAAATTAAGAAGATGGTTCGAGTGTGTTCCTTATCAGCGCAGCAGACGCTGAATGCACACTCTCATCTGGTGTGGTCTGCTGCGGTTTCCGGTAGTGTAGTGAACTCGCAGGCTCACAGTTATTTACTACTGTTTAGGCTCTAAAAAACATTCTAAATGGTTTTGTTTTGAGTAAATTATGGACGGTACCCACTCAGGACACTTGGATTACATTAGACGAGCAGTATGGAGGAATATTGACACGTTTTTGTGGACTTTTATGGACATTTTTGTCCCGGGCCCTATTGACTGCTATTATTTGAACGTGGGCAGAAAACAAGAAACCTCACAGATCTGCAGCTGCATTTGAGATATCAAACAAGTGCTTCAGAGTGTTCAGCATGGGGGTGAGAAGAAAATGAAGGCACATCATTCTTTGGGTGATCCTTTAATGATGATTACTGCTGCTTTATGGCAGCACAAAGAGGCCCCACCTGAGGCCGTCCAATCGCAGACTGGGTTTTCAATCGTGTGACAAATTTGCATAAAAGTTTATACGCTTGGAGGAGGTGGATTTGTCAGCGTATCGAATAAAGGAAATGCGAGTTTTTGTGATGGAAACAGGTTATGTGTGTTGGAGTTACACCTGCAAGTGGCTCTCCTGACCAGATGGATGTCACCTTCAGCGTGTGCTGGAGGCGACACTCTGCAGACCCTCTGACCTGAACAGCCCACTGCAATACTTCAGAATGACCCGAGTTCTCAATGGCTGAAAAATGTCCCACTTTTTCCACACTGAAGGTAAACGACAGCCTTCCCCTACTTGGTTCCGGGATTGGAAGAAAACAACGGGTGGACGACAGCTGTCTTTACCTCTTAGAGAAGGGCACCTCAGAGGACACCGTGATTTTACTCTTGCTTCTCTCGATAGACACCACCCCGCCGCCCAGGTTGCCGGCTTTGCCGTTCACCTTAATGCGCTCCTGCAGGAACTGCTCCTGTGAGCAACACATCGGTGGGTAAACACTGTTAGGCCTCCAGCAGCTCCCCACTCAGACTGATCATGCTCGTCCATCAGTAAACTTTCAATGCAGGGAATGGTGACATGCGCTACCAAGAAGAAACCAATCATCCGAAGCTGTGAAACTCTTTCTGTCAGATTCTGTCGGATCTCAGAGTGGATTGTGAGTGTTAACTTACAAAGTTCGCAGCATCCATGATGCCATCTTCAACAGGATGAGTGCAGTCCAGTGTGAATTTCAGGACCTGCTTCTTCTTCTTCCCACCTTTCCCGGTGTTCTGCTTCTTCTGCTTTGGACACAAATAAATCCGATCAACATGACAACAATCCAAACGTGTTGTGTAACAACTGAACTCTTTTGGTCGCTACGGTGTTTGTCAGTCTTTCCCTAAAAGAACTGCTTTACAGCCGGTGGGGGTGGGATCAGTCAGTGTGGATGTTATTTTTCGCATCGTAACAAATACTCTTTTCGCTGACTGATGCAGTTGAGCTGCTTGAATAAGAAGCCTGAATTATCAACGTGGTGAGCCTCAACGTCTCCCGACACAATGTAGCAGATATTAGCTAAACGGGGTAAGTCAGACGGCCACATGCTTCTAAAAACACGAGTGCCCCACTTGAAGCGGCCAAACTGGGTCCGCGCCGGGACAACATGACAGTCGTGTCAGTCCGGTCGTTTTTTCCTTTCTACAAACCCGAATACACGCGTTTTTGGGTACATTGAGGCATAGCCATTTCACTTACAACAGGCGCCATAGTGGTGAAGCGCGCAGAAAGGAAGTACAAGCAGAGCGCATGCGTCACGGAGACAACGCCGCGGCTGTCAGTCATCCCCCCCGACCAATCACTGCTCACCACTACCATGGATCCCGTATGGGAGAGCCAATCATGCGCAGTTTTGATACTTCGTAATACTTTGCCCCCCAGCAGTGTCCAACTCATTGTAGTTAACGGGCCACATAAACCCAGATTCATTATAATTATAAATTATAAATTATGAATCATACATAATTAAAAAAATATTTTAAAAATTACAAAAAATTACAAAAATTTGAACAATTAAAATTAAAATTATAAATTCTTTATAAACTGGTTTAGGAATTAACTCCCTTTAATTAAAGACGAGGTTCAAACGTTCCTTTTGTTTGAGGGCAAAGAAGTCAAACTACTCAAAAAATGCACATTTTCTGACAAGAAACAACTTTTTACACCTTTATTCTTAGCTAAATAGGCAGCTGGCAGCTCTTGTCTGATGGTGTTGCTGCCACCAAGGGGCACAGAGGAGCAATTCTGAGTCACAGTATGGGTTCCCAGTTCACAGGAAACACACATATTGTAATGTTGTGCTGCTACTTCTCCGAAGTCTGGTAACCGGGGTCAGGTGAGTTAGATCTGATGTGGTAACATACCCAGGCAGAAGTGAGTCGCAGTTGCCCCAATGAGTATGGCTGCCTTTGAAAAAAACACTCGATGTCGCATAATCAAGTTCAAGTGATGATATGGTATTCACATGTCCATCTGACACCAAGTAAAAATCGTTCTGGTGCTTTAGAGATTGAGACTTTGTTAAAATGACAGATATGTTCAGGGGAATGAGCTGAGAAAAAACATTTTGTTGCTGAAATGACACGAAGAAATATCTGGTGGAGCCCAGCTACATATCTAATTCTGACCATTTCTTCATTCTCAGCATTTTCTACACTCAGCTGCTGTCGGTCCACTTTCTGTGAATAAAGGAGGAAACATTAAAAAAGTGAAGAAACAAATTGCATTAAAAAAAACCACCCAAGACATCAAGACATCTTTTAAAATAACCGTCTTCGTTTATTTTCATACAAGGGTTAAGAAAAAATTTGCTTTGCAAAGAAATGCAGTTGTCAGCCAGGCTCTCAGCCGGAGTAATGCAACTGCAACTGACAACTCTGTACAGTGTCACATTGTCCAACCCTCCTAGTGCACTTCAAAGACATGCTACATGTGTTTATGAAAAGTCCCCCCCCCCCCACACACACACACACATCCACACAAAAGCCAAGAACACAAGTGCTACACCCACGCTCTCCTGAGGCCAGAACTTTAGCCTCTGTGCCGAAGGTCAAACTGTAACGACCTGGTCCAACACTTCCTGAGGGATGGAAAACATCGCAGCAATTAGCAATTTATAATCTTGAGTATGTGATATATTTAGGAATACCTGGGAAGTATGATTATCAGGGCTGTGAGAAGGTTCCATGTTGCACATTTCTTCATGTGAACTACAAAGATCACTCACTGAAGATCGACATGTCGACAGAATCAAACATCAGAGTGACAATATGAGGCAGGATTGCACAGCATTTGTGAGATTCAGTATATGTTGCAATAATTTGGATAAATATTGACGAATGAAGCATGAATTAATTGGAGTGGCCGGCCGATGTCAGCTTTGTGTTGTCATGTGACAGTTGACAAAGCCAAAAGTTGACCTTTTTCTGTTTTGGGCATTTCAGCTAGTCAAAGGCATCAGCAGACTTTTTTTCAAACACTCAGCAGTGAACAAATGTACAGTGATGCAGCTGCAGGGAAAAGGGAATCTGATTGTGTTGGGGGAACAGAAAGAATATAAACAGCCAGCCATCTCTGTTGAATTCTCTACATTTCTGCTATTATTTATCAACATGAATACAACATTGCCATGTCCATGTGAGGAGGATTCACTTTGGGAGTTTTTCTAAGATGCATCTGAGGGACGTCACACAGTGGAGATGTACTGTGGACCATTTGTTTGTGTGAGGTGGTGGTTTGCCCAGCAGAGGGCAGCAGGATAAGCGGCAGGGAAATTAAAAAGAATCAAACAAGATGAGAGGGCAACAACAGGAGCAAAGGGACCACCAAAAGTCCTCCCATCATGTCCCCCTACAGAAAAATAGGTTTGAAGTTTAGAGAATGAATGTGTTAGAACTTATTTTCAATGACAAACTGCACATACTGTTTTTCAAGGTTGCTCCTTGAAGGCATGCGTGTTTCATGTCCTACTACAAGCGTTCGTGTTGTCGTTCTCTGTGCTGATTGGACACAGGTTGAACAATGGTCCGACACTCCCACGCATTGGAATCTGGATATGCTCCTCATCATGTGATTTGTGAGTACAACAAACTTCAAAGACAGTTTGAGGACCTTTCAACTTCTCAAAGTTGTGAAGTGATGGTGCAGTGCAGGAGCAGGGTGGTAACAATGGATGAAGGTGAGGCGGGGCACATCAACCTCCAGTGTACAGCACTTGTACCTCACCTTATTTGTGAAGAACACACTCATTCAACTTTATCAGGTGTATCTTTGTCCTATGGTCTTTTTTTCTCTCCCAAAACAACAACTGAATCTGTAATCATAAAAATAAATAAAGACAACCTAATGTATATATTTGAAATACATGTTTGGACGCACAATCACCTAAACCTACATTTTCGCCACAGTCAACACATACAGGTTTTGGTTAGGTACTCAGGCCTCTGTCCGACAGAAAAATGAGGAATCTCTCTCTAAGTTTTTGTCCCCCCCCCTCCCCCAAATGAGCTCACTGGAACTTCCAGAAGTGCAGGAGTGCACCAAAAATGTCACACAAAAGGACAACAATAAAGAAAACAATTCATTGGACTCTAACAACATAAAATCGAACAAATTAATAAGAGGGTGTAGATGCTAAAAAACAGATTCCTAAATTCTCCTCAGACCTGCCTCACAGGGTCACACTGCTCAGTGGGACTCTTAGATATACTCGAGTGTTCTGGAAGTGTTAAAACCAGAGAATGTAGAATATGCATGTGCAAGAAGTTAAACGACGTAAAACGACAGTAAGCCGATTGCGAGCCGAGAAAGAGAGGAAGCAGCAGAATGAGATGTTGGTGACGACGCCATTTTAGGAATGTGGACTGATGACTGTAAAACTGAAGAACTGTTGACGAGGGCAGCACCTGCCTGGCAGGGCGATGTAGGACCCGGGGACGTCCATGTGCTCACTGAACTCACTGTCCATGTGCAGACAGAGAAGCAGCAGGACCTTCCTGCTGCACAGGCCTTATCTGTAAACAACACTTAGTGGATTATAAAAACAAAAACAGATCAGATCCTTGTTTGTCGTGTAGACAAAGACATAACTGAGTTGAAGGTTTCTGCACAAATATCTGGACTTGTGAAAAAAAAGAACAAAAAAAAAACCAGGAAGATAACTGGGGGAAAAGGAGTGGTTTGGAAAACAAACAAAAGAAAAATTACAATTTGGACCAAACAAATAGAAACACTGAGATTGGTTGTGAGTGGTGCACTGGAAACATGTGCTATTGTCACTTCAGCCTACAACCGACCGACACCAGAGAGGCCGGACACCCAGATGTGGTAAAAGCATGCAGTCAGAAAAAAAAAAAAAGTGGAGGTCAGGTGCAGTCGAAAAACAGCAAAGGGTATTGAACTGCTTTCTGTGGAGTTTGGTAGAAAAAAACAGCAGGCCAGCTGCTGGTTGCCGTCAGTCAGGGAATTGCAGGCTCCCAGTCGCCACCACAGGGTCATTCCATGCTTCCATGAGGGACGTCGCACCCAACATGCCTGAACGGCTTCTGTGCTGCAAGTCTGGACCATCCAGCCTCCACCTCTTTGGGTGAGGGGGGTTGTTGACTAGTTGACTCGAATGCCTGAGATGAACGGCAGCCCGGTGGGAACCTTCTTCTTGTATTCCACATAGTCCTCGGCAAAGAAGTGGATGAGGGAGAGCTCCTCCTCTTCTATCCGCTCCCTGAAGAACCGCCAGCTGGCTATTGTGTAGCCCATGATGCACACGGGGTTACACAGCAGCACCTGCAGCAAGCACAGGGACCATCAGCAAACACATACACTGATACACTCATACTCAAAAAAGTAATAATAAAAATAATTGCTTTTATTTAAAAACATGTTTTGGGCACAACAATAAAGTTCCGAGTTTGCAGAGCGATTTGCAGTGATATCACACAGCTGTCTGTATACTAACATAGACACTTTCTGCTAGATTTGGCTGAGTTCATTACAAGCACTGATAACCACATGACCAGGAGTAGGTTCACACCCGAGGAGAGGGGTCAAGCAGGTTGGGCCCTTGCAGCTTACCTGTGTCCCTATGCTCCAGTAGAACCAACCCACGTAGGAGGGGTGTCGGAAGTAGGCGTAGACCCCACTGGTGACCAGCACATGGCTCTGGGCCTTCTCGTTTTGCACAATGTGGTTGAAGTTGGAGCCGGCGGTCAGCATGGCCGCCTTCCGCAGGCCCTCCCCACACAGCACCATGGCCAGGCCCACCAAGCTCAGCCAGTTTAACTGCTTCAGCTCTGAGAGTGAAGCAGATGACAAGTCAGCAGTTGGGTTTCCATCCAAGTTGCATCGAATTTAAAAGCGGACTTTGTGAAGATGCGCATGAAGCAAAGCGAATGTATCCCCGTTTCCATTCGTTATTCTTATGCGAATATTGGGAGAGGAGAAATGCGTGCGAGATTACGTCAGAGAGCATGCCTGGATCCATGCCAACAGTTGACACTCAGCTGACAGTTGAGAGCTGACGGCTGACAGTTAGCATTTCAACACATCTGTGGTTTAATCGGGCCATTTATGGGACCAGTTCTCCTGAGCCACCGAATGCCTGTGCCAATGGAGAAACGTATTGCTGTAGCTCTATAAACTTGCCTCATGCACCGAGTACCGGGTTATCGGGGAGACTTTTGGCGTGAGGAAGTCCACAGTCCATCGTTGCGTGTACGTGACGTGTGAAGCAATAAAATCAAAAGACGATTACCCCAGTACATCACATTCCCCCGACATCGCTTCATGTCACGTAGCCCGACGCCACATCCGGGTTTCATTATTTTTGTTTGCATAACCTGCTTCCATCACAAAAACTCGCATTTCCTTAATTTGATATGCTGACAAATCCATCCCCTCCAAGCGAATAAACTTTAATGCAAATTAAGTATTTATGCGCATTTTGTGAAAATGTGCATAAGAAAAAGGTGGATGGAAACGCAAATACTGTGAGCTCATAACATCTGATTGAGTTATGGATGCTTTACCAGGAGCAGGCTACCATAAAGGGCAAACTTTTACAAAGTCTTAAAGTCCATCGAGACTGACCACACCCACATTATTCAGAACGGACAGTCAACCCAACAGGTCACAACTTTAAAATGGACAGCTGACGTCCAGTGATCCATTAACAACTGCATCACTGCAGTCTTAGTTTCTTGCTGGTTTCCAAAGACCCCGAACGGAACACATGTACCCGTGTACATAACTGGGTGCTACACATGACAGCAGTCCATGTGTGGGGGGGAACCAGACCTGGCACTGTCAGCTTCTCCACCGTGAACTCCAGCCACGATGAGACAGCAGCCAGGGTGTACTCCACGCTGTGGTTCAGCAGGAAGGAGTCCAGCGACAGCGTGCGGGGGTTGATTACGGCTGTCACCAGGTACTCCGAGTAATGAAAGAAGGACAGGGAGCACATGTACCTGAGGATCACAGAAAAGACACGTTCATCACACAGAGACTCTCCACACACATCTGGGTGGAACATCCATCGATCACAATCACAAGTCTTCTGGATCAGAGCTGGCGTGGGGAGGACAGGCTACGACATACCAGCCAAAATGGGTCCAGGAGGTTTCAGAGAAGCTCACGATGAGCCCACATCCAAATGTGACTCCCAGGAAGCAGGCTCGCACGGCAACCTGGGTGAAGCAGGACAGGCATGGTGACAGGACAGAGCAGTGAGGTGCGCCGCCGCCCCCCCCTCCGCGCCCCACACACACACACTTGCCTCAAGACCTCACAATGTTATAAAGGGGCAGGGAGTCGGTGGCGGCAGCCTGAGTGCCAACGTCCTATAACCCAAAGCAACGCTGTGAAAGTGACCAGGCCTTTGGGCAGAGCAGCAGGTCCCCGTCGCTTGACGACACCTGACAACCTGTGTTGGACACGGGACACCTGCAGCCTGCGGAGTGCGAGGCCAGCGCAGCTCCTGCCGGGCTTTAGCTTTCAGTCTTCGGATTAGTAATGCCGGCTGTCTCGGGCCCTCGGCAGGTAATGAGATTAAGCGTGGAGATGGAGGCGAGCGAGAGGATTTGTCGAGCGACCATTAGCAACGTTCCATCAAAGTTTAATTTTGGCACGCTGAGCCGTTGACACGCCAAGCTGCGCTGAAACGTTAAACGGCTCGCTGCTGAGGACCACCGACGCGCGTTTTACACGCGGGGACTTCATGTTACAGCCGGAGAATGGTGCGCTGAATCCCGCCACTGCTTACCTTGTACAGAGGTCCTCTGTATACGATGAGCAATAGGCCGTTGATAAGTGCTATGTGAATGCAAATTGCTATTTTCCCTGGAGTTTCCGTCAGGTAATCAAAGACCCAGTCCAGGCGTCCATAGCAGGTGCGGATCAGTGGGATCACGAGCACGCTGAGCCCTAAAATGAAGCATGTTATACTGACTCTTCCTTCCAGCACCAACTTACTGCCTGCCATGATGGTAGTACTGGACCTTGCGAGAACAACTATCGCGACAACTATCGGTAATCTCGCGCTATTCCCGTGAGGCATGAAACCATGTGGGAGGCGGAGCCCCATTAATTCCTACATAAATGCTCAGTGGCGCTTGATGCAAAGAAAGAAACGGAAAAAAAAACGCTCGACTTCCGGTTCTTGGACGAGCAGCCGAGACTGCGCAGAGGCGTCAATTTAAACCCCGCCTTGGAATGGGATGCGTTCATGATACGGGAAAAAAGATAATCTGAGAACAATATAATTGAAGAAGAAAACCTGATGATTTGAATAAGGGTAATTAAAGGTCCATACCTAGAAGTTTAGGTCACTTGAAATTATTTAGACGCTGTATGATTGATGTTGCTTTCCTAATGTTGACAAGTGTTTTTGGGCACCATAGACTACGTGAAGGACGCCTGACTTGTAGTATTTGTAATTTGGCCTGCATGCCTTTTTTGCTTCCCAGTCATAAGCGCATCTTGGGGGCCTGGGAGCATTAAGAGTTGAATATGTAGGGTTTTTATTAAAAGCCATAATAAAAAAAAAAAACTGAAAAAGACGTTTAGAGGGGTGCAGAATGGATAGTGTATAGTAAGGAATATATAGTGATTCCTTTAAAAAATATTTCTCCTGAAAATAATTCTAACATAAATTTTGACGGGTTCGACAATGGCATTGTGTTTACGTCTACAAGCCGCCAGTTACGGCCTCTATTCTGGCACACAGCTCGTCTCTTGGCAACACACTGGCTGGAATGATTTTTCTGTTGTTGCAGCTACAACCTAGAAACACTAGAGGTCGCTATTTGTGCTCGTATTACATATTTGACCTTTAAACACTTGATACTGCTAAAAGAAACAACAACAAAAAAAACAAAAACAGTCCAGGGTTTGAAACAGTCGAAGTGACTCATCGAACCGAGTTGGCATCACTTTACAGTTCTACTGTTTCATTTATCAGATGCTTTTCTCCAAAGCGAGGTACAACACAAGCAAGAATTTAGACACCTGCAGTTTGGAGTTCCAACAGCATGAACACGCATTGTGTTTTATTTTGATCACATTTTATTCTTACCTAAAATAATATCAGAACAAAGGGCTCCATTTACTAAAAGAAAAAAAAGGGGGGGGGGTCATGTACAAAAGAAAGTAACATTCTAAATCATTGTATACCTTGTTTGAAAAAAGAGTAGGACAAACAAGTGTTAACACTTTTAAGATACTACTAATTTACAGATGTTTGGACAGTGTTGAGTCATTTAACTTCTTCCTTTACTTTATCATACAATACTCAAATATACTAAGGCCACAAATTATGGGCTTCACAATCATGAGCCCCAATCTTCTTAATCATGAAAAATAAACAAAATATAAGGTGAATGTTGAGAGGCCTCACCTCATCAGTCATGTGACTGCATCTCTGCAAGTGAAAATGCTCTCCTGCAGCTGACACGCAGCGTCAAGGGGACAAACGTTGACAGACAGGTTGGGAGGTGGGAATCAGGAGAAGCATCAAAGCAGTTTTTCTGAGGGTTTGGTCCTTTGATTAAAAATGTGAAAATTTATTGAGGATTCTAACATGGTCTGACTTCCTGGCAACGGACTGGGGTCGAGGTACTTCGAAGGGCAATTTATTGTATTGCAGAGAAGTCGGTTTCATCAATGAAGGCATTCATTCCACCTGTCGAAATCTGGACTGTTTTTGTAGATCCAGTTGTGCCTTTTTAGATGGGAGTTCAAGTCTTTTGGGGTGTGAGGGTCTGTTGAGCTGAAGTTCTGTGTATTTGTGGGTTTCGTTCCTCCAGTTAGAGAAGCATCCATCCATCAGCGCTGCTCACATAGACTTCTACCTTTGCTGGTTGCTGGAGAAAAAACTGGAAATCTTGCTTTGCGTCTTCACAGGTGGTGACAGAGAAGCTAAAAAACAAAAAAAAATAATCAATCTTAAAGGCCTTTCGGTTGCAGACTTAATAACAGCAGTACCGGAACCCCAAACCATGATGCTCCTTCCCCCTTTGCACCAAGCAAAAAAAAACACACAAACAAAACAAAACGAAAAGCCTCACTGAAACCAAGCACCTTCAGAATTATGTTGTTTACTTCTGTGGGGGTTTTTTTTGTTTAACTTTTTTGATCTGCAACCAAAAAAAACCCCAAAATGGCCACATTGTGGCCAACTGGTAGACACTGTCGCCATGGAAACAAGCATCATTTCCAAATTTAGCAAAACTCAAGTTAGTTTTTTGTTTTTGTAAAGCCATCCATGCTGATGGACTCCTAAAAGGCAAAAAAAGGTTCTAACAGAGTTGACTGAGTATCACCTTGTGCTTGTTGCTCCTCGCCCACAGCAGGAGGACCAGCTGCAGGGTCAGGCTGACCTGTCAGAGCGTCGAGCATCTCTTTGTACTGCTTCTTATGGTGAGGGCGAACAAACATGCCAAACCCTTCGAAGGGAAAACAACACATTCTGGTTGGAGGTTCCATACATGTTCGAAAGCATCACGCACCCATGCAGTGATTGGACACAACTCACTTGTGAGGAGACTAAGGTCCTCGTCTCGTTCTGTGAACATGCTGACCACGGTGGTCAGCATGTTTCCGTAGTCATCAGACTTCTTGTAGCTGTGGATTGCTCGGAAGAGCTGTGCTGACCTTTCGTTCCCGAGGGCTTTTTTAACATCTGCAAGGAAGGCGGAGTGGACCTCTTTCTTTGGAGCAGGACCTGATTGACACAACATGGTTCATTCTTAGCGACCACTCACACTGGGTTGCAGTCCAAATCACTCCAAAGCACAACATCGTTTTCTTGAAAGATCAGATTTCGAGATTCGCAGTCAAAATTCAGTCATTTTTTATGAAAATCCGACGACACAAGACATTGCTGCACACCTCCCTTGAGGTGCTTGTTTTTCTTGCTCTCTTCAAAGTAAAGTTCTTCTTTTTAGACTCATGAGTGAGTTACTTAAAGGGATAGCACACCCAAACAATGATGTGCCGTCATTTCCTACTCACCCCCATGCTGAACAACACTCTGAAGCACTTTTTTGAAATCTCAAATGCAGCTGGAGATCTTTCAGGTTTCTCGTTATCTGCCCACGTTCAAATAATAGCGGTCGATAGGGCCCGGTACAAAAACGTCCATAAAAGTTGACAAAAACTTGTCAATATTCCTCCATACTGCTCGTCCAATGTAATCCAAGTGTCCTGAGTGGGTAGCGTCCATAATTTACTCAAAATGAAATCATTTAAAATATTTTTAGAGCCCAAACAGTAGTAAATAACGCTTCCTGAATGTGCGCGCCTGCGAGTTCACAACACTACAGATACCACGGCAGAACAAACCAGATGAGAGTGTGCATTCAGCGTCTACACTATGGGCACAGCAGACGTTGAATGTGTTCAGCGTGGGGGTGAGTAGAAAATGAAGGCACATCATTGTTTGGGTGTACTATCCCTTTAATAGAGGTTTTTGGCAGGAAAACATAAGTTGCTTGTACCCTTTGCAGCCTTCAAGCTTTGTTACTTTTCTAGACTTGGATGTATTCGGTGGAATCTGCTTTGATGTGAAATGTGATGTGCTTTTGACAAACAGCAGAATCAAACATGAATTGTCAGCATCACAAACAGGAAGAAAACCTTACCAGCCTGAGGTTCATTCAACCCCCGATGAGTCAGGTGCTGCTCTCCTCTGTTGAGCTGCTGGGTGCTCAGCTGGCTGCAGCCAGATGACGAGGTCACACTTACAGTAGGCTGGCTGTCTGTTGTCCCAACAAAACAAGCGTTACTTTCCATAAGAAGTAGAACCAGCTGCCAAAACCTGAACATACCGATGGGGAAAGGCTCACAACATTATTTTCTTATTTTTCAGCACAGTTTCAGACCTGTCCAAACTACAAATCTGTCTCAAAAAGAAGTGACTGGGAGAGGCTTGCAAAGCAGCCTCTTCATTCTGTTGAATAAGTCTTGGAATAATTAAGTGTGGCAAATATAATTTAAATCTGGTTGCAGCAGAGTAACAACTAAGTCTGCCTCTCACACAGTCCTTTAGTCTGTTTAAGAACATAACAAAATGAATCATTCACACACACAAATGAAGGTGCAAACACAAGAAAATTAGGCACCAACAAGTCAGAGATCGATCTGTCTGTTTGTATTTCTGCAACCCCTAAATGTTTACTTTCATGTTCATGTGAAAGAATTATTCTTCTGTTTTGAACTTTGAAAATATTGTGTGAGAAACACTGCGCACAACTTACTGTTGACATGAGAGCTGATGTCAGCCTGAGTAGTTTCGATTTATAAGAATAAAACTTTGATATATTTTTGGAGAAAAAACATAGAAAAATACTGGATTTCGATGCTGGAATGCCTGGTACCAGCTGTCATGGCAATGTTACCATAAGCACTACAACCAACACAATCAATACAGTTGTCATGACAGCGAAAGTGAGCTCAGGTGCTATCGGTAATAAAACCAGTACTGATAGCAGGGGAGCTAACGCTAACTTTTTGCATTACAACTTTAATGAAAAGAAGTGTGTCCTGAATGTTGAAGGATTTGAAAATTAAGTCTCAAGGAAAATTTAAGCAGTTGCACGGGCTGTCGGTGTGTCATACCACTCTGCAGCATCACAGCTTTTCTTTGGTCCTTGGAAAGGGCGTGGTCAGGTTTGTATCCGCAGCCGTGCCCAGTCAGCTCTTGGCATTTCTCGTCAAACCTCTTCTTGTGATGTGGGCGAACAAACTGGTAGAAGCCTTTGGTACAGATGCTCCATTAGAAAAACACCCATCAGAGCATGACAACACATGGAACAACAGTTTATTCTCTATGTAACTACCAAGTGCTAACTCTATCATACCCACAGAGACAACCAAGTGACAAATGCTCAACCTAAAAGCCCCATGGCACTGTAGAAAATACAATCAGCAGTTTCAAAGCCACAAGTGTGTGAATTAGAAGTGAACCGTGTAGCTCACAATCTGCCTGTGTGGCTACTGATAGAAGCAGTCTAGACCTCCTGCCTCACCTTCTGTGGTATGGAGGCAGCTCTGAGACAGGGTAGGAGGAGCTAAAGAGTGTGGTAAAATCGCACAGAGGACCACTGGGATAGGACCACCTGCATACTTTGTGACCCCCATCGACCAAGCATACAGACATTTCTACCCACCGGCAGGATTTATGTATCTATATTTTGACAGGGCATGATTTCTCGGTGCAGCCGGAGGCTGGAGGGTATTTGGTTTGGGGGTGGCAGGATCTTTGCTCTTTGCAGATGATGTTGTCCTGTTGGCACCCTATTATCAGGACCTTCAGTGTGTGCTGGGGCAGTTTGCAGCTGTGTGTGAAGCGGATGGAACGAGTTTTAGCACCTCCAAATCTGAGGCCATGGTTCTCGGCTGGAAAAAAGTGGTTTGCTCTTTCCAGATTGAAGATGAGTTCCTGCCTCATGTATCCTGGGGTCCTGTTTACCAGTTGTTCTACGTTTCCACCCTTACCTTTGGCCATGAACTCTGGGTCATGCCCAAAAGAAAGAGATTTCGGATACAAGCAGCTGAAATTAGTTTTCTCTACAGGGTGGTTGAACGCACCCTCAGTGATTGAGTGAGGAATTCTGCCACCCGGGAGGAGCTCAGAGTAGACCCATTGCTCCTTCACATAGAAAAGAGCCACCTGAGGTGGCTCAGGCCTCTGTTTAGGATGCCTCCTGGGGGAAGTGTTCTAGGCATGCCTCACTGGGTGGAGGCCCCAGGGAAAACACAGGACATCCTAGAGGGATGGTACCACCCAGCTCGCCTTGGAACTCTTTTGGCTACAAACGACCAGATGCATCGCTGTTCACTCCATCCCGACACTCACCGCGGAACAGGCTATGAGTGTTGGTGTCTTGAGTTAGGACCGCTGTCTCGGTGAGCAGCACCTCCAGGTTGTCGGTCTTCTTGTAGGTCTGCAGTGCCTGAACGATCTGCTCAAAGCTGACCTGACTCAGAGACCTTTTCATCTCGCCCAGAAACCTCTTTGCTCGGCTGGTTTTGCCTTCATCACACACCTCCTCAGACGTGCTCAGTTTCTTCAACGAAAAGAGGAATAACGATACAAAGGTCACTTTTTTTAAACAAAATAAAATCACAAACAGAATTGGTTAGTAAGACATAAGGATCCATATCTGCATTAGAAATGTATGTACTTCAATCACAATTCTGTGATCTACGATTATCAGATGTGACATTCTGACCACTGACAGGCAAAGTGACAGCTCAGCTGACACTGGTCATAAGAAACACTTTGTTCTTAGAGGTTGATCACCATTATTAACTTTCTCACAAGAGGACTCTTTCTGTATTTTTCAGACTATAAGTCGCACTTTTTTTCATAGAGTGGCTGGGGGGCAACCTATTCTCGGGAGTGACTTATATGTGAAATTACGGTATCTTGGTCTTTTGTAATTTCACACCTTTGTTATTTTCACTCTGCCAACCACAAGAGGGCGCTCTAAGTTCAGGTCCCTTTACCTTCCATACCACTAAAACGTAACATTACCGGGAACCTTTAAAAACAACCAAAAAGGACTGGGAAAAATGAAAAAGAAAATTCTATTCTTAAGATCAAAAGATGCAACTGGTGAAATATGCGGCTGAAAAAGTAATCAGGCAACCGACAGAAAGTTGGGAGAGAGCGAGAAACTTGTGAGGGTCCAGCGGAAAGCAGTGGTGGATGAAGGGAAGAGCACGGCTTCATGCCAACCAGGAGAATGCACCACACAACTCTCCTGGAAATCATTGGTTGGATGGACAAAGCCTGGACTTCAGTGACAACCGAAACTACCCTGTCAGGATTCAGAAAGGCTGCAGTAATTATTGGAACTGCACTGAGGAGTATGAAAAATGGCAACGCAGAACACGAAGTAGCTTTTCGCCTTCCTCCGGAGTAGGCAGAGTTGCTACACAATGATACTGAGGATGAAAAATTCGGTGATTTGGAGCAACCTTGCTGGTTTGTAAACTTGTTAGCATGTTCATTATGCTATAGGGCAGGGGTGGCCAACTCCAGTCCTCGAGGGCCCCTGTTCTGCAGGTTTTAGAAGTTTCCCTGCTACACACTTGATTCACGTCAGCATGCCATTATCAGGCTTGGGCAGAGCTCTTGAAAAAGATCCATTTCATCAGAATCAGGTGTGTTGAAACAGGGAAAATTCTAAAACCTGCAGGACAGGGGCCCTCGAGGACTGGAGTTGGCCACCCCTGCTATAGGATGTTAGTTGTTTTTTTCAACTGTTGCTTGTTTGACGTTACCAGACACGTTTGCAGTTCAGTGTCTGCAGCATTCTGTTTGTATGTCAAATCAGTTTGTTTTTCTCTAATTTATTATTATTTAAAATTGCCTTTTAAAGATAAAATGTTCTTGGTCTCGGATTTTTTCTCAAATGAATTTCCCCCCAAGGTGCAACTTATTGTCGAGTGTGACTTATATATACAGCATATATATGTATAAATCTGTACATATAAGACCATTTCCTGAAAAAGGTACCTACTGAAAAAGGTGCCCACTGAAATATTGTGTGTGTGTGTGTGTGTTTGTGTGTGTGTGCGTGCGTGCGTGCGTGCATGCGTGCGTGCGTACGAAAACACAAAACTCTTTCTTCATTATTCATGTTGATTCCTTGAATGTTTTTGGTTT
>JAUESF010000050.1:19405432-19435566 GCA_032274765.1 Malacoctenus tetranemus
GTTTTTGTACCGGGCCCTATCGACCGCTATTATTTGAACGTGGGCAGATAACAAGAAACCTGAAAGATCTCCAGCTGTTGTTCAGCATGGGGGTGAGTAGAAAATGAAAGCACATCATTGTTTGGGTGCACTATTCCTTTAAATGGAAAATGTCCACTTTGATCTCTCTCTTGATCCCATCATGCCACAAAAACGGCTGCAGATGAGAGATAATGAGATGTCAACATCTTTAAGACTCATTGTTTGTCAGCTAAAAGAGGGCTCTAACAGACAGGCCGGCAGGCAGGCAAGGCAGACAGACAGACAGACAGACAGACAAACACTGTGTTGGTCACATGATGTGCTCCACAGTATTTACTCGGACTACCTCTTTTGCAAGGTGAAACAAAGCAAAATTTGCCATATCACTGTAGCATTTCAGGTCTCCATTATCACATCAATGTTAAAAAAAAATGAAGGTGCTAGAGCTAAAATCAGCATCTGCGGGTGCCAGCAAGCACAAGAAGAAGACTGGGACAACTGAGTTCCTGTCTGACCAATCACACATCTCTCAAGCTCCCGTGTTACAAAGGTCTATTTTCCAGTTTGAACTCTTTATTGGCCCAGAAGAGTTTATTCAATCAACCTTTCTCTCACATAGGTTTCTTTTCCAAACAAAAAAAACATGTACATAATCACTTTTTTTTTCTTTTTGTTCTTTCAATAATTCCACCATCTGCTTAAATCACTTTTAGTTGGAGGAATGTTTCCTTTAGTATTCAACACTGACATGCGATTACAATGAGAGTAACTGATTACATTACAAAGCGATTTAAATCACAAAGTGATTTAAAAAAAATTCGGCCATGGATGGGGGAGGGAGAAACTCCCCTGGGGGAACTCCCCTGTAAACTCAAACTGGCCCTGACTGGTTGTGTTCCACGTGTTCCCCATGTGTTTCCAGTGTGCTGCTACTGACCACGGTGTCCATGCCTACATGCCTGGATACACGTGAGCCAGCCTCCCCTCGTGTCACGCCACGCTGCTGCGAAACAGGGCGGAGGGAGAAGCGATTTCTCCTCGCTCAGGATTACGCTCTGTATTGCGTCTATAATATATGTCATTGGGAGAGCGTGTTTTTAATAACAGCACCCCCGTGTTAGCAGCGCCCCCGTAAACAAAATAACAACAAAAAGCAGCGTGCTCATCGCGATATTCACATGGCGGGGTCACAGCGAGCAGTTGCGCCGTTCACCAATCAGCGCGCGGCGGAACTGCGACCGAGGCCACACCCAGTGTTCTCTGCGAAAGCTGGAACATTTTGTTTATGACGCCAAATTACCGAGTACAGCTGGACGGGCTTTGAGCTAAAAGACTAACAGTCAGGCTGGCTTTCGTCCTCTCTCCCGGCAACAGTAAACTAGACGACCGACCGTCTAACTTTATTTAGAACAGCGCTAAAGTAATGAAAGATAAACACTTCCTCCATTCATGCTTACTTTCAACAAAAAAGAAGTTATGGATATTCGCGACGGGAAGAAGAGAAGAAAGGTAAGCGGTTGCGGCGTGCGATGCAGCAGGCGGAGCGCGGCCGGGAAGGTGAAGCGGGACGCCGGGAAGGTCCTCCGCTCGCTCACCGTGGAGGACAACAACCACATGAAGCCCGTGGCCGAGGATGAGGACGGGGACTGCTTTTCCATTAGCTTCCTCCGGCACGACCGACTGGAGCCCTCCATTGTGGTATCGCCTCGCTACAGCCTGCTGCGGGAGGTGGGCCGCGGTAGCTACGGGGTAGTTTACGAGGCCATAGCCCGGAAAACCGGAGCCAAAGTGGCGGTGAAGAGGCTCCAGTGCGACGCCCCGGAGAACGTGGAGCTGGCCCTGGCCGAGTTTTGGGCGCTGACGAGCCTGGAGAACCGGCACCAGAATGTGGTGCAGCTCGAGGAGTGCGTCCTGCAAAGGAACAGCCTGGCCCAGAAGATGAGTCACGGCAACAAGCGGTCAAAGCAGTACCTCCGCCTGGTGGAGACCTCGCTCAAAGGTACGGCTGCTCCCGGAGAGTAGGCAGTGGTGGACCCCCAAAATTCAAAGCACAAGAGGGGACCGAGGGAAACTTAGAGTCGCTCTCGCCCCCAAAGTAAACCTGGTACAGTTATAGGATTAACACGAGGCGAGAGTAAATCTGCCAATTTGAACCCTAAATCTTAGAGACGTTAGGGATGCCTCGAGCTGTGACTACTTTCAATTCCAAATATTTTTCTGCCTTTAAATGTTGTTTGAGTGCACACACCAAAACTAGTTTTGCATAGGTTGTGTAACGTAAAATGTGGAATTGGACTGCTGATCCACTTTCACTACAGCTTCCTTTAGAAAAAAGGTCTTCCTGTTCTTTTTTGAAATTCAGGTGATTTACGTAACGTCATTAACCCCTTTTTAATTTCGTGGCTGTAGCATTATTAATAAAAGTCTAACCATGCAAATATACCACAAGCTTGTTAAATTTAGTGTGAAAGTCAACTACTACAAGAATGTTTTGAGGGGTCTACTGTGTGTGTGTGTGTGTGTGTGTGTGTGTGTGTGTGTGTGTGTGTGTGTGTGTGTGTGTGTGTGTGTGTGTGTGACGTCGCCATACGTTGCCTTTAGGCACACGGAGTACTGGGCTCACAAGAGAACACAGTGTTCTACTTGGCAGCATGTAAAGTCTGTGGTCGTTCTGTGCAAAATGCCCAGCCTGAAACAATGATGCTGCAGCCCATTGTGCCATTATGGTGGCAAAAGGTGTCTTTTTTTACATATTATTAGGGTTTTTTTTGTTGGAGGGTCACCAGCCCAGTTTGACCTACATTCCTTATCTTTGTTGTTGCTCAGGTCCAACACAAAAATAATACAGTAGCTAAATGTGGCCATAGACACAGTGGAAATTGACATTGCCTCTCCATGCTGAACTATTGTGTTAAAACTATGATGTTGCATCCCACAATATCCATGTCAGTTGTCTTTCAACAGCTTGGCCATTATATAAGTATCATGACTGAGGCTATTCAAACTGAATATTCTTCTCAAGAGAATTTCTTATTGAGACTGTCAAGTTATACCGGAGAACATATTTAGGACCTGAGTACCATGTGAAGTACACATTTTGAATTTTATTGTTGTGTCGGCCTCTGTGTTTTCGTTATTTAACCCAGTTTCTGTAGAGCAAGTGGCAAGTGGCCATGATCCTCCAGTAGGCAGGGAGCATCAGGGCAGGCTGTGTGGGGGAGCAGTAATGTTTTCAGGGTTTTTTTTCCATCCCACATTGTTCCATTTTATTGAGTGTTGACTCGGTGAAGTGTTGTTCTGGAAAACAGATTCCCTTAAATCCTAACACATGATTTCCAGCCCGTGAATTCTCTGATTGTAGATTTAATGTGTTTCTATTGAATTTTTGGAAAAGGACAGTTCAGATGTATATTTAAAGGTAAGTCAAAGTTAGAAGTTCAGGCTGTTGGATAAAGCAATCCTACATATGGGATGTTTGATAAAAGTACATACAACTGCATTACCATTAAATTCATTTCATTGATCTTTGTAGTGTTTTTGTTGCAGGACAAAAAAAAAGATGTCAATAAATAGCTTGCTGGATTTTGCTTGTGGAGCTTGTGATGTTTTGGATTGATATTGTTTAAAGTCCAGGGCTTATTAAAGGCTTAGAAACGTATCCTGTGTAAATTAAGTTCATACTTGTTTTGATTAGCTGCTTGTAAAAACTTTTCCTGACTAATTACGGTAATGCATACAAACTTAAAGGGATAATGCACCCAATGATGTGCCTTCATTTTCTACTCACCCCCATGCTGAAAGATTTTTACCAAACTTTTAAGAATTCCTTTTCTGGGGCCTTTTTCCAACTTGGAGGTGAAAGTAGTGCCGCTGCATTGAAAACATACTTCTTATTTAACCTGTTGATGCTGTTACAATGCTTAGTGTCAGGAGGGTCATGCCTTCATCACAGAATGATAGTGTACCAGTTGCTGTAGTGAAATGTTTTAAGTAGGACTGTACTCCTGTATTTGCACATGTGAGGAGTTGAGTGTCTTCCCGGTGTTCCAACTGTGGTCACTGATGTCTTCTCTTCCTGTTCTGCCTATTGTAGGGGAGCGTATCCTGGGTTACCCAGCGGAACCGTGCTACCTGTGGTTCGTCATGGAGTTTTGCGAGGGTGGGGACCTGAACCAGTATATCTTGTCCCGCCGGCCAGACCCTTCGACTAACAGGAGCTTTATGCGCCAGCTGACCAGTGCGGTGGCTTTCTTACACAAGAACAACATCGTCCACCGGGATCTGAAACCAGACAACATTCTCATCTCGCAGAAGTCGGGCTCACCAGTCCTCAAAGTGGCAGACTTTGGGCTCAGTAAAGTCTGTGCTGGGTTAAACTGCAAGAGCAATGAAGACCAGCCAGTGGCGGGGGCAGGTGGCAAAGGAAGCAATCAGAACAACAATGTCAACATCAACAAATTCTGGCTCTCATCGGCATGTGGCTCGGACTTCTACATGGCCCCCGAAGTGTGGGAGGGCCACTACACGGCCAAAGCCGACATTTTTGCCCTGGGCATCATCATCTGGGCGATGATTGAGCGCATCACCTTCATTGATGCAGAGTCCAAGCGGGAACTACTGGGCACCTATATCCGGCAGGGTACTGAGATTGTGCCCGTGGGAGAGGCGCTGCTGGAGAATCCCAAGATGGTGCTGCACATCCCACAAAAGGCCAGAAGCTCCATGTCGGAGGGAGTGAAAAAGCTCCTGCAGGACATGCTGGCGGTGAATCCTCAGGACCGACCGGACGCCTCCCAGCTGGAGGTGCGGATGGACCAAGTCACATGTGCTGCGTGACACCCACAAACTTTTCCAACATGCCATTTTCTTTTCTTTTTTTTTACCCTCACACGTCAAAGAAGGGACCCCATTTCTTCCAAAGTAAGTGTTCTTGTCATTCCAAACTTCAAAGAAGCTTCAGTTTTCTCGAGCCAGCGACTACACACCAGTTAATTGACTGATATTACTGGTAGCAGTGAGAGAAAGAAGTTCCTGCCATGATTAAAGGGATTTAAAGGCCTGCAGGCTGTCTGTGACGTTGGACACAACTGGCTTTAAAAGGAACACTGGCCTTTGGTGACCCAGCGCGGTAATGCGACTGATCAACCATGTAGCCAACTCTTGTCCTGGTCACAGTCTGACATGTCGCTCAATGTTGTTTCACAGATCGTGGGAAGTTGCTTCTTGTTGCACTTTGCTACTTTGTTTTCACAAATGATTTTTTTAACTCGGCACTCAAGCTGAGATTTGTGCAGGTGAGTTCGGAGGTCTCTGGAGTACATTTATGCCTTTTTGTGGACAACTTGTCAGTTTGTGGAAACTCCTGGCATATCATGTGTGTTCTTTCATTTCCCTTTTAATTTCTTAACCATCAAACCCATGAATGTAGAACATTTTTTATCATCTTCAACCTGCTCTGTGACTGTGGCCCCTTATCTCTGGGGCTAGGATTTACCAAGGGCTGCAGCAACAGATCCTGCTCTGTGTGGCTGGGACAGTGTGTGAACAACGAGGGATGGTACCACAGATTAGATTAGGGGTGATTGACTGGGAGTCGGGCAACATGTGGCCAAGTTCTTTCACCCAGAATAGTTCCTAAGCTTGACCGTGGCTCCCAATTTGTGTCAGAGGTCTGACATCACGAAGAACAAACGGGATTAAGTCCAGTATACGTACCTGCCAGCAACACATTGACGTCCACACACAAAATGAGGGCATTTTACAGTAGCCGTGGAAACACGCCAGCTGTGTGCTTGTTAAATTTAGTGTGAAAGTCAACTACTACAAAAATGTTTTGAGGGTCTACTGTGTGTGCGTGTGTGTTTCAGGCTTGTTCAACGGACTGCTGCCGTGTGGTCAGACATTGCAACTGAATTCAATGGCCTAATATTTCTTCTATATCAGCAAGGGAAAAATGCTAACAAATCATAATTTAGAAAATGATCAACCATCCTTTGAGGGCGTGGTCGTCACACAGAAACCATCAAGTTTCACTGTTACTTGCTACGAGTTCAAAGTAACTCTAACAACACCAGGGGAAAACGTATGACAAAATGGTAATCGATAAGCTAATAATCATTATCAATGGGTTCCTTGTGTGTATGTAGCGTTTGTTTTGCTCCTTTGGAAAGTTTGACTGTCTCTGTGCGGGTGGCCCATGATTGTGGAAGTTGTGATTAACTGTCTCTGAGTTATTGTGACCTGACTACATTCAGTTATCTTTGCATTAAACTGGTGCTGTAGAAAGCTGTTTTCCATCAAGGTGCCAGATTCCCTCCGATAAGTCAGGTGGTACATTTGCGAGAAGAGACCGGTGGACACTGCAGCAGATTGGAGAGGAAAAGGGTTGTGTTTATGTAGAGAAACTGAACTGTTCAAACCGCTCTGTAGCTGGAGTGTGATTGGTTGTCTGTGTTTGCAGAAGTATGTGCCTGATTTTCTCTGAAGGTCGCTTGTAGCTCCAATTTCTTTTCTGTTGTTGTTTGGAACTATAACAAATATAAAAATGCTTTTCCAGTAAACTGTTAAGTTTCCTGATGAACAAAAGACCCTCAAAAATATGAACACTGAAAGTAACTTTCCAAAATAATGTTGTAACATATAGTAATACATATATAGTAATAATATAGTTACTCAACAGTTATTTGTTTCTGATTTACTTCTCCTAAGGGACCCTTAGGAGCAAGAGGTAAGCTGAAAAGAAAGTATGTCACCGAGACAAAGGAGATCGAGTTGAGATTAGTATTTGAGCAACACTTGAGAAGTGCGATAAATAGAGGCGATCTCATAGTTGTCTGCCCCTGATCTCAAATATGTCTTGGTTATTAAGACGCAAAGACGTAATAGATCACTAAGGCTCCATGGACTGTTTTACAAAGAAAAAAGAGCATTTGTTGCTGCGACAAACTCCCCAAGAGTTTAAGCCTTCCTCGCTCGCTGTCAGAAAAAAGCGTCTGGCTGCTGCCGCACCCAATATCACACCACTTCATGCGCCAAAGAACTGACACATGGCAGCGAGTCAATCCTCCATCCTCCTGTCATCAGCTGTTGTGGGGAAGCCACATAAGGGTTCTCATACCTGAGACAATAATGTGGATGCAGGCAACATCAGAGGCTCTCGGATGGGGACAAAGATGAAGGCTACTCAGGAGGGTTTATCACTGTCACAAATATAAACACAAACACTTCTGTTTTTACATCACATTCTGCATACCAGAACCGTACAGAGTGATGCACCACCTTGCCACGCTGGTCCGATGCACCCATAACGGAGTATGCTAGGTAGTGGTAGTGTTAGCTTTACTATTGTCAACTATTCCTTGGCTGCATGGAGCAACAAGCGGATAATAAACAATATGTTTGTTTGGTCACTTTTTTATGCTCAAGGGAAAACTGTACTAGGATGTCTCTAATTGAATCGTCTAAATAAGTGTTTCCAAGAATATAAGCATTTAACTTTACAAACGAGACAACAAACAGTTCCTGTTACATATGTCAATGTGAACTCACAATTGTGACACTTATTAAGAATGTGTATGTACGCTGTATATACACACAGTATGTATCAGTGATGGTCAAGAGAGAAGAAACTGAAGTAATCACTCATTTCCTGGTGGAGAATATTAAACAAAACATTTATTTACCTGACATACATTCAGACAACAAAGTGATATTTTTCAAAATAATCTTTTCCCCTCTCATTTGATCCTAAAACTATTTTTGAATTCATAAAAGATTTAATAATTTAAACACCATGAGCAGTCAGTGGGTATGTTACAAATATCCAATACTGAATGTCCTGAAAACCGAAATGTATTGATCTCTTTCTGATGAATGAATGTATGGAAAGATGTGGGATGGTAGAAGACTGAAAAGTTCCTGAGCACTTTGTAAAATTCTCAGGATTCACTTAGTCGTCTGGCAGCCAATGAGTATGTATTTTTTAAATAAAGAACACAAAAGGAAAAGTAATTGTTCGGGGTTCCCCCAAATGGGCCCTCAGTAGGAAATAACTTGGTCTCAGATGTTGATTGTCTCTGTGTGTTTTTTAGGGCGGAAACTTCTTGCAGTGCATCAAACAGCCACTGAGATAATGCTTAGTGACCCAAACATGCTGGCTGTTTGTTTGAACCTGCCCCCCGACCCCCCGACCAGTGGTAACCCAGCGCTCTGTCACCTCACTCACGCAGTTCACCCAAGAGTCCCCCCCACCCCCCGTAACTTGGTGTTGCACAGGCTGAACCCTGTGATGTAATGGGCCTCTGCCACCAGCTGTCAGTCGCTTCAGCCATTGGGCCAGAGGATGGCGTTGCGTGTTCAGGCGCTGCCTTAGATTGGCCCTGTTCTCTTGCGACATTGATGGGATTGCATGTTATGCAACAGACCTCCAGCCTGGCTGCGGTTCAACAGGAGACCCTTTTGCCTGTGGGACGGAGGGATTAGGGGGCCTGTTGTTTTTGCTGCATGTGCATATTTGTGCTGGGAGCCAGTTATCTGTGATGACAGCATGTCGGCATGCTCCTTGTCTTCAAATCACAGGAAAGAGGGGACACCTCCTTAAGGGAAGCAGCCAGCAGATTGTTGGAAAGTGGTTTGTTTTCCCTGTAAATTGATGGTGTGGTTTCCTTTAGTTTAATTCTGTAGTCTTAGATTAATTATGAACCCCTTCACTTTACTTGTTCTTGACTCTTCAGGTATGTTTTGGTCACGTGTGTGGAGTTTATAGTGTTGTTCACATTGCTATTTTTACAGTTTTGATGAAGGTGAAAGATGAAAGTGTGCAGGCATGAGGTCGTTTGAGGATTTCACACAGCAAGCCCAGCTCCTGTAACAGAAGAAGACAGATCTCAAGTGTGACATGTCCCTGTCCTACATCTCTGCTTTCCCATCAGGAAACTTCAATTTAACACTGTGTTTCTTTGTTTTGTTTCAGACGTTTTTAATATCAGGGGTAAAAGCAGATCTTTCTGGTTTGCGCGCGCACAAACACACACACACGCACACACACACACACACACACACACACACACACACTTCTCTCTTCTCTCTGCAGTAATCACTTTACTCCCGGTATTGTTCCTGACTTGGATCAAACAGGACATATTTATGGACCACCTGCTGTCACTGCTGAATAAATCCGCCATCTCCTGTGGCAGCAGCTGCTGGCTGCAGCACCTTCACAGTCATTGCTTTAAGTCACGATGAGTGTGTGGTTTTAAAGATACTGACTCAATTTGAGGGAAGTCTGCATCGGGCTCGGTTCCAAACACTGTGTTTCTTTCAGTCTACTTCCTGAAGGGAGTGTCTGTGACACAAGCAGCTCCATGATCGCCGTTAGGTCATCCCTCTGAAGATCCACAGAAATGTGAATTTTTTCCCCATCTTTTCTGAACAGTGGAAAACTGGACAGGATTGTTGTGAAGTGATAGCAAAACACCTCAAAGGATCCTGATTTGAAGTCTTTTGAAAGAATTTGCATCCCCAAACAACTGTAGGTGTTTTTGCATGCAGCCTGACTGTTCCAGGACAACAAAAGCAGATGCTAACCCCCTTTTGTTCGACCTGTCCTCTCTGCATCTCCCCCTCCTCCCTGCACTGCCGGACAATGACGACACAGCTCCTGGTTCACGGCTTATGGCGGCTTTGGTTGGGAACATTTTGTCCTCTCTTTGCGTGCCAGCTCTGTGCTGCCTGTGTCTAAAACCAGGCCAGAGAAGCGTAAAGCTCCCGGCCCTCCCCTCATGTACAACTCTCACTTTGTGAGCCCTTGTTTGATTTTTATTGACAACGTAAACAGACCTTCTACAAGTTCAGGCATTTTCAGGGTGTTGTCCCCATGATTAATTATGCTCCTGCCTTCAAGCTGCTTGATACTCCTGCTCTGTGCATGTGGCTCCCATCTTGTCTCCGCTCTCCAAACCGGGAAAAATTTACCGTTGGGGACAGTGAGGTCCAAGGGTGAGCTTATGGTCCTCAAAAAGAAATGGCAGTTTGTTTGTGTACTCTCTACCTGCTTAGTCAGTGGATGGTGTTTTGAGAGCTGAAGAACAGCACCAGAAAGAGAGCACTTTCTATGAGATTTGAGGGGTTGGCTGTGAGAAGCACAGTGATGCCATTATGTAACACAGTAGTAAAAGTCAGCATTGAGTGGCTGAGAGGGCTGTAAATATTTCCTGCAGGCCCCGAGGGTTGGAGAGAGAACCGCAAGAACGAGTTCCTGCATCGACATTTGGCTGGGGCTCCTCGGCCTTTTTTTTCGTTTACTCACATTTCCAAAGCCAAACAGCGCGATGATCAGCGTCAGTGATGGCACCTCACAGAACAGATTTATTTGGGGGTTTTTCATGCCTGATGTTCGCAATTGTTGCAATCTCCTCTCAGGCTTTGGACCATCCTTCTGTGCACCTGATCCACACTGGCTCCACAGTTTTATGAAAGCTGACTGGGTTCTTTTGGACTGTTGTTTTGTGTCTCACACATGACGAGCGCCCCCCCCCCTTCCTCTGAGATACCAGTCTCTGCTGTTTTTCGTTTCTGGACTGCTGTTCTGGTTGGCTAATGCAAACAAGTAATGGCCGGAGGAATGGCTTAGTAGGCAGGCTTCAGTTTATTCATTGTCTGATGAGTTCCCACATTTATTTTTTTTTTTTTTTTTTTTTTTTTTTTTGCAGGTTTAGCACAAAAACAGTACATATTGAAGAGAGCAGATCACGTGACAAAGTGAGCAAATTTCACCAATTTGTCTAATAAAAATGGTTCTTACTTATTTACCAAGTTGGCAGAAATTATTACAGCATACAGGTAGTCCAGCCATGGTTAGTGCAGACCCAAGGCCCCCCCGTTTCACCACTAGATTTCCATCAACCTGCTCACAGTCTGCAAATATTTTTAATCAGTCAGAAGGTGGAAAAAATGACCAAAACCATTAATTTAAAACTGAGTTATCACATCTCAGTGAAACTCATGCCGTTTACTCTAAACCTTGCAAATGCTGTACATGTGTTGTGGTCTGACAAGCCATGAGTTTGCCTTCCCATCCTCTCCAGTGAACCAGACTGAGGTCTTGACAGCAGCACTGATCTGAGGAGAGTGAAGAGGCCCTTGCACCAGAGATTTGTTGCTGTCGACAGTATAGGAACTTCTGTGATTGTTGTGATTTCCTTCTGCAATTGCAAGTCCAGTCGTTCCACAATTCTCAGCTGAGTGTGCTGTGAATTGAGCACATGGAATTGTTGGAACAACCTTTTTCAAGTTGATCCTACTTCCAGGATCACTGATCACGTTTGGCTTTTAGCATGTTTGGATAGCGGCAGGTTGCGTTGGCACTTAAGTTGCCCTGAGAGGAGTTGGCAGGTTTTGCAGAATCATCCTCTAACGAGAGTGAAATCTACTTTCTGCATGTTGTTTCCTGCTTTTAGCATCGTGTGCACTGGAGTGTGTGCGCTGGAGTCCAAGCGCTCCTCCTTTATGACATAAGCACTTTCCATTCAGCGCATCCTTCCTCATTCAGCATCTCCCGACATGTGTGCTTCCCCGCTAAGCTGCGCTGTTATGCAACCCACGAGAAGAGGAACTAACCGCTGCCGGGTGGAGATGTGGCATGTTGCTGCTCGGTTATTATTAGAGTGTTGGAATGTAGTGAACCCAGACACGTCCATCAGTCGCAAAACACGCTCAGGTTGTCAGGTGCAGCTGTCACCGGGCCACATGTCAGTTGTGTGCTGACGCAGCGCTGTCTGTACATGTAGGACAGTGCAGAGCACGCTACCGACATGCGTGAGAGGTTCTTAAAGAGCAGGCAGGAAGGTTCCACAACTTGGTGATGGTACTTTTATTCAATTGGTACCAATTGAATAAAAGTCAGAACATGTTTGCGTTTGACAATTCATATTTTACTTTTTCTTGTTCTTGTTTCATTTTAGTCAATTGAGAGCTGAATTGAATCTAGGTTAAAGAATAAACACATCAAAATGTAAAAGAAATGCAGTGAAAGTATGAGCAGTTATGACACTTCTTGAACGCTTCGTGACACTAAAACCCCCACCCACACACACTCATGCACTTAATCTGGTCCCACCCCCTCTCTCTCTATGTGTTTGTTTGCCAGAAAGACAAACACAGCTGTGCCATTTTGAATGTTACGGGTTGATTTTTATCCCCTCCATTAAAAAGAGCTGAGGTAGAAAGCAGGTTCTGGTGTGATAAAGGTCTAAGGTTGGCGGGGGGTCCTTGTATCCCTGCTTGTCCTACGTAGTGACAATGGGGAAAACATTCAGCGCTGTCCCTTGGTTTTTGCACAAAGTTAATTCCCCTGTTCCGCTTTGTGTTTCTGCAGCTTTGTTTACCGCATGGATGAAGTCCAGTGAATCAAGATGCTCCAGCCACCTGACCTGTGAAGAATCCCTGACACGGGCAGAGTTTCCAAGTGTCTGGCTGCAGGCTCTGTGGAAACAGTATGATGCAAGTTCAAGTTCACCTCCAGCTCTCCATCCAGCCGTGATTCCTGCCCCTGTGGGCTGAGGAGATGTTACTGTACACTATCTGTCTGAGGAGACTGGATGTGTGAACCAGCTTCATTTTCATTGTACTCAGTGTATTGACGGTCCTTTAAGACGCAGTACAGGTCTGCTCTTCCCTTTGCGTCTGTAATGTACCCGACTGTGGCCAAGGCTTCCCACAGCGTGCTGTTCCAGTGTTCAACGTATCAGCTGTGTGTGATGATGGCATGAAAGGAACTCCAAACAGAAGATGCCACACTACTACACTGCCCACTTCAAAACTTGTGCCTTAAAGACGTTTCACCTAAAGTGCGATTGGATCTGGATGTGCAAGGAGTCGGTGTCTCGCAGTGGAGGCTCATGCACCACTCTTGTCTTGGCAGAAAATCTGCAGTTAACCTATCGAGTCATTTTTCTGTCTGTGAGGTCACCTTTTTTTTTTTTTTTTTTTTAGCAAATCCTCTTTTTTCGCGAATCTAACTTTTGTTTTGGAGATCAATATCAAACTATCCGACATGATCACCATAAGCTCAAATGAAGGCATTCGAGCGGCAGAAAACTCCTAATATTTTTTATAGGGCGAGTGTTGTTACATTTTGATTGTATTTTTATGCCCCACTTAATAAAAACACAAAACATCTGATCATATGAATAATTTCTCATCAATGGATCACAAGTTACAATTATACATATTCAAAAACAGTGTTCATCAAGTAAAACCAAACCATGGAAGTTTCATTGGAAAAAGTTGTAGGGATAAGTTCCATGGTGTAAAGTCGCAGGTGAATACTGACTCCATCCAGTACGCAACTATTGGAACCAAATGACGTCCATCGCATATTGAAACCGGTCTTCTGGACAGTGGTTCCCACTGAGTCCAAAGAGCCCCAGCTGGCCCGCTTACTCGTGTGTCTGAGAAATGCTTTTCCACTGAGGTTGTGAGTGGAGCATTTTTGGTCCACTCAGTGGGAGACATTTAGCATATTTCTTTACATTGAAGGTGATCGGTTCGATGTGAATCATGTATAGTGTATCATTTAAAGGCGTCACCTCATACCTGAGCAGTATTTAGCCTTTTGTGGCTGCATGTTTCCTTTTTTCTGCTTCAGAGGTGGTCACAGCTTAGTTGGACAATTACCATGTGGAGAAAATCCTCCAAAGCAGCAGTTTTCTCTTATGGAAGAGTTGTTGACTCGCTTTCTGGCCACGATGCTGTCAGTAACAGCTGATCACTGTGGGAGACGCTGAGGGAAGTGGCTCCATGGCCACAGGGAGACCAACATGATGCAAAGAGAAGGGCTTGAAGCAGAGAGCAGCTCTGCTGAGGTGTAGGAGCCTGACAAATATTCCACACCAACATTCACTCTGTAAATGTTCAGCAAATCCAGCTTCATGTGAGAGTAGAGAGAAAAGCAGAACAAATAGTTTTTTTTAGGTTTCACCCCTGATAAATGTGAGTGAAGGGATGTTGACTTAAAACAGAGGTCTTCAAAGTGTGTCAGGACTCCTTGTCACGACACAATTTTGGAAGGTCCCATGAACGGGGGGGGGGGGGAATAATGCGTCTTCAGGCTGCTCCCTTCTCTCTGTGGCTTTTTCAAATGGAATTGTTTGTTTTTTATAATAAATATGATAATGAACAGCTTTTTAATGCAGCAGCAGAACAGCTGCTTTGCACCTTCAAAAGTGCTTGCAAAAAATTTCAGAATGAAAGCACGAGGAAGCTTTGCTTCATTCCCCCGCTCTTTGTCATCTGATCTGATCGAGTTCCCACCCTGGAGGGGGGAGTGTGCCCGGCCTGCAAACGTGTGGCCACGAGTCATGTGACCAATGGTTTTGGAAGATGATGTCCTCAGATGATTTCTCTACAGACAGCCGAGACCTGTAACAATCACAGAGTGCACTGAGGCAACTACAGTGTGGGTTAGTCTCGGTATCTTATCAAGCGTATCCTAACTAACTTTGATGGGCGAGTGAATGCTCAGCATCGCCCCACAGTACTTGTTGAGTGTAAATACAATCATTGCTAGTGCTATTGTTGTGAAGTATTTGTCAACAGCGTGGCGGGTCACATTGTCAGTCTTTACTCGACTTGCCGTCGCTGTTCTCGCTGTAAACAATAACGGGGACAGTGTGAAAGCCAACTAGGGGTCGACAGCTCTCTTCCGAATTTTACCCACTTGCCCCAGTGTCTCCAATGTTTCTGTCCCCCAGCTCCTTCTCAATGCTTTTCAAGCTCGAAATGATTCCACTTGAAAAAAACACTTAACACTATGCAAACTGGTTCACACTGCCTCACTGTAACCACTGTGCGGAGCCGCAACGTTCACAATAACACACATTGTATGTAATATCTCCAGCTTTCCTCTTTTAGTACATATTTTGAGTGTTTACAGACTTGTGTCTTTACAATGTGTAAAAAGAGATTTTTTGTTATTGAAGCTGACAAGAGCCATTTCATGTTTGTGAAAGTATCATGTTTGTTTGTTTTTGCTGTAAATAAGTTTGACAATTTTTCTTGGAATAAAAGATGAAATGTGAGTGTGGGTTCCATGTGTCTGCTTTCTGTTGTGTGATAGTGAGATAGTCCAAGGCTAATGACCACATCATGTCCATGACAACATCACAGTGACACTATTATCCCTTTTAGTGAGGGTGTAATTGTGCAGGCAAAGCCTCAGTAGTTTCCTAGCACCCCACAAGGGGGCCCACCCCTCAAAATTGGGAATCACTGTTTTAAGGTGCTCTGTGGACTGATCTGATCAGTGACAGGAATCTGCAGAAGGATCTGCCAAACAAAATTTTTCATCCATTGTACCCCTGCTGTCAACTCAGTCATTGGCTGCATCAACATGCAGTATGAGTGAGCAGATTGACTGATCTGATTGACCTATCAGCTATTCTGGGTAACATCGTTTTGTTTATTTTGAAATTAGACAAGATGCAGCTGTGTCACCCGGTTTCTGCTCAGTTTGGTGGTATAAAAACAGCACTTCGGATAATTTTGCAATGTTCGAAGCTTTTGCTCATGTCTATATTTCACAAAACAAATGTGACGCTATGCTACCTGATGCTGTTAAGTTTGCCTCTATGTGTTTTTGTGTGACCCTTTCACACTTTTTATAGTGGTTGCATGATGGCAGAGCGACAGAATTAATACACAGCAATCACTCGCGATGCTCCCACGACAGATAAGTTTATTTTCAAGCAAAAAAGATCGACCAAAAAAACCAACCTGTTTTTCTTGGTCTGCAGCCACTGCAAGATTGTGAGGTGTCGTACATATGCCAGGCCCGTTTTCATGTGGATGAAACTCAGCAGATGATAGCAGACAAAAGGAAGGAAGAAAGGAAGGAAAACTCAAAAATAGTGCAAAGACACAGTGGGGGAGTTAAAAGGTGTATCCAGTCTGAGTGTCCGTTTTCACACTCAGAAAACACCAGCTTCGAGCGCACAGAATGCAAATTCAAATAAATACACTGAAACCCGTCTCTGTCTGGACGTGGCCGTAGACTATCTGGGTTAAATGGAGATCACATGTGACTTCGTTGACATGGTCATGTGTGAGTGCATTGTGATCAAACAGCTGCCTCTAGAAGAAGAGGTAGGAAAATCTTGATTTGCCAGACAGCCAGGTTCTGAAGCTCACTGTTCTGCCTTTGTACTGAGTGCATGTGACTGTGCATGCATGCATGTATGTGTTTTTTGAATGCAATGTTATTTCAGCATGAGTGGAGGTGGCTGTAGCACACATGCATGGGTTTACAGTGGGAAAAATTACAGTGTGCAGTAATCCGATTGGGTAAGAGAAAGTGGGGGATACCCCCTGCCATCATGACTGTATGGCAGAGTAAACAGCTCCACATGCGGTCCTGCTTGTCACAATCCTGATCAGACACAAAAGCTGTGCACAGCTTGAGCAGCTCCATCTGATTAGCCTGCTGGATTAATTACAAAGTGTAGATTTATGAGAGGTGGGGTGGGGGTACAGAATCCCCCAAAGACAAAGTATTGTACACAATTGCACAATGCTGCTCCCTCATCGTCGTGTTCACACACAGCAGACAACAATATGCCAATGGTCTGAGCTCTTTATGTTCAGCTTGGTACACCATGTTCTTATAGCGGAAGAGCGAGGGGTGGGGCCGGGGGGCGGCTAGAGGCAGTGAGATGGAGCTAAAAGGCAGGAGGTGGGGCAGAGCAAAGCTCGGGAGACGGAGCTAAGTAGGAGCAAGCACCAGACAGTTGTCACAGGGGCACCAGGCAACCAATCAGCGTGAAGTTTTTTTTAAATCCCAGACTGAAGCCAAGCAATATTGCATCACTCTCACTGTGTTCTGAGGGTGTGATAATATATTTATGATTAGCTGGAACATCATCACAGATAATAATTTGCATTTCTTTTAGTGGACAGTTTTAAGAATGTTATTAGGTTTATAAAAATAGAAATATATGTGTTGTACAATTTAAAAAGAATGCTGGAAAATCATTTGTTCAGAACTGTAATGAGGAAGGAGGTCAGTGACATGATTGAGTCATTTAAAGGAAAGAGCAGTAAACAGCAAAATCCTTGTTACTACAAGTGTGTTTGTTCATCTGTGTGTAAGAGACAAAGTGACAGCAGACAAATTGAAGCAAAAGTTACCTGACTTTTACAGCAGATGTCCGGTCCAACTTTCATGCCTGGTGCCACGGAACAACACACACACGCACAGACACACACAGTGTGGGCAGGCCTCTGGTGTTAGCAAACAGTGCAGCTAAGCCTCCATGTCCTCAGCACCCCCTGAACATGTGCTGCAGCCGGAGATCAGTTATCCCCAAACGGCCTCATTTAACCATTAGTCAACCACGCAGGTAATCAGAGTCACTCATATCCTCACCAAAGGTTCGGAGGATCTCTTATGTCACCCTCGTCGCCCTTTTTCTCCACCGACAGAAGTGATTTGAAACAGCTTGCGCGGCCCTCTCATCATGCCACATGTTTTGTTTTTTTGTTGTTTATTTAAATGTATTCAGACATTGTGACTACGTAGAAAAATCCAAAAAACAAGACAAAGCACAGAAAACCAAACAATCAACAAAACAAAGGATACCTTATAAATGTCTAAAAGGAAGAGGCTGAAACCTAAGCTTATTTCGCCCACCCTTCAAATATCATAAATTGAAGAAAATTAGAAGGTTGCCCTGCTGTAGATTACATTCTTACAAAACTAGCACTTTTGTGCAATATAAGATACATCACAATTTTCAAATAAATCCCTAATCACACTCCACAGGATGCAAACAAAATATTAATTGTCATTTGAAGGTTACATACAGCCTTTAATCTGCTTCCAACTAAGTTTGCTTTGTATGATTTTTCTGAGAAATTTCATTTCATTCACTTGTATTTCAGTGCTGTTTATTTTCAAGTTTCTGTCCACGTTAATGGCACGATTCCAAAAATTTTAAATTTAGTTTTGTTTAAGTTTAAAGTTATTAGAGTAGAAACAAACACTCTCCTCTGCTTGAAAAGAAGGTTTTGTTGTAATTTGCAGAGGATGGCAAGCAAGTTAAAAGTCATTTCAGATGATATCTGCCAGATATGATCCTATATAAAGTATGCTGTAATTTATCAAAAAAGAGTAGGTCATAGTGATTTATGTTACAACTTGTACCATGCAAATGGTAAACTCAAAACGCAGACACACGAGGTTGAGCAATTCAGATGCTGAGAGTTCTTCAAAGAAAAAAATGAAAAACAAACATCTGAGTAGTTCTGATAAACCTTTTCTGTCTGTCAATATAACAGCTCTCAAAGAACCAAGGACAGTCTGACGAAGCAGGACTACCGTTTCACATCTTTCATCTGACCCTCTTAAACCAGACAGAGATAAGCTGGAGCTGGTAATCAACTCAGCAACTGAACACAGGGTGGTACAGTCGCCCCGAGCGCATTGAAGTGAAAAGGGGCAGGATCTGCTGCAGTTGTCCAATCACAGAGTGTAAAATTAAACTTTGAACTGAGGAGGGGGACTACATCATTATCAAATCAAAGATAGCTCCACGTGCTTGAATCAAATGCCAGCCGCAAAAAGACTATGGATATTGCAAGAAAATAAAACAGAAAGTGGAAAAAAGAAGACATTTTCTTCCTTTACTGTTAAGAAGATGTAACGATATTAACATGTTAGATACACTATGTGTCTATGAACTGTTGTTGTGATCAATGTGACTTTTTTGGGGCCTCACTGTGTCACACAACAATGCAAAGAACATTCTAAGAATAGGCATCAGTGTGGTCAGTGTGCTGACTTTAATCAGTGGGCAACACTGATGGGCGTGGACCGGCGTCTGCTCCACATGTATGTCACGCACGGAAATGCTGTACCTTTTTTTTTTTTTTTTTTGCAATCATCACTGTATTTTTAGTCTTTGGCTCTAATTACAGGACAATGACAGTACAATGTCATATAAAGTCATATCGGGTAAAAATGAAAGCTGTCCTTGCACGTGTGAAATCATAAGTATATTTATTCGATGAAGACAGATATTACATGTGGGGACACCAGATCTCTGTGTCCGGTTGAGAGGTCAGCGTTGTCATCGAGTGATGAGCGATCGGGTGGTGCTGGTTTGAGTTCCAGGACATGACACTGAGAGGGGAGTGGACACCTCTGCTTGTCCTTGGATGAATACCATGGCTGTGGGGATCCTGGTCAAGGCCATGAATCCCCACCCCATAACTGCTCCCCTGGCAGCTCTCAGAAGCAGTGAGCCCAATGAGCGCAGAACTCCAGGGGAGTCACCAGATTTGTGGATCGTCGCTTTTGGCAAAGAAAATCTCCAAGAAGATTCCAAAAGTTGCCAGATTTGTGGGAAAGCCTCCTCCCCCCCAAGTTAATAACACCACTGAAAGCTTGATCATGTGTTTTTTTTCTCTCTCTCGTTTCGATTCTCATCGCCTTCGAAGGCCTTTTTGACACAGATTTCCTCTGTTATCCATACATGTCTGATTTATCACCCCCATGTCTAATACATGCAGTCAAAGGATTTTACATAGATCAATAAAGCTTTACTCTGTTCCTGGGCAGACTTTCTGATGCTGAAAAGCAAGAATCTATTGAATGTCAGTTTAAGAAAAACCTTCTTTGGTGCGTTTGAGAATGTTGCTAAGATCAGTCACAGCGTGTGAAAATTTCTTCTGGTCTTTGGGGAGGCTATTAGGTTCTGTCCTTTCAACTTTCAAGCCCTCTAATGTGAGTACGAGAGATTGGGAAAAGGTTTTTATAGTCAGACAAGGCCATTGGGACTAATGGCCTCCATCTTTGTGTTCATAGTGAGTATTGATTTGGGGGAATGCATTCATGCCCTCTAATGACAGTCTCAGTCGATTGTTGGAACATTTTGTGAGTAATGTGAAAGTTCAGAATAAAAGTGAGTCCGAAGGTTTGATCTCACATCAGTCACTCGACTTCCTGACTTTGTTTGTCATCTTTACGCACAGGTGACCAACAAAAATAGCCCTGGTCATGTTTTGACTGAATGATGGTGCAACTCAAACATCTGCAGTTCAGGAAATGTGCTCCTAAACTGGATGTTGTGGTAAGTGTTAAGTACAATGCCCATCTTTATCAACATGATTGTCTGGCAAGAGGACTCACCAGTGAGGTGTCCAACATCCCTTTTTAGGACACAAAAGAACATTTTGAAAAAGTTCAGATTTTGTTCTTTATAAAGCAATATGAAGTCTGTGGCAGCTCAGATTTTCAGTTTCCGAACTGAAGGATTTTAGTTGTTAGTAATGTACTATTTCTATTGCTTTCTTATTTTGTATTAAAGGTTGAAAGTTAGATCAGCTAGAGTTACTGTGCCTTCACAGAGTTAAAGAATGTGAAGAGTGTTTGTGTTTATTCAGTTGTCTTTTGGGGAGGGCGTTTAGGGTTTCCTGAGTGAATGTTTAACCTGGAGGAAGTCCTTTGATCATTATTACTTCTCCCATCACTTAGTTCTGTGTGTTCTGACTTTCTGCAGAGTTCCCGCGAGTGGTAATCTCTGGCCACAGGTGATGGATGGACAAAAGGATAGGATCCCAGGAGAGCAGACAACAGCTGCAACCCCCAAAGCAGTTTACGACACTTCCTGAAGATGGAAGGGACGGACTGGGTGTTGGGACATTTGTGAAGGAGCCAATCACGAGCCTGGAATCTGATCCTGCGTTGGTTTGAAGATGCCTCTGCCAATGACAGAGGAGACGATGCAATCCGACCAGCGATCAATGGCATAAGGACACAGGGCTAGGGTGAGATAGGCGTCTTTTCTCAGCTGAGCATGAGACGTACTTGATGTCTGATTGCTCGGGAGAATTGGACCCAGAGCTCTGCAACTGCACATTTGATTCTGATTGTAAGATTATCCTTTAATTGATGTAGTAAAATACTCTTTTTATTTGAAATTGACGAATGACTCCGCTTTAATCCAATAAATGAACACGCAGGAATTCTGGGTAAAAAGTTGAAAGAAGGACAGAATTCCAACAGAACAAACACACACGATCCACACGAACCCTATCCCTCACTGCAACCCTAACCCTAACCCTAACTTTATCCCTCACTCTAACCCTAACCCTAACCCTCGCCGGAACCCTAACCCTCGCTCTAACTCTAACCCTCGCTGTAAACTTAACCCTATTCATCGCTCTAACCCTAACCCTCGCTCTAACCCTAACCCTCGCTGCAACCTTAACCCTAATCCTTGCTGTAACTCTACACCTATCCTTCACTCTACCCTAACCCCCGCAACAACCCTAACCCTAGCTTCAACCCCAACCCTAACCCTCGCTGCAACCCTAACCCTATCCCTCGCTACAACCCTAGCCCTAACCCTCTAACCCTCACGCTAACCCTAACCCTAACCCCCTAACCCTAACCCTTGCTGCAACCCTAACCCTAACCCTTGCTGAGACCCTAACCCTAACCCTTGCTGCAACCCTAACCCTTACTGCAACCCGAAAGCTAACCCTCGCTGCAACCCTAACCCTATCCCTCCCTCAACCCTAACCCTTGCTGTAACCCTAACCCTTGCTGCAACCCTAACCCTTGCTGCAACCCTAACCCTATCCCTCGCTGTAAACTTAACCCTATCTGTCGCTCTAACCCTAACCCTCGCTCTAACCCTAACCCTAACCCTCGCTGCAACCTTAACCCTAATCCTTGCTGTAACTCTAAACCTATCCTTCACTCTACCCTAACCCCCGCTACAACCCTAACCCTAGCTTCAACCCCAACCCTAACCCTCGCTGCAACCCTAACCCTATCCCTCGCTACAACCCTAGCCCTAACCCTCTAACCCTCGCGCTAACCCTAACCCTAACCCCCTAACCCAAACCCTAAACCTTGCTGCAACCCTAACCCTAACCCTCCCTCAACCCTAACCCTTGCTGTAACCCTAACCCTTGCTGCAACCCTAACCCTCGCTGCAACCCTAACCCTAATTCTCGCTCTAACCCTAACCCTAACCCTTGCTGTAACCCTAGCCTAATATGGCTAACAGCTAAAACATTTGGGAAAACAACCTGACTGAAAAAATGCTAAACAGGTACATGAACAGAAATATAAATGTTTTAAGGGTCCAACAGCAAAGCAAGCTATGTAATTACAAAAAGAGTTTTAGTCAAACAACTAATTTCAGACCTTGAAATTACATTTTCCCTGCTTAATACAGCTGTGTAAGGGTCTCTGCTAAACATTTTCAGATACAGACTGAGGATTGTAATGAGCAAGTGCAGAGTGAATCACATAACTCCTAACTTTTTCCTGAGTGGAGCAACAGAGTGTTACAACTGACCCTTGTTACAACTGTCCCTAGTCTCCCCTGTGTGTGTGTGTGTGTGTGTGTGTGTGTGTGTGTGTGTGTGTGTGTGTGTGTGTGTGTGTGTGTGCAAACATGCGTTATGTAGCTAGTGTATAAGCTAGAAATCAGGCTTTAAAGGTGGGGTAGGCAATCTTTTCTGAAGCATTTATTACCATGTGGCTTGAACATCTCCCCACAGCCGCATTGCAAGCAGTGAAAAAGAAGGTTTGGAAGTGAAACGAAAAAAATTGTCCCCTGTACAGTGTAAAATCAGGTAAAATCAATTAATAACGCCCACCAATAGTGAGCAACGGCTCGTGGTGCGTTATTGTTTCCTGACACGTCAATCAGACTTCAGTCTGCCTCTCCGTCCCCCCTGTGCACGTACCCTGACTCATGAACGAATCATGCTCGTGCAGGCGTGAGCACCCTTGACGTTACGTAGTTCAACGCCATGGCCGCTAGGCGAGTTAGCATAGTGTCTTGATAGCAGTGGACTGAAAGCTGAAACGCTACTGAAACCCATGGCAGAACAGGCTCCAACACCTGGGCAACACAGAGCAAGGAAAAGTATTAGTGACGTTGCTGCTGCCAAGAGAAAGGCTGATGGAGAGAGAGGCCAGACCACAGTGTGTACTGGGAAGGCATTGGGCACTGGCGAAGGCTGAAGGAAAAGCAGCGGCTTCAAACCGAGGCCATGGGCGCTGTAGTTCTTCTCCATACTACCTTTTTTGTCTTCGTAGTATTTTGGGATAGTGACTGGTTTCGGGCAGTCTGTTGTATTGTTAACCCTCGAAGTGTCAAAGTCGCAATATTGCGACAAGCAACATCGCTGAATAAAACAGGCTGTATCTCTAAATGTGGGGCCGAATCCTCTTCATACTTTTCACCAGGAGACAGCAGACATGTGTGCCTGTAATCTGAGCAGCATTTGAGGGTGTGTTTATATTCAAAGTGTGTTTTTTACTCACTCACGATGCCAATAGGTCGGTTTGCCGTAGACGAAGTACTTTGTGAGGTACTGGCTGACTCCGATGCCGAGGAGGAGTACACGCAGTTGTCCAGTGAAGGAGAAACTGACGTTTATAGTGACGGCGAGTCCGCGCGCCATAGTCCACAATCACAGCGGATGCTTCAGCTCAGCACGGCCTCGTGGAAGCATTCTGCAAGCGCCAAGCAGGGGACGTGGTCGGGGTGGCAGCAGTAGTTGTGAAATGTATATCACACCTATCAAAATAAATCCATGTCTGTAGCCTACTTTGGCTAGGGATGAAAGCAGTAGGCTACCTCTGTGATCATCAGTGTTACGCTGAGCATGCGCATTCATGTATTTTTGGAGGCGTGGTTTGGAGGGGTGGGCTGAAGAGGCTGTGCATTTTCAAAATAGAGCTTGCTGGAACCGTTTTTTCCAAGATCTCCTCCCCCACCTTTAGGTTGCTTTTAAACGAAAAAGCAACTCTGCCTCTCCCAGTAATGTAAATGGGTCAACTTTCTATTGCACAAGGTCCATAGCCTTCTTTTAACAAAGACAACTAAAAAATACATTGAAAAATGACAGTCATGCAGACAAAAATGAGGTTGTCATAAGATCGTCATTGTTCTTGTGGAAGCCAAACGAATAGTTAAAAAGGATAGTACACCTAAAGAATGATGTGCCTTCATTTTCTACTCACCCCCATGCTAAACAACACTCTGAAACACTTTTTTGATATCTCAAATGCAGCTGGAGATCTGTGAGGTTTCTTGCTATCTGCCCATGTGTACTATCCCTTTAACTGAGGTCAGACCCAAACAAATATCCTTCCCTGAGCTCCTGTCTTGCTGTCCAGCTCTCAGACTCATCTGACCCACTTCTTCTGTGGCGCTGCCTTGTTTCAGGATGGCACGTGGCACTAGCAGTCACAGCACAAGAGCGCGCACGCCTGCATACACGCACGCCCGCATGCCCGCCGATTTAGAACTGAGATGTGTTCTCTGTGCATTTATTTCTGTGTGCACTGCTCCACCTTCCAGATGTAGAGAGCACCTAACAAGCTAATGTTCCAAACAAAACATAAAGTAAACATTAACATAAAGAGTATAAAGGGTCTCTGAATCAGATCACCCTGGATCCTTTTGTTCCTTGTAGTGCTCAGAGTTTTTGCTGTAAGTTTTATAAAACACAAGCGTTTTAAGTCTTTGAAAAACATACAGTTGAAGTTGCATCCTGAACTGAAGGTGAGAGTTTGTTCTACAGCAGAGGAGCCTGATAGCTGGAAGTGCTGCCTCCTCTTCTACTCAAGGAGACTGGAGGAACTTCCTGAAATCCAGCACCGAGCACTGAAACATTTTCAGTTTGGATTCACTCTGAATCAATTGAACACTTTGGAATGAATTACAGGAACATGCAGGAATTGCATAGTTGTAAGGAATTAAAGAAGTGCAACCTGGAAGCAATAAAAATTATTATTTTTTTTTTTTTAAACATAATTGTGAGTGAGAATGATTTTTTTTTACAATATGCAGGTGAAAGAAGGCAGTCCCGCAGACTTGCCAAATGTAAGAGGACAAGTTGTGGTCCAATAGGACACTACAAACTCAAAGCAGTACCTGGGGACAAATTTATTGGTGCTAAGAATGAAAACCTCTGATTTTTCTGACTCCAGGAACATAGAGTTACAGCCCATCTAGGCATTTTTCCTTAAAACAAACTTTGCTTCAGAAGCAGACCGTGTCTTCAGGTTTTGTCCCAGGACTTCAGCCCCGTTCTGTATGTCCCGGTGTCTGTGTGAATAGGACAGCCAAGACAGTGGGACAGAACAGTGATGAAGAGATGACATACTGCAAAAGTCCATGCATGCATGTGAGTGTGTGTGTTTTCCTTTGAAGCAGGTCACTGCCTTTTTTTCCCAAAGGGTTCCTCCCCTCTACACTCCAACAGCCTGCACTCTGGCTGGACGTGTGCACAGGTAAACATAGATGGGCCTCATCCTAATCCTCACCTTTAATCAGCTGTGAGAACTAACTATGGCTCAACATGACCCAGTCAGGACAGGCTTAACCTGGATGACAGGGCACGATTCTGCTGAGAATGACACAGCATGGAAAAAATGGAATCAGCACAAAGAGACAGGATGTGATGACAGTCCCGGAAGGAGAGGAGCATTAATTCATTACACAAGCAAGGGAGTAAATGGGATACGTGAGGCAGGCAGGTGAAACATCCATATATCCATCCATCATCCGCTGCATATCCACAGCAAATGTCCACAGCAAATGATGCTGTGTTTGTATTACTGTGTGGACAGCAAGTACACAGGGGTTTAACATACAGCACTGGAGGGCACAAGATCCCCCGCAGAAGGCAGCAGAATAATGCCAGCATTCAAAGCGAAACACAAGAGTCATAATATCCCACATGATGTCCAGCAGCTGTGCGTGCGTGTGTGCGTACAAGTGTGTATGTGTGACTGCTGGTTATGAACACAGAAAAGTTTCAAAGGGACGGCACAGCCTTTTGTTTGTGTCCGCATCATGAACAGCAGCACACAGCGTTCAGTACATCATGTCCCAGCACGCTCACACAGTGTTTTCTCAGCCACACAAAAGCTGTCAAGGCTGATTAACCTCATGAATAGAGCCATGCTGCCGTCTATCTGTCAGCGTGGGAAGTGCAAACTGCTGCTGCTGTTGCTGCTCTATCACTCCCACTTTCATCCCATCATATAAATCTATAGTTACATTTTGGTTGTTCATGTTTATGTCTTTGGTTTGAATTTATTATGAATTAAGAAGTTTTTAACCACACGGGGAAAATGGCAAACGGGTTGATTTGTTGTTAAATTCAATTCAATTATATCTATGAAGTGACAGTAAAGTCGTCTCATGGCGCTATAGATCCAGTCTTAAAGCAGCAACCTAACAAATCCACATTAGAAGCAGTTGGCAGTGGAGGAAAAAAACTTCCTGTGAACAGGAAGAAACCTCCTGCAGGATCAGACTTAGAGATGGTGGCTCACTGGCTTTGCCGGTTGGGGTAACTCAATAGAAGAAGAATAGAACAGCAGCAAAAAGTTTATATCAAACATAGAAGATGACATTGATTCGTAAGGCAATCCACATGCTACAGTCTTGATGAGGGCAGGAAATGCTGCATATCAGTTTCCTGATCCTGGCAGAGAACCTACAGAAAAGAAGGAACAAAGACGACTGAGGACAAACTACAGGGGGCAGACACAGGGTGAGTGACATGCTATGGTAGCATTTGAAGAGTGTGACACAGTTAGTTGTAAGCTTTGTTGAATAGAAAAGTTTTAAGACTGAAAACAGAGACTACTGGCTAGTCGAACTGCAAGTGGAAGTTCGTTCCTCAGCAGAGGAGCCTGATAGCTCACTGAGGCGAGTTTTGGAGCCCACTAAGAGGGAGATGCAGAGTGGACTAAAAGACAGTGGGGGCAGACGTCAGAGCAATGACAGGACTTAGGTGCTCCAAAGTTTTGGTCGAGTGGATTTCGACAGCAGAATGCAACATCAATCCCTGTGTGTTGCGATGCGACAACAGCAAGATGTTAGCCACCCATGAGGTCGGGTGATTTTATGGATTCCTTGTTTCTCAAAACAGAGAGAGAAACTTTCTTCAACAAGCAGCGGGCCAAAAAAAGTAAAGGGCAGTGAACAGATGAGAAACGCATCTATTCTCATGGTTAGTGTGGTCACAAAGCATCCCTAACCACTTTCAGAAGTAGTTTGGGCAGACTGAATCACCTGTGTGTTTAGATGATCAAAAGCAATCCACCAACAACTGCCTGATAAATAACAACAGCACACTAATGCAATCTGCAACAGGGGGTCTAAGACAGGGCTATTCAATTAATTTGTAATTGGGGCCAGTTCATGAATATAAGGCAAAATGACAGGCTGAAGAACATAAGTATTCACGACATTAAATAAACTACAACATACTTGGGGGAATCGATATATTCTATTTTGTAAAGGCAGAACAACATACATGAATCCAAATATGGACTTATTCTGTCAAAAGCTTGGTCCATTTTGAACATAAGTCAAAACAATTTAACAATGAGGCTCGGTCAGCCATATCACAAACATTTAAGATTGCAATCATCTAAGACTTAGATGATTGCAATCTTAGAATCTAAGTGACATCAAATTTATCTCCATTTACAAAAATAAAACCAAAGAGCAAGGTATGGCATGGAAAAATAATAACAGCATAAAAGTGCATGGTATTTTATCGAGGCAATGTTTTCCAAGTTGCACCATGTTTAAGTGAGCTATGTCAGTTTACATTTCCATTCATTTAACTGACATCTTAAATTCAAAGTGCATCAACAACTACAAACAAAACTGCTTCATTAGCCTCTTCTCAATAATGTAACAGGGCATGGCACTTTGTCAATGCAAAATATTTCAAAATGCTTTCAACAATGAACATTTCATCCATTTATCCCTGCTGACATTTTTTTCTCAACTGCCTACATTCAAATTGCATCAGACACCTTAATAATCAGTTCAGTTAAAAATATTAAGTATGAGATGAATAACACTTGAACTGCATCATTGTTCTAAAATCAATAATCATTCCTTGCTTAACTAGCATGTCTGTTATCTTGCATTTAATTTGCCAGCATTGCTATCTAATGAGAGAAATGGCATTTCTTTGACTTAGCAAGAGCAGTGAAGTCAGGTATATGTTGTCCAGCTCCTTTCCTTTCGATTCAAAGTCTGCCTCAACATTCACACAGAATGTGTCTTTCACAAATTTCATCACTTCAGTAGAGATACTGAAATCATCAAACCTGGTGGCAAAGTTGTTTCTCAATGAGTTGATAAAGTCTGGCATCACCTTGGTAATTTGCTGGCTAGATTTCCTTAATGTTGGAGTTCTCTTTCCAACAGATCAGCGATCTGCAGCGGGACAACGCCGAGCTCCGCTCTTCCGTGACTGCGGTGACAGCGGAGATCGAGCACCTGAGGAAAGAGAACAAAGTTTTCAAGGAAGCCGTCCTGGATGTCCAGACGAGGAGTATGTCGGACAACCTCATCTTCTCCAGCATCCCCGAAAGCGCCACGGACGACCCTGAAGTCAGGAAATTCATGGCCTCCGCTCTCAAGCTGCCGACGGAGACGATGAGTGCCATCGCTTTCCACCGGGTGCACCGCCTCGGAGCCTGGAGGAGAGCGGCCGGTGGAAACAGACTTCGCTCATCGTAGATAAACTATACATCAGTTTCCCCGTGAGATCAGCGAGCGACAACTCGTCCTGAACCTCATATTGAAGGACAACAGGCGGCCAGTGGAAACAGACTTCGCTCGTCGTAGATAAACTATACATCAACGGCCAGTTATTCCGGGAGTCCAACATCACTTCTTGGCTCTTCTGATTAAGTATTACTTCACTTATTTAATCAGTAAGGTAAGTGAATTAATCTTTGGTTATATGGGTAAGTTTATGAAGATAAATATGTAAATTAGTATCCACGTATTAAGATTAAAAAAAAAGAAAAAAAAATCTCACTCAGGGTAAACATGCCTCACACTCCCTCCTAATTTTCTTCCTCACTTTATTTAGTTGCTCCCTCATTCCCCCTCCCTCTTCCAAACCCCCCTTCCTCTCACATATCCCCACCTTAATATCTTTTCCACTGCTATAAGTCTTGTTTATATCGTGCCCACCTAAGTTAGGGTTCAACCAGTCACAGCATTACTGTATATTTCACATATAAGCAGTGTGTGCTTTTCAGTAATGTAAGCATGAGAAGTAAGAATAAACGGACTCTATGCCTTATACATGTCCACACAATGACAGACATCTACCACCTGCTATGTCGTTGTTAATCTGTGTGTCCTGGAATGTTCATGGCCTTCACTCACAGGCAAAAAAACTGAAAATTATGGAATATATCAAAATGTTGAAAGCAGATATCTTAGTTTTACAAGAAACCCATTTATTAAAAACTGAACAAAAGTCTTTGATAGATCACACATTTAGTCAAGTGTTCTCCGCAAGTTACAACAGCAGACAAAGAGGAGTTGCCATCCTAATCAATAAAAATGCACTGGTTACATTGAAGAGCACGATTACAGACCCAGAGGGTAGATACATTATTGTCGAAGCAATACTTTTTGACACGCTGTACACAATAGTCAACCTCTACGCCCCGAACAATGACGACCTGGGTTTCTTCCACAGTCTTTTCCCAAATTTCTGATCTTTCTGGTGGGGGACTTCAATTTGGTTTTAAACCCCACACTTGATAGATCAAACTGCTCTAAACATTCACAATCAGCAAAAATATTGATTGATTACATGGAGGACTTTGGTATAGGGGATGTTCGGAAAATTAAAAGCCCAATAAAAAGAGAATATACATTGCTTTCCCAGGTTCACAAATCTGCTTCAAGAATTGACTTCTTTCTAATAACTCTATTTTACAGAAAAGCAATGCAGGCACACACCCAATTATTATTAGTGATCATGCACCAATTTCCCTCTCTTTACACATTAAGCCGCTACTGAAAACAGCTCAAACTTGGCGTTTCAATATATCACTACTCAAGACCCAGAATTTGATCAGATAATTAAAGAATGGGCAAACTTTATAGATGCCAATGGCCTCCAGAGTGTATCCCCATCCCTGCTATGGGAAACCAGGAAGGCCTATTAAAGGAATAGTACACCCAAACAATGATGTACCTTCATTTTCTACTCACCCCCATGCTGAACAACACTGTGAAGCACTT
>JAUESF010000050.1:19450263-19472902 GCA_032274765.1 Malacoctenus tetranemus
AGTGGGTACCGTCCATAATTGACTCGCAACGAAATCATTTAGAATGTTTTTAAAGCCTAAACAGCTGTAAATAACTGTGCTCCTGCAAGCTCTCAACACTAACGGACACCGCGGCAGACGTCACCAGCTAAGAGGGTGCGTTCAAGGTGATACATAGCTGAATTGGTATCACTCATTCAGCAGACTCTTTTTATCTGGTCTTCCTTCTCCAGACTAAAGTTAACATGTACCAACATGTTAAACAAAGTGAGACAGGCTGCTGCAACTGGGTGTGACACCGTGTTATTTCCTTACGTGCTCTATACATTCAGGGCGCTGAGTGAAAAGTGTTTTCTGTCCAACAGCAGCTCTGACCTCAGCTTTGTCTCTGTGTTCAGAACATTATCTCAGGTGATCCATGCAGTGGCGGCACTTCTTTACCCCTTCACGTGGCAGCACACCTTCATCTCCATTGTTCCCGAGATCCTGATTGATGTGGTGATGGCACCCACGCCCTACCTTTTGGGCGTCCAGAGGCACCTGCTGGATTTGGTCACTGACCAGAGTGATGTGAGTTAGACTGATTTGAATTGAATGACTGAGGAATTAGTTGTAGACTTGATAATCTTACTGCAGTATTTTATTTGTGTGACACAGCTGCTTGTGGTTGATCTGTCTGAGAAGAAGGAGACAACATTCATTGTTTCGGTAAGAAGGGTCAAAAACGTATTTATCGTCCACAGTTTCAACATCAATGTGGTTTTCCATAATAAATCTAAATGTGTGTTATTTTATTCCAGATTGGTGATGAGAACTCCATTCTGCCCCCAAAGCTCCAAAATGAAATACTAGAAGCACTTAGTACCAAACGGAAAGCTTCCAGTGAGTACCAACCCAACACACCTCAGTGTGGAGCATAAATATACAAGCTGGAATAAAAAAATGCATCTGACTGATTTAAAAAATTAAATTAAATCGGAACGCAGTGAAAGTACACAAATTACTCCTGTTCTGTGCCATTAATTATACATAGCTGAATATATTACAACTGTACAAAGCTGCAGTCATGCGGAGGTCAGTTGTTCTTGCACTTTGCAGAAGCAGTATTGCCCCACCCCTGAGACCACATTGACACAACCCTAAGCCAGAGTGCACATCGGCATGCATGTCTCTGACACACAGGTCATCACTCTGATATAGGACAATCGCAAAGTGCAGCATCGTCATTTAATGGCCGTAGTTCAACGAAGGTTCAGGCAACACAATGGGATGTCTTCACTACGTGCTGCAGTTTCCATGCAAAACCTTGCGTGTGCGCATGCAAATGTTTATGTGCATGTGCATGGCTTAGCACACTGTACCTCTTCTGATCATGCAGTGCTTGGCTAGAAGTGTTCAAGCATGGCACAGTTGCACTCACACGAGCCAAAAAATCAAGACTTTTGGGGGGAAACTGGACTTGGGCACAGAACTGTTGGCCCGTCCCTGTGTGAGAGAAGCAGGTGATCAGAGTGAGAGGAGAGCAGGCAGAGAAGCCCGCTTTCACTTATGTGCTGTGGAGAAGATACAGTCCCTGTCGACAGCCATTGGCCCTTATTGGAGGCCAGTTTCACAAATAACTATAATCAATAAACCTAGTCAAAAATCCTATGTTTAATAAATATCCCCTTCTACACTCTCCCAGTGGTGTGTGTGAGCCTCTTGTGTGGCAGTTGTCTACTCCAGTGTGTATGTGTGTGAATGAGGGAATTTGACTTCGTGTGTGAGGCGCTTTGGGACTGCTGAACTTGGTGGCACTATGTAAGTGGAGTCCTTCATACTTACGATGAAATGGTCTCTTTTAAAGACATTCACCTCATCAGATGCTTCCAGTGAATAAGTTAGAGCGTTGCAAAGAGTGAGTGTAGCCCTGGCACTTGGATTCAGTCTGTCCTAAGCCTGCCTGTCTACTCAAATGTTCTCTCTTCAGAGTCGTTCATTAATGTATCTTTGTTTTCCAGCAGCACTGTCAGTTCACTGACTGTGTTGATTGAAAATATGATTATATCATTTACTTTCGTATGGCATGACAAATGATAAACTGGATTTGTCTGGGCCTGCATGTGAATCAGGTTGCATACTCTGATCATTGTTGTCCTATCACCACCTTTCCCGTCCTCTCTTTCAGCAGGGGAGGAGCTGAACCACGTGGTCTCAGAGGCCTTTCTGCATTTCTTTGTGAGGACAGTTGGCCATTATGACCCCTACGTAAAATACCCTAAAGCCGGGGGGCCGGGGGTCTTTGAAAAGAGGAGTTTCTACAAAGCCATCGACTCCAAAAACACACGGCACTTTGTGAAGAAATTTATCCAGACACAGATGTTTGACCTGTTCATCCAGGAGGTCGAACACCAGCAGCCCGGGCCACACCAAGGTGAGGGCAGGCGCCACCGAGTGCATGCAGGTACGCTCGTGCAGAACCTGATCCCGGACTGAATGCAGTCCAGATTCACATCCTAAGAAAGGCACTCAGCCTGTGACTGTGACAACTGAACACAGCTGAGACGGGACCAACTATGGTGGAAACACTATTGGGCTGTGCAGTACAATGTGAAGCAGCGGTGTGCCAATTAAGGCCCATAAGGTACCAATGAGGGGAAAAAAAACACGAAATGTGTTCAAGTAGATGATTATATTGTTATTGACTGTTCTTTGGCAGGTTCCTAAATCACATTCAGGTTCTTTTTCTTGTCGAGTGCTTGATGAATCAAACTACCAATCATGACTGCCGTGGTTTGTGTTTTTGGTTCCTCCTCACAGCAGCTTCTTGCTCTTGGGAGAGTTTGTGTACTTCTGGATGAAGTTTTGCAAATGACAAATTAAACTTGTTGCATTGAAAGACCTGATATGACTCCCTCTTCACATTGTTTTGCTTTTTTAATGTTGTACATAGAAATTGAACCACACAGCAGTTTCATAGGCACTGCTTAGCTCATATTTAAGTGGAAATGCTGGTTTACCCCTGCTGATAAGGCTAATATCAATCTGTAAAAAAACAAAACTAATATTGGTTGATACTGATCTGATGGCTCACACATCCTGCATGCTTGTATAATAAAATGTATTGAAGCTGTAACCTGTGTGCTCAGTGAGGCAGGTTCCACCTTCCAGTGTTCCACTCATTGGAACTTTGTGTTTTGTCCTACAGGAGTGTTTCACAGAAAGATCCAGGAATATCAGGAGAGGAAGAAACGGGAAAAGGCAAAGAAACGCTAGGTGTCGACGTGGGACTTTTGGGATGCATTAAGAGTGCATAGGAACTGATGTGAATGTTGCACTGTGTGTTTTATGTCCTGTTTCAGTGTGTGTTTTTTTAAATAATTATTGTACCAATGTGTAGATTACTGCGTGGCTGTGATGCTGCTACTCAGTGTGAAACACTGACACAAAGACTGACACATGATGTCTGCGCACACACGTGTCTGTTGATAGTGAGCAGGAAAATCATTTCAAATAAAGACTAGTTTTTTAAGTCAAAGCACCCCAGGCTCTCTTTTCACACCGTGATGTGTGTGTGGACTGCAGCATTTTCTGCCAGCGCTCCTGTTTCTCTCTTTTGGGTGACTGACAGGGAATGCAGAGCACTGACGGATTCACAGGAACGTGTCGGGACTTTTCCTGCATTCATAAATTCCCATAAAATATCTCCTGTGTATATACAGTTGCTTTCTCAACAGGAGACCCATCCTGGGAGTTGCATTTTGGACCCCCTTTTTGGTTCAGAGCTACCCTCTGTAGGGTGACTCAAGAAACCTTATTGTTGTGAATGCACATGAAAATAACCACATCACTGGTGTAGCAGATCAAGAACAAGGAGAAGTGCTCGCTCACACAGATTTAGACATATATTTATGAACAGTATGAGGGGAAAAAGGCATCCTGTGTACACAGAGAACCCTTTCAAGCCTTGAGTTCAGCTCATGAAAAATGGGAAGCAAAAACAAGTCATGTGTTTATATATTTTATATTTCTATTTTTGTTGTGTAAGTTTGAGTACACGCATTGATCTGGTCACATTTACAATTAAGCTTATCTTATTAGCCAAACGCAACCACACGATGGTTCCATTTCTCTTGTTTGTGTTGTGTGTATACTATACACTGTATAGTCAGCACAGAGAGCCGTTGCATGCAGGGCCGCTCTGGGCATAGGCAAATCGGGCGGTCGCCTGGGGTGCCATCTGTTGGAGGGGGGGAAGACTGTTTTTCTTTGATTGAAAATGTTTTCTTTGGTTGAAGTGATTTTTTTTTTCCTGAAGCAACTTTTTTAATTGGTTAATTAATTTGTGTCTTAATTATTCCATCCCAAAAAGTTGCTTCAATCAAAGAAAATATTGTCAATCATAGAAAAAAATCTGTTAAAATGCAAAAATAAACTCCCCTAAAAAGAACTGAAGTGTTGAAGAAAATATTTTTTTTCAATTTGAGGTGATTTTTTTTCTTTTGAATGAAGTGAAAAAAGTTTTGAAGTGTTTTTTTTTATTATTCAGTTTAATTAAATTAAATTATTTTGACACAAACGTCCCCGCAGTGGGCGGGCGCTTCGCCATTGGTCAGGTATGTTTGATTGACAAGTGTCTACACGAACGACGTCTTTCTAACAAGAATGAAGCCGCTTGCGAGCCCGGCCGGAAGCATTGGTGGAGTTGTTGGTAAGTAGATAAACCAGTATTAAAATGATTGGTGTAATGGCATTAGCCCACTCTCTTTGGAATATCAATTAAACGTTAGGCTCACCAACTTAGCTCACGTTGATGACACGATTCATTCCTGGCAGAAAAGTGCCCGCTAGAGGGGTGTAATGAGGTCAAACCGAAAGTGACGTCTCTTCCCGGTGAAGTAGAAGAAGACAGTATACGCCGCACCTTTGACCGAGGTAAGCGAACAAAGAGCAAGTCTAAATACTGAGCGAAGACGCAAAGCGCCAGAACTGAACCATTTCTGAAGCTCACCGTCTGAAAAACGTGTCTGCGACGACCCCTGTTGGGACGAGCCTAATTTCGTGACACATCACCTACATTGCATCAGGTTGACAGGAGCTAACGATATGGCTAGCTAACTTTCACTTAGCTGTTTGCTTTGAAAAACTTCCATCTGTCAAGTTTGAAAATGAGGCTTTTCCGGTGAAGACTTTCAGATTAAACTTGTCTTTGGAACATTTGACCGAACCGGTGTTGACCTACAGAGAGTGACTTTAGCTTGAAGGAGTTGCCTGGTGGTGAGGAGTTTCCTGATTTTGACTTGATGCATTCAGGAACTTTAATTGCTAACTAGCTAGCCGTTTGCTGTTAGCAAATTTTAAGGATTTGTTGTCGTGAGTGCGCGTCAGTGGAAACTGTCAAGAACCCTTAGTCTGACCAAGGTAAAGCTGAATAACGCCAAGAAATGTGTCGAATGTTGTTTTTATCGTGTAGTACTGTACTGTCTACGTAACTCGATGTGTTTGGCATGTCTGGCTCCGTTGCAGTCCCAAGTAAGTTGTTTAGATTGGCTAGTTCACTTTGTTGAGGAAAGCCACGTCTGAGGCTCAGGACCAGACCATCCCCAGTCTCCTTTAAAGCACCGCGATCGTCCCCTCGTGTAACCTCGAACCTGCGACATCCTGGTCTAAACTTTCGAAGTCCCGTTCTGCTTTTACGGAAATGCTCTTCCAGTTAACGGGCAGCCTGATCGTTTAGTTATTGTTTATTACACCAGTGAAGCCCGAGCCTGTGCATCGTCTCTTTTTTTTCATCGCGTCCACATGATTTATACACTTCTGTAAACCGACACTTCTGAACGGTGACTTTGTTTTCATCTTGAGCTCATTCAAATATTGACCAGGGGTGTCAAAGATGTGGCGAGCGGGCCAAAAGTGTCCGACCAAGGAGTGTAGCCCAGTCAACAAATGACCTTGTACGATGTGCAGATCACAGAGGACACAGGTCCATGAAACCCTTTTTTTGTTGATAACTTCTCTTCCTGATTCGTTCAATGGGAAGTGTGCTGTTTAGAGCCAGAACTGAACATGGCAGCACTATTATCTGTAAAGACATTTTGGAGAGATTCCTACCTCAGTGCTTAAAGAGTCATAGTTTTGGTTAAAACAGAATAAATAAATCAAATGTAATTGTATTTATGTGTTCTTGAAGTTCAGATTGCTACTTTGGTGTTACTGGTTGGGCCTCTTACAAATCAAGCCCCTGCTCTGGACAACGGCTTTGTTTACATGCATGTTTAGCCCACTGGGTGGTTTAGTGTCTAACCTCATATTGTGAGTTTACTGCAAGCCTCAGTTAAAACACAAACTCTCTTTATTTTTAATGATATCAATTATTTTTTTTAGCTATTTTGGTTGACAGTTTTGTCAGTGACCGCTTTGCAAACACAGGATTGTCTTTGCTTACGATGTCATTTGTGTGACGTGGGTTTGTGCTCTGAGAGTGGTGGACACTGGTGCAGACAACGACCACGTGCAAGTGCTTCTGAATGCAGAGAGAATCAGAGCTACTGCTGCTTGTTGTGAAGCCTTTATCTGCTGAACAATATGAGATTTGAAGTCGGACTCTCAAAAACACAAACGTTTAAAAAGTCACAAGTTAAGTCGCATCATAAAATAGAGTGCCACCATGATTGGGAAAGTTAGTGACTTTACAAAGGAGGCCACTTCATTGGTGACGCTTCTCGAAGCGCTACTGAATATCCTCCTGAGCAATAAACACTTGGGCCTGCTGAGACATTGTCCTTCACCCACTTGTAGCTTTGCTAGTTTTGATATTTCAAAATCAATGATGGAAACACAAACAACGGGAAATGTATTGACAGATGCATAGCACAAATTCTTCTGTGTCTCATGTATAGCGCTTCTACAAACATTTGCCAAAGAGTGGTCCCTCCAATGAGCTCAGTGAATGCTAGCCTGGCTCTGGAACAGGACACCACCTGTGCAACCAATCTTTCGGTGACATTTCCTTTAATATTCTACAATGAACTGTTGGTGGTGGTTTCGCAAAGTTAATGTGATTGGGAACAACGGCAACTGGGCCACAAACTGGCAGGCCAAGTAAAATAACAGAAACCGTTCATGCTGGGGAGTGAAGTGTTCAAACGGTGCCAACTTTCTGTGGAATCATTTAATACTGTGTAAGTGCTCTGGATGAAAACTCCACTGAGGATTACATTGAGTGCAAATGAGTAATTAAATGAATACAGAGTATAAAGACCCCCCTATCATAATTTGCCAGTGGTCCTGTTTTTTTTCCCACATGGATCGATCGGACCACACATATCCGAAGCTCACTGATCTCTTCTGTGTCTGTGCAGCCAAAGCATGGCGATGACCGGCCAGAGCCCCTGCTCGTCCATGAGTAACCACACCAAAGAGCGGGTCACCATGGCCAAAGTGACCCTGGAGAACTTCTACAGCAATCTGATTGCACAGCACGAAGAGAGAGAAATGAGGTAACGTGGGTTTCACAGACAGACTGAAAAGTTCCTGCACACAGACAGACACAAAAGCACATATAATCAGAGTAGACATGTTGCAGGAGGTGGTTGAGATGAAGCAATGGTGTTTTCCTGTTGTGACAAGCTGGAGTGGTTTGCTCATCATTGTCATTATTGGCTGAATGCTTGCTTGAAGCACATTCAAGGTCATATCTTTGTTGGATTCTGACAACAAACTTTAAGAGTACTTTGAATATTTTCTCAATGACGTCAGTTTCACAAATTTTTCAGCACTGTATTTGTTTAACTCCAAACTGGTTCTTGGAGGAAAATTATGAGGCAAAAAAAGCAGTTCAGTTCTGCTGAGTTTTATCAGCAGCTGGTTCGATCATTAGTCAAATGGGCTTACGACTTTCACCTGATCATGTCGACATGTGAATTTCACTGAACATGCCTCTTCTGACTAGTAAGTAGACATTTCTGCATATGTAGGTTTTTTTTGTTTTGTTTTACAGTCTTGGACAATTCTTAATTTAAAAAAAAAAGTTTCATGAACAGTAAGTTGCAAGGGAGCGTACCTAATTGTAATAATATTAAAGTGTGTCCAGTTTGTCTCGTTCCCTTACCTTCAACTAGATTGTGTCATGCAAGAGCAACAGTTGCCTGGGGCCCTCTGCAACAAGAAGCTCTGATAAAACTGAATGTGTGAATTTTAATCAGTGCTGATGGTCAGATTTTGTTTTCAGGCAGCAGAAGTTGGAGAAGGTGATGGATCAGGAGGGCCTTGCTGATGAAGAGGTGAGCAAGAGATGGAGATTTCTTTGTCTAAGCTTGCTCCCATCACTCCAAACTCCCCGTCCTTCACCTTTTGGGGAGTAGGTCTCATCAGCAGTTTTCGTTTCTCATCCTCACAAATGCGATTGATGAATTATCACATGCGTTTTAGCATCTGAACTTCAGCTTGGAGTTACAACAGTTCGACAGTGTGGTTGGATTCACTTTCTTGACACTGCTCACTTGTTAATTGTCTTCAGTGATTGTCAGTTACTGACTCCAATGATTTTTACACTTGACCAATGTGAAGTAAGCCAGTGTGACTGACCAAGTGCTGTTCGCACCGTGCAGAAATGTATGCGGCGTTCTGAGCATGCAAGGAAGGAAACAGAGTTCCTGCGGTTGAAGCGCACTCGACTGGGTTTGGAAGACTTCGAATCCCTCAAAGTGATTGGCCGTGGAGCTTTTGGAGAGGTAAGATGTTTGCCTGTCATCATCATTATTATCATCATCATCATCATCATCATCATCATCATCTCCCGCTGATCCGGAGCCAGGTCGCGGGGGCAGCAGTCTCATCAGAGAGTCCCAGACTTCCCTGTCTCCGGCCACCACCTCCAGCTCCTCTGGGGGGGACCCCAAGGCGTTCCCAGGCCAGCTGGGTGATGTAGTCTCTCCAGCGTGTCCTGGGTCTTCCCCGGGGCCTTCTCCCAGTGGGGCATGCCTGGAACACCTCCTGAGGGAGGCGACCAGGAGGCATCCTAAACAGATGCCCGAGCCACCCCAGCTGGCTCCTCTTGATGTGGAGGAGCAGTGGTTCTACTTTGAGCTCCTCCCGAGAGGCAGAACTCCTCACCCGATCTTGAAGCGTGCGTCCTGCCATCCGATGGAGAAAGCTCATTTCGGCCGCTTGTATCCGAGATCTCTTTCTTTCGGTCATGACCCAAAGCTCATGAGCATAGGTGAGGGTTGGAGCGTAAATCGACTGGTGAACAGAGAGCTTCGCCTTCTGGCTCAGCTCCCTCTTTATCACGATGGACCGATACATTGACCGCATTACTGCGGCCACTGCACCGATCCGCCTGTCGACCTCCCGCTCCATTGTACCCTCACTCGTGAACAGGACCCCGAGATACTTAAACTCCTCCACCTGAGGCAGGAACTCATCTCCAACCTGGAGAGAGCAAACCACCTTTTTCTGGTCGAGAGCCATGGCCTCAGATTTGGAGGTGCTGATTCTCATCCCGGCCGCCTCACACTCAGCTGCAGCAGAGAGCTTGGTCAGACAATGAAGGCTGTGCATACACCCAGTTAAGTTGTCACGCTTACTTGTGTCATTCTTCCAGGTTCGACTTGTACAGAAAAAAGACACTGGTCATGTCTATGCCATGAAAATCCTGCGCAAGGCTGACATGCTTGAGAAAGAACAGGTGAGCAGGTTTATAAATATATTCTGAGTGTTTATGAATTGTGGTGACTGTAGCTCAGCTGGTGATGGAGCAGGTTGGGTCACGCTTTGAAGGTGACTATCTCACTCAACTATCTCAACTATCCTTGAGTGTCATCAAGCAAAACAGTACAGCTTGAGTTGCTCTAAATGGTGAGTGTGAACCCCCAGCACCGCAGCCTCTGTTACTAGTGTGTGAATGTGAAGGGATTTTACATTCTAAATGTTGTTATAGTACACGTGTTTCCACTATACAACACAATACATTCATGTTTCCACTATTGATTTATTTAGGCACACAATTAAAACATGACACCTCGCTTTACAACCAGCACAACACACACATAGCAGAGTACCATATCAACAGGGAGTGCCCGTCTTAGAGGCGGAGCCAGAACAGCAAGAAAACCATTGGCGGAAGAAGACCCGGGGCTCTCCGGCTATGACTTGTAACGAGTGTGGACGTGTGCAGAGCCCAGCACTGCAGCTTTTGTTTCTTCATTATCTCGGTTGTAACCTACTTTTTGCAAAAACTTCAGTAAATACTGCTAAATTTGGTTCGACAGACTCAGGTCTCATTTTATTAAATGTCCGTCCGACCTGAGGATCCCCCCCCCAACAAGAAAGAACTGGAAAGGGAAAAACCACAGGGTTCACAAATTAATTCTGTATGCTGGGATTTCCGAGTCACAGTCAAGATTTTCCCCAACAAATGTGTGTGTGAAGTCCCGGCGCACTTTGGAATGCTCCTCTCACTCTGCACCAGACATGCTCAGACATGTGCCTCTGCTTGTTTTGTAGGTTGGGCATATTCGTGCTGAGCGGGACATTCTGGTGGAGGCAGACAGCTTGTGGGTGGTCAAAATGTTCTACAGCTTCCAGGATAAGATGAACCTCTACCTCATCATGGAGTTCCTGCCCGGAGGTACTTTGTGCCCCTTTAGGTTCAACATCAGCATTGACCTGTATGCCTATGACAGTCCAAGTCCAACATGTGTAATGTCAAGTCTGAAGGCTTTGCTAGATTTTACTTCGCTCATCAGCATCTGGGTCTCACCAAACACAATATGGGAGTGAACAGCAACATCGACCGTCCGATCAAATGTTCAAGCCCCTGATCCCAAGATTCATGTTGTCACATGAAAAGACAAGAAATTTTGCTAGCATCACCTGGTTTGGGTGTTTGATGTGCACAGCTGTGAGACATCACTGAAATTGACCTGCAGCCTGCGGTGCTGTGAGGTTCACCAGTGACATAAAACTCCCATCTGTAACAACATAATGTGGAGGATGGAACTGCATGTTTCAAAACAGTGGCAGCTTGTGAAGCAGTGTCTGAGGATTCAACAGTGTCTGCAGTTTGCTCAGAAAATTACTCCATTTCTTCTTTAGTGAACTCGCAGGAGCACCGTTGGTTACAACTGTTTAGGCTCTAAAAATATTCTAACTGATTTCGTTTCGAGTCAATTATGGACGGTACCCACTCAGGATACTTGGATTACATTGGACGCGCAGTATGGAGGAATATTGACACGTTTTTGTGGACTTTATGGACGTTTTTGGCTCGGGCCTGGTTGACCTGCATTATTTGAACGTGGGCAGATAACAAGAAACCTGAAAGATCTCCTACTGCATTTGAAATGTTAAAAAAGTGCTTTGGAGTGTCGTTCAGCATGGGGGTGAGTAGAAAATGAAGACACATCATTGTTTGGGTGAACTATTCCTTTAAACTCAAGCATCGTACAACTGCAGTTGTATTCAGGTCAACCTTCTTTCGTGACTTACTTTTCGTCATTTATTTCCCTTTTTCCAAAATTGCCCCCCAAAAATTGCAGTGGGTGACAAATGTGGTCTGCATTTTTGGATACATTATCGTTACCTGTCTGCCACTGCCACCTCCAAAGACAATTTAATGTGAATTGATTGTCTACAGACTGCAATTCATAAGGCATCTTTTTGAGATTTCACATCTACATTGGCAGTAGTCAGAGGACGAAGCCCATTGATGATGGGTCGGGTCGTGTCAACGTCATCAGTGCTTGACTGCTGCTGCGCTTGAGTGCTCTTTGTTGTTCAGTAACCATGTTGTTTACTGCGTCAGTATTTCCGTACTCGGTGCAATTCTACCAGCTGTGTTTTCATCTTCTAGATAATCACAAATGTCCTGGTTGCAGTCCAAGATGTTTGGATTAATTGTAATGAATGCCGGACATTTGTGCAGAAAACCCACTGAGCTGCCCAAGAAAGGAGGGAAGACATTTTAAAACTTCACAGACTGCCTTCGTTCTATTTCAAAACATTTTCACACTGTTGAAATTTTAACCACAATGCGGCTGTTATTGTTACATGGTAGTTGTTGTTGCAATAGCCGTTGTAAAAAAGCAAAATTGTCCTGAGGCGATTGGCTCAATTTGCCAAATGCTGATGCGTTCAAAATTGTTAAACCTGGCCCAAATCCAATTCTCCATCTGATCAGGACATCTCTGCACAAGGGCGACCTGCCACTTTACACTGTGTTCCAAATTATTATGCAAATTGTATGAAAGTGTCATAAAGATAAATCTTTGTTGTCTTTCAATGCAACTCGTGGACGGTGTTGTGTCTTAGGTGCTCTTTGGATCACAGATATCAATTGCAGACTTCTGTGATTAATAGTTTGCCAGGTGAGCCCAATTAAGGGAAAAACCACAAAAGAAGGACGTTCCACATTGTTATGCAGACCAAAAGCTTGAAACCGTTGAATATCTCGGACAAGGTATGAAAACTTTAGATATTTCACGAAAACTCAAGCATGATCATCGAACAATTAAGAGATTTATTGCTGATTCAGCGCACACACGTGTTCGTGCAGATACAGGTACAATGAGGAAGGTTGCTGCCAAGCAAATTCATCAGATTAAGAGAGGAACTGCCAAAATGCCATTACAAAACAGATATTTGAAGCTGCTGGTGCCACTGGACTGCCACAAACATCAAGGTGCAGGACCCTCCAGAGGCTTGCAATTATGCGTAAACCTGCAATTCGCCCACCTCTGAACAAAGCTCACAAACAGAAACGGCTGCAGTGGGCCCAAAAATACATGAAGACTGACTTTGAAACGGTTCTGTTCACTGATGAGTGCTGTGCAACCCCGGATGGTCCAGATGGATGGAGTAGTCGATGAGTGGTGGATGGCCACCAGGTCCCAGCAAGGCTGCGACGTCAGCAAAGAGGTGTGGGAGTCATGTTTTGGGCTGGAATCATGGGGAGAGAGCTGATTGGTCCCTTTAGGGTCCCTGAAGGAGTGAAAAGAACTTCTGAAAAGTATGTGGAGTTCCTGACTGACCACTTTCTCCCATGGTGTAAAAAGAAGAACCGTGCTTTCTGGAGAAAACTCATTTTCATGCATGACGATGCACCATCTCATGTTGCAAGGAATACTTCTGCATCATTGGCTGCTTTGGGCATGAAAGGAGAGAAACTCATGGTGTGGCCTCCATCCTCCCCCTGGCCTCAACCCAATAGAAAACCTTCGGAGCATCCTCAAGCGAAACATTTATGAGGGTGGGAGGGGGTTCGCCTCCAAACAACGGCCCTGGGAGGCTATTCTGGCATCCAGCAAAGCAATTTAGGGAAAAAAACTCACAAATTCAATGGATTGTGGAGCTGCTATCCGATCAGGGGTCTTGTGTCAAAATGTAGCTTGACCTTTTAAGAAGTTTTTCATTGAAATAGCTTTTGATTTCATTAGATATGATGTCATAAGTCTGCAAAACCAACAATAACCATTTTCAGCTTTTTATCTATTATCCATGTTTGAAACTGTCGTGCATAATAATTTGGAACAATGTGTTTTCAGTTTTTTATTTTTGCAGCAAGTTTTTCTCGAATTTAGATGCGGTGCCTTTTACTTTTCACATTGTTGCAGTGTCCATATGGCTGGTCTTGTGAAGTCCAAGGGTTGTGTTGCTCTCACTATGCTTTGGCTCGGTGTTCTGATTGTGTGTTCTCTGCTGTTGTGGCAGGGGACATGATGACGCTGTTGATGAAAAAGGACACACTCACAGAAGAAGCCACTCAGTTCTACATAGCGGAGACGGTGCTGGCCATCGACTCCATTCATCAACTGGGTTTCATTCACAGAGACATCAAACCGGACAACCTGCTGCTGGACTCCAGGGTGAGTTCAAACGCCATGCTGTCCTCCTCAGGTTTTGGACACTTTTGAAGTGTTTTATTTCAGGAGGCTGTATTTCTTCAGCGGTGCAGTTTGCAGACAGCTAATGGTTACAATGCCTCACTTAGGCCACGCCCCTTTATTCACTTCATGTTCCGCCTTCATGACCTAAACCAGTGTTGAAATAGAGGGTTACCAGATTTGGCTAAATGCTGCTGGACAAAGATGAGAGAGGGCTGGATAAACACAACAGAAGCTTTTAAAACATTTTGTTTTCATTTGTTCATCTGGCTAAAGGGATAGTACACCCAAAGAATGATGTACCTTCATTTTCTACTCACCCCCATGCTGAACAACGCTCTGAAGTACATCAATGCAGCTGCCTCAGCTGGCTGTGTGACGCTTCGCCTGTTGTTTTGATCACCAAGGGAAAGTGTAGTTGTGTTCATTGGCTTATTTTTTGTTTGTTGTGTGTGTTTGTGAGCGTGAGACCCAATGGCTGCTGCTCAGATTGACGTCATCTCCCCTGACTGTATTTGACAGCAGAGGAAATGTATTTAAGACTGCTTGTGGTTCTCTATAAGTTCAGAGGAAATACCTGGTAAAGAGGAAGGTGATTTCAGAAAGCGATAGATGCTTTTGTCCTGTCAGATGTGTACACAACCACTTAAACAGTCTTATGTTCTGCACACATCCTGTTTGCATGCATCATCTGAGTGCTGAACGTCTTCTATCTTCCTCCTTCTACAGCATATGTCATGTACATGAACATTTTTAAGGTGGACATGGACACAAGCCTGATTTGTTTGAGCAGCACGATATGTTGGTTCTCATCCTGTGCTTTGTGTTGTCAGGGCCACGTGAAGCTGTCCGACTTCGGCCTGTGCACAGGGCTGAAGAGGGCTCATCGGACTGAGTTCTACAAGAACCTAAACCACAGCCTGCCCAGTGACCTCAGTAAGCAAAGTAAGGCAACCCCTTCTTTTTATTCCTTACCACTCTATCCAGCATGCATGTGTTTCATGATTAGCATTAACCCCACTTAGTCATTTTCAGAGCCACTGTAATTTGTCATGTGCTGTCAATCATTCCATCAGGTTAATATCCTGTCAAATAAAATCCTTTTATACCGTAAAAGTTCGTATGAAAGAAAGCATGCCTATAAAAGGGAGTTTTCATCCACCAGAGGGAGTAACTGAGCCAAACCAGGGCATGCAGAGTTAGCCGGAAAGTACCTGGGGTCCAGGACACATTAGACCAGTGTTTCGTGCATACCTACCAACAGCTGTTTTGCAGCACAGTCTCAAATTACAACATTTGTTCAATATATCAATAATTGGTCAGATCAGTAATGGTTTGTGCTGGAGTCCCTGACACTCAGCACTTCAACACAGTGATTGTGACAAATGGCTCGCCTTTGACTTTTGGCAGTACTTCATCAAGAATCAGTCGTTGACATCAAGAGAGCGTAATGCTGTGTGTTCCTTATAGAGGCAGTTTAATGTAACAATAGAGTGACAGTTGTTCATTTTGGCATGACTCTGTGCAGCCTTCCAGAACATGAACTCCAAGAGGAAAGCAGAGACATGGAAGAGGAACAGGAGGCAGCTGGTAGGTCCACCCTGACATCCACCCAATGGAGCCTTCTGATTCATCTCCTGCTCTTTGCACATTACATTTCCTGTCCGAAAGCCGTGAGAAATTGTTCATCCTTTCTCCTCTAGGCTTTCTCCACAGTGGGCACACCAGATTACATTGCTCCAGAGGTCTTCATGCAGAACGGATACAACAAGCTCTGTGACTGGTGGAGCCTGGGTGTCATCATGTACGAGATGCTGATAGGTAATGACCCAAAGACACTGGGATGATTGAAAGCAGGTCCACTCTGGTGTGTGCTCACGCATGGTGGTGTGGAATGTTGTCGCTGTCTGCAGGTTACCCCCCGTTCTGCTCCGAGACTCCTCAGGAGACCTACAGGAAAGTGATGAATTGGAGAGAGACTCTGACTTTTCCTCCAGAAGTGCCTATATCGGAGAAGGCCAAAGACCTCATTCTCAGGTAGGAACACTCATCCATTCATCTGTGTCGCTCTCACTTTTTGTTGCAGTCACCATGGAAACATCATCTCTTTTTTTTATTTTGGCAAAATTATCATTATCATTAAAAAAGATGAAGTAGTACATAATGCAGTGAACCCTTGTTTGTCGCGGGGGGTTATGTTCCAAAAAGAACCCACCATAGGCGAAATCTGTGAAGTAGTCTTTAGGAAATGATTATACAGTGCTGTGTTCTGTCACCGCGCTCTGCAGCTGCGTAGTGTCTAACTTCCTTTCGCATGTACAGAAGTTGAACATTTTCTGTGCTAGTTGGCATCTTCCTCTGTCTTTTGGACGCCTCCAAGGCTGCCTTTGTTGGTGCAGAATGTTTCGTCGACATTGTGGGTTTGGTCGTGGAGAAACTTTGAAAGCATGTAGATTTGTCAACCGAACACATTTTGTACTGGACAGAGACAAAGCACGGAGGACATTGATTGACATTGGCCTACGGTCCCGTAGCCAATCAGGATGCAGAACAAAATGCGCATTCATACAATGTTAAAGAAAAAGAAATGCAAGTAACAACATCTGCGAAACAGCAAAGCCACCAAAGTGAACCTGCATATCAAAAATTGAAGTGACCCCAGTGCAATGTCATGTGATGATGCTGCGTTCAGGTTCTGCTGTGAGGAGGAGCACAGGATCGGTGCAGCAGGTGTGGAGGAGATCAAGTCCAACCCTTTCTTTGAGGGAGTGGACTATGACCATATCAGGTAGGAAAAGGTTTTCTCCGACTCATCAATACATACTGCAAGGCGAGGGATGTAAAGCATCTCGCCTTTCCATTACTTGCTGTTAACTCTCAATCCACTCAGAGTTTAACAAACTCACCTTGATTGGGGATAAAAGGACAGTAGGAAGTTTTAAAACTTTTAACCCTTTAGGCGCCAGAGTTTTTTCAAGAAAATATACAATTTTGAGATCGAGATTTCAAAAGGCTATAACTTGAAAGTTTGAGATAAAGGTACACTGTCAATGAGAAAATTGTTAAGTATGACTCAAAGTCTATGATGGGAGTGAGATAATTTATCTAATTTGCATATGACGACGTCACAATGTGGCGGCCATATTGGAAAATGTTCAATTTTGACATTTGACAAGGTTTCAAAAAGCTGTAACTTTAAAGTGGTTTGAGATAAAGGCATACTGCAAATGAGAAATGTATGAACCAAATTTTGGGATGGAAGTAGATTTGTCATCTAATTTGATGATTGTGACATCACCAGGTGGTGGCCATATTGGAAAATGTCAATTTTCTTATAAAGATTTCAAAAGGCTGTAGTTTGAGATAAGGAAATACTGTCAACAGTCAATGTGAAATATCTTTAGTATGAAATGAAATTTGGGACAGAAATAAATTCACTGACCCAATTTGTACAATGTTATAGCACTGGTCGGCGGCAACATGGAATTGTATTATTCCCAGAGACCTTCAGTGATCAAGATGGCACTGCTTTAGTTTTTCCACTGTGTGGCATCTTTCACTGCCAGGCCCAGCACAAAGACCTACTCCACACTGACAGCACCTGAACTGTGTCTGTCGACGGCCTTTTGGGCGGGTGTGATCTGAACAGACAACACAATTTGGACGTTCGTTTTGCCATCGTAGATGCATCACTCTGATACATAACCTGAGCTGCATCACTCAACACAAATACTTCATAGCCATATTGTCAGGTTTTTTGGGGTTGTGCAGTTTCAATGTTGACCTTCCCCTGAATGCAATAGTCATTTCATCCAAGGAAACTTCCTTCAGTGGACCATACACAGCAGCAACACGAGGAATGATCAAATCAATCATGGGACGCACTTTGAAGAGTCCATCATGAGCTGACTGGCCCCTCCCAATGCGGTCATTATTAATCATAAAGTGAAGGAAAGAAAGAATGTTTTCAAATCTGTTTCTAGCCATCACTTTGCCAAAGCCATCATCATCATTATCATCGCTGCCGTGATTTACGGTGCGCCACTGAACGCCACTTCCGCTGCTGTTCCGCAGTGTGTTTTTTCCCGGCGGCTTCTCCTGCTTCTGCCGCAACATTCACCCATATTTGCGGTGTTATGAGCCTCCCTGCCACCCCGGCCTCGCTGAGGTGAAGCATCCGCTATACCATGTAATGATTGTGCTCCGCTCTGCGCTCCGACCACTGCTTTGCCGTTGCGTCTCTGTGCTGGAGCATGCTTTACAAGCTCTTTTTACTCTAAAACTTTGAATAGAACCACACCCACAAATGCTGCTCAGATTACAGGCACACATGTCCACTATCTCCTGGTGAAAAGTCCGAACAAGATTCAGTACCACATTTAGAGATACAGCAATGTTGCTCGTCGCAATTTTGCGACTCTGGCGCTTAAACGGTTAAGCCAGTCAGTTATGTTCTTTACTTCGTGGCATGCTAGTATCCCCCCGTTTGTGCAAAGATGTTTGCATGGGAGCGTCCTGCACTGATGTGCTGCCTCTGCCTTTCCACTGTGCTGCTCTGTGTATTTCTCATCCACACTGTTGTGTTCTACAGAGAGAGACCTGCTGCCATCCCAATAAATATCAAAAGCATTGACGACACCTCCAACTTCGATGAATTCCCGGATTCAGACATCCTCACACCAACAAGTATGTTCCACTTCCATTGGGCTCTTTTTACCCACTCGCCTCTACTCGGCTTTGAAGCGTTCCAAATTGCTGAAAGTACCTAAAGCAGATACTCGTTTGTCTGCAACAAACAATTATTATGATGGTCATCTAGTCACTGATGCCTTTATACAATGAGTAGACTAATGGACAATATGTTAAATGGCTGTTATTGAACTTGCAATGTCCATATTGAACCGTTGAATGTTTTTGCTCTCTATTTTGGAGTGCGTATACATTTACATACATAAGTCCTAATTAAGCGCCCCAACAGAAACAAATGGTCCGATCAGGATATCGCCGTTTTCAAACCCGTCTTCAGCGTAAAATAGTCCCAAACGCTCCAGTGGGCTCCGCCCATATTGCTCTGCAGCAGCAGAGAAAGGAGGATGTCTCGACAACAACAGTCGACTCACCAAATCCATCTGTGTCTATTTTGATCCTCGATTGTCTTCAACAACATCAATGAAGCAGGGCGGTGCACAAAGCGACCGACCTCACTGTTTGTGTTTTTTTCCTGCAGCCACTCAGGTGTCCAATCAGACCGAGGCTGATTTGAAGAACAAGGACTGGGTCTTCATTAACTACACCTACAAACGCTTTGAGGGCCTGACCGCTCGAGGAGCCATACCGTCCTACATGAAGTCGGGGAAGAAATGAACACAATCGCCATGCTTGAGAATCTCCGACACCTCCCCCTCACCCCCTACCCACCCCACCACCCAAAGAAGGTGTCCAGCCCCCCCCCCTGCTATCTGAAGAACTCAGTCTGAAAATGAACTTTTGTGCCCTGCTGTTTTGAGCAACAGCACTCTCCAAACGATGATGCTTCCTCAGCAACTTTCCATTTCGTCATAGGAACCACCTCATTCATTCCGGCAGGTCTCCACTCATCCTGGCACTTCTGAGGGGGACCCTCTGTCCTTCCCCCTGTCACTTGCGAGGATTGGACTGGCATTAAAGTCATTGTCTCCATTTTTTTTAAATGTCTTTATTCCTGATACCAGCATCATCTACATTCCCTTCCTGCAAACCAGCACCCGTCTGTTGGACCTTCTAAGGGCTCTTTGGACTCTAAACCAGGACACCCGCTTTGTTTTTTTGTTTGTTTGTTTTTACTGGCTCAGATAATGCATTACGTCGTCTTTCAAAGCAGATCAGGTGCTCTTCAGGGATTCTGTCTAAATGTTCCTGGTCGTTTCCTCGAAGAGCTCGGCCTTAACGCTTCTCTAAAGTGCTGCTGGCTCCTTCAGGTGACCTAACCAAAGACCGCAAGCCGAATGATGTTTCCGCTTGATCTCTTCCGTCGCTTCAATTTTTTTGTTTGTAACTCGTAGTTCAACCTTTCTAGTTTTGTGAGATCTTGCTTGTTTGAGAAGCGCGAGAATTTATGCATTTCGTGGAACGAATAGAACGAGCTTGCTCCATATTGATCTGTTTGGTCGGTGTGTCGAGAACCCCCACGGGTGGCGCTGAAGAATCTCCAGGGATTCGGTCGGGCCTCCCGCTTGTTCCCGAGTTCTCTCGTTGCGTTTGGGTTTGACGGAGGATTTGAGGCACGATCTCCAAATCGGAGTCGTGCATCCTCCAGAGCAGCAGCTCACCATTTTGAACTGATTGGTGGTACTTTACAATATTTACATGTCCTTTTTTTTCCATTCAGAAACGTCACAATCTGCAACTTATTTTTAGTAAAGCCCGGTTTGGACTTCTCAATTATTTGTTTTTAGAAATGGGGGGGAAAAAAAAAGACGTCTGCTTTTAACAAATCCAATTGTTTGTATTTGACAAAAACAGCAGTGCTCTGAAGTGATTGAGGAGGTTATTTGCTGACAACACAGACTGGATGAAGTCTACACGTCGGTGGTCAGATGATTTTTTTTCTGCTGATCTTGCGCTCCGTCGACGAGCCTAATGAAGCAGGGGTGGAAGACGTTGACAGGCAGGTGGTGAGAACGTTAGAGCGACGCGCTAACTGAAGCTCCCCACTAGCTTTGCTTGAGGATGAGTTGTGGTGTGTGTGTGTGTGTGTGTGTGTGTATGTGGTGGATCAAGGTTCTCAGGTCCAAGGTGATGCGCAGCATGTGCTTACTGGCCTCCCGGTAGCGCGTGGCACCAGTGGTCATGCTTCCCTTTGCCTTTATCTGCTGGTAAACCACTTGTGCTTCCATGTTAATCAGCTTTCAGGCCTTCCTCTGAAAGCTTTTGCTCTTTGCTGCGCGCAGTGATTCGTGTCACCACAGGATTGTAGGTCCTTATGGTCAAACTGTTGATCGAGGCTGTTGGTATTCTTTTGTCAAGATGTCAATCTGAATGAATGTGTGTGTATATTTAGTTGTTTTGTTTTGTTTTTTATTTTAAATAACTCCACCATGCAAGAGCCAATGTAGAAGCACAGGAATAAACACCCAACACATCCACAATGCTGTCATTTCACATGAATGTAAATAAGGTTTGTTGGAGATGCTGTTTGTGCTGCAGGATGCTGCTTTGTGTGTGTGTGTGCGACGTCTCCATCATCTTTGTTTTGAACCCACTGTCCTGGATCATGTGGTGTACTGTCACAAGTGGGAGACCACTTCTGCTCCAAAGGGGGAATTCAAGAGACTTGAAGATGAAAATGGAACAGAATCGGCTTTCATTGAATGTTGTTAGTTTGTCCTCGTCGTTACAGGCGCGTCCATTCTGGACATCTCCTCAGGGTTTGGCTCCTCGGGACCTTCCCTGTGAGACTCCCACACAGGTCCAAACTGCTCCTGGAGATGATGATGATGATGATGATGATATTTCGATAGAACATGTTTCATCATCAACATGTCACCTGTGCAGCAGAAGTGGTCTCACCACCCATCACCAGCTGAGTCTGGGGGCGTTGTAATATAGCTGATACAGGGAGTGTGTAGGGAAAGCCGAGCACATGACTGCATGTTGAGACGAGCACACTGCGGAGCTTCTTTTCTATGGCAGGGCTCCATTTTCTTCTTTTTTTTTGAAACCAGCCATCTGTTTTCCACACTTCTGCTCAGCATGCTCGAACCAAACAGCGAGTGGGTCTTCTTAATGCAACGGAGCACATGTTTCATTGATGATTGGTGTCATTCTGTGTGTCTGTGTGGGTGAGACGGTGAGGATGTCACCAGTAAAAGAGTTGCTGCAGTGGAATGACGGTCCGTGTGGTCTTTTCTACCAGTGACGCACGTGTGTGTGTGTGTGTGTGTGCGCATGCTGTGCTGGTGTCATCATGTACTGCGTGCAGAGTCGGGAATGAGGGTTTTGGGGAAAGTGGGTGTACATTATTTAAACCACTGTTCTTGCTGTAGCGTGTGGTGCTTGTATTGTTTTTCTGCTATTTGACAATGAATTTCTCTGCACTACCGTGTCCTCTCTTCACTTGCCGTGTTCACATCATGTTTCCCCAGGCGCGAGCGTCCTCCACCCCACTGCCGAGTTCACAACAAACATCGCTTTAACTCGTTCACACAGCAGCCATTCTGAAGCTCTCCTGTCCACACGAGATCACAGGCGATCAAATGGGGTTCATGTTATCTGCTCACCAGCTGTCTGTCATCACCTGTTTTGTTAAATGAATAAATGCACACTGAACTGATTAAACACACTTCAAAATTCGCATAATTAACTGCATTTAGACAATTGATTTTAGTCTTTGAGGTTTTAAAGTCTGACATAAGTTGATCTAAAATGAACTGCTTGTCAACATTCGCCTTAAAGGAATAGTACACTCAAACAACGATGTATCTTCATTTTCTACTCACCCCCATGCTGAACAACCCTCTGAAGCACTTTCCTGACATCTCAAATGCAGCTGGAGATCTTTCAGGTTTCTTGTTATCTGCCCACATTCAAATAATAGCCTTCCATAGGGCCCGATACAGAAACTTCCATAAAAGTCCACAGAAACGTGTCAATATTCCTCCATACTGCTCGTCCAATGTAATCCAAGTGTCCTGAGTGGGCACCATCCAGAATTGACTCGCTGCGAAAATGAACACACTCGACCCATCTTCTTAATTTCATGGCGAAAATGACTAATCAGCAGCTTTTTCCAACTCTGAGAGACGCTAACCTCGTGCTAG